>JAOWBP010003503.1:4322100-4348715 GCA_028571105.1 Tragopan temminckii
CACATCCAGCCTGGCCTTGAATGCCTGCAGGGATGGGGCATCCACAACCTCCTTGGGCAACCTGTTCCAGTGTGTCATCACCCTCTAGGTGAAAAACTTCCTCCTAATATCTAACCTAAACCTCCCTGTCTTAGTTTAAAACCATTTCTTCTTGTCCTGTCACTACTTACCTGTCTTCATTCTTTTCTTTCCCCATCTTTTTGGAGTAGACAAAGAGCTTCCCTGAATTGAAATAAATGGGAGGTTGGAGGGTGAAGAGATGTCAGTCCATCCTCTGTAGTGGAACATCTTGTACCCAACAGTAGGATGCAGTAGGAGTCTCTGACAAACTCAGAGAATGGTTTTTATCCATTTATGCAATACATTCTGAGTTGTAGCCTGACCTTGCCACTAATGTCAGTAAATCTGCCACACAAAGGAAAAGTGAGAGGGATCGGAGATGATAAGGCACAATGCTCCTTGTTCCAAGGACTGTTCCAGTTGTTCCAAAGGGGCCTCTTGCAGAACACTGCCAAGTTACAACCCTGCTGCACAGTCTGCTCAGATGTGTATCTCTCATCTCTGCTCTTGTCCCTTTAAAAAAGATTAGTTTCTGGTCAGGTGTTTCCTGTTCTCTCTTATCATCACCTGTCTCAACTCTGGTAATGCCAGCCATCCGACCACTCCCTGATGCTGATTCTTCTGTTCCTGCTTGTGAACCTTGGCTGTTGTTCTGGCTGAGTACATTTGTCTTGAATACACCGTGGCACCATGGGAATGTAAGTACCCTATTTCTTGGAGGGATTGGCCAACTGTCAGTGTCTCCTACAACACACACAGGAGAGCACTAAAGACCCCAGACTGACTGAGCCTAGATCTCTGCCTCTGGAGCTGCCCAGGCACAGCACTGCCTGAAGGCACATTGGCTTTGTGGTTGGCATCGTCCAGGTGTCTTCTTGCCATATTCAGACTTAGAGCTCCTCTCCCTCTCTCCTCAGACCCCTGTCTCCCTGCACATCCCAGTGTCTCTCTCTGGCCACTAATTTGTTCTTTTGCAAGCCACCATTCCCTGGTTCCTGACCATCGCCTGGTCCTCCAGCATCACTTCTCTTGAGATCCTCACAATTCTTCATCAGTTTCTTCCCTTTGAAGTTGGACTTGATGATCTTGAGGTTGGACTTGATGATCTTGAAGATCTTTTCCAATCTGAGCAATTATATGATTCTGTGATGATTCCCTGGGCACTGGCAGGGGCTCACTGAGGCTGCAGGCAAGTTCCTCCCCTGCATTCCCTTCCAGCTGCTTGTTTCCCTGGAGAAAAAGTGTGCATGGAGGGACTCCTGCTCAGGCTTTGCCAACAGCTGGTGCAGAGGGACACTGAGCTAACAGAGGTTTTCCTGCACTTTCGTATTTTGCAGCCTGGAGCCTTTTGTTAGAAGGTTATTGCTTGGCTAATACAGATGAATTTGCATGAAAGTGCAGAAAAGTGTGTCCCTAACTAGGGCTTGTCCACCACGTTTGCACCTCAGACAAAAGGTGCTAGATTTGAGTTACAAAATGACCATGGGAATATTTCTATCAGCAAATTGAGCCCATTTGTGAACACCAAAAAGGGTCTTCCACATTCATTGTGAAAGTCTTCCTTGATGCAGATACTGAGCTTAAACCAAAAGCCTCTCTTTATAAAGGCTGGCCTTAGTGATGTATTGGCAAAAGGTTCATAAGGCAAAAGCTAACTGTGGCACATCCCATCCTTGTGGTGTGACGATGTGCATCTTCTCTAATTGTACTTTCAGTATAGCTCTCGGTACAGATATGTTTCTGCAAGAGATTTTCATGAATAAGGCATCTTCTAAAGTGAAATGTTCTCAGTGTGGTCAGACTTCTTACCCAAGGATGAGGGATTTTTTCCTCACTTGTCTCAAGTTCATCCTTTTGTTTTTTGTATCCTGGCTTTTTCTCTCCCTGAACTAGGAGGTAAGGGAAGCACAAGGAAGTTTCTGAAACAAAATGGGAAGCAAAGTAGCTGTGAAGATCAGATCTAGGAATTTAAAATGTAATGTTTTGGCAGTAGAAGAATAGATGATAATGTTACTCTGTTTTATTTTGGTTTTCTTCCCAAAAACTCAGCATTTCCTCAATGAGAAGTTTTAAGCAGCACGGATTGGTACAAATACAGCCTCTGTGCTGATGGTATCAAAACAAATGAATGTCTCCGAATGGAGGCATTGCCTTACAACCTCCAGAACTCTCAGTAATATCTGTTAGCATGTACAACTCGTCCCTGTCCAACAAGGGAACCTGGCAGCCTTCCCTGGGGCAGGCAGGCAGACACACAGCTTTTTCACATCAGCACGACATGGGCCATCATTAACATCTTTGCATTTTGGATTCGCTGAGGAAATCTGATGTGCATGTTTCTCCCCATTAGCTCATTCAGCTCATGCAACTTGTTTCACTCATGTGACCTCTTATTACCTATCCATCATTCCATTTTTCTTTCCCATTAGAGTGAAATTGGACACAGCCCTCCTCCTGCCTACACCCCTATGTCAGGAGTAAGTATTTCACATTCAACCTTCATTCTTCAGGTTTTCCTCCTTCCTTCACTACCTGTTTTCTGTTTCCCCTCCCTTATTCCTACATGAATGTCTCAAAAACCAACACTGGATGTAGTTTACATATGTGTAAGCCATACAATAGTCAGGGATCTCTAAGCTCAGCTTGGATTTATCTATGAGCTCAAGGGATTCACACGCAAAATCACTGCCAGTATTTCTTGGAAAAGCATTTAGGAAACAGGCTTGGATGAATCTGTCCATTTTTCCTTCCCGTTTATAGGTCATGATGTCGAAATTTCCTTGCACGCCCTTGCTGAGAAGCAGAATGGTAGGTTGAGTTGAACCGTTGAGTTGAGGTGTTGATGAAGCCCTGTGAGCAGCCCCCTCGGAGCAAACCAAGTTCAGAGATGGCAGTGTCCTCTGTCCCCACCTTCCTCTGCAGAAGGAGATTTCCCTAGCGTAAGGTTTAAGGGTTTTGTTCGAAATCACGGGAGGTTGCCACAGTAATAGAATAGGAGAAAATGTGTTTGCTTGCCTCTTGCAGCTATCTGCAGCCTCCTCATTTGCATAGGAGATAAGTACTATACCCCATTTCTAGCCTCATTTCCTGCCAGCTTCCTCACTGCCCTCCCTGCACTGATGCTCTTCCCAGGGAAGGGACCTGCTCAGCAGCACCAGGAAGGTGGATGCTTTGGTAGTCCTGCAGCACTGGAAATGAAGCAGCCTGAAGGATGGATGAGGCTTCTACTGCCCTGTGAAATGCATCATTGAGCAGCTGTGGCGGGAGAGCAGCAGGCATGCCTTGTTGTAGAATCTTGCCTCCCTTTGGAGCCTCCTTTCTAAGCTGCCTTCTCTTTCCCAACAGAACCAGTTCGTGTACAGAGATGGCGGCTATGCTGCAGAGCAGGGAGTGCCGATGCCGTACAGAGCTCCTGGCTGCATCATCCCAGAAGCCCCAGTTGCTCAGGGGGCGACAGCAGAGATCTTTGAAGACACCTGCTGCAACGGCACGCTGCGGAAGCAGGTGGCCACGCTGGCAAAGGAGGACAGCAGCACCCAGAGGTACAGCGCTGATCCCACGGTCTTCATACCGGAGCGGGTGATCCGGGGAGAGCTGGATGAGGATGGCTACATGACGCCAATGCGAGACAAACCCAAAACAGGTAACAGTTTGTCTTTCCAGAGAAGTTCCCCATGACTGCGTTCTCTATTTTTCTACATCAGCAGTTTTCACGAAAAGTGGCTTCATCAGCTAACCCAGCAGGACATAAACATTCTGACTTGATTAAAATTTCTTTGCAGGGGGATTCCCTTCTCTTTGCTTAATATTCTGCTTAAGAAAGCTGACACTGCTTTAATGTCAGGTTTGGTATTTCCCCCTTCATTTCTTGATGCTGGAAGGGAACAAGTGAGGGGAATGACGAAGACAAAACAAAAATAAAAAGCCAACAACCCCCCCCCCTTCTTATCCAAGAACAAATATTTGTGCTTTTTCCAAGAATCTTTCTTTGTCCAGCCATGGTCTCCACTTTGCTTTGTTTATTGATCTGCTTTATCGTCACAGCATTGTGGTTGGTAAATGTCAGTTTGAACATATCACAGAACCAGTGCACACAGTTGGCATTTTACACCCAAGAGAAGTTTAGGATTGAAAGAATGCAGTGTGTTTTGGAGAGGCCATCACTGTGAGGTGCCTACGTTAGTGCCAGCTCAGTGCTATGCTTCCCACTTGGCCTTCATTCTCTCCTTTCTTTTTAAATAGTGACAGCACTATTTTGCTGTTGGGGGATGTGTCATTAGTAATTTGCTTTCGAACATTAGCATTAGCTTTAAAGAAATTAATTAAAGCAGACGTAAATGCCAAGTAACTACTGGGTTTGCTACAGAATTTGGAAGTCTCTTGCTTCATGGTGGAAATGGAGGGGATTGTGGGACACATGCACTTGTAACATAAGGCAGCCAATATCTTTGTTTCTCTTCCCATCCTTCCCATCTCCTTCCTAGGTACCTTCAAACCTTTCTGCAACCAAGCCACATCTTTTTGTGGTGTTAACCCACAGCAAATGTTTTGAAGCCACTGTAACCCGTGCCAACTGTTCTAGAGCTAATGTTAAGACTCTCTTGTACCCTTTCCAGGACTCACTTGAATTATTTTTCATAATGCTTCAAGGCCCTTTGTCCTTCAAGGATGGAAGGTTTTTAATCAGGCAAATTGTTCTATTAGAAATGAAACTGTCTTAGAAGTTAAGCCTCTCTGCACAAAAACCATCCCCAAGGGCTAACTAAGATTTCTGTAGAGCTTTATGGATAGAAGAACTGTGGAGCAGAGGGTTTGACTGATACATCCAAGGTTGCACAGTCATCCACAGGGACTGGAGCAGCTCTGTGTGTTTGGCCCTGTAGTTCATGCTCCAGCAGGAAGACCAGGATCAGATGAGGCATTGGCTATGATTCAGCGCTAGCTGCAGTTCAGTTTTCAGCTGTGCAGCTGTTTTTGATGAGTCACTGTTTCCTAGGGTTCCAGCTCTTTATTTTAGCCCATACTGCCTGTTTAGCAAGAGAGTGTGTTCAACACAGATGGCACCTGATGTCACCTGGAGTTCTAGGAACGGCTGGGTGGCAGGAGGCACTAGTCTGAGCATGATGGTAACATAACAAGGGGGCTTGCTATGTGGATGCTTTTCTCTCAATCATTGTTGATTGATTTTTTTATCTTTCCTTAGATTACCTGAATCCAGTGGAAGAGAACCCATTTGTCTCCCGGCGAAAGAATGGAGATCTCCAAGCTGTGGACAACCCAGAGTATCACAATGCTCCGAACGGGCAGCCCAAGGCAGAGGATGAGTACGTGAATGAGCCATTGTACCTCAACACTTTTGCAAACACCTTGGAAAACACTGAGTACCTGAAGAACAATTTGCCAGAGAAAGCCAAGAAGGCCTTTGACAACCCAGACTACTGGAATCACAGCCTGCCCCCACGAAGCACTCTCCAGCACCCGGACTACCTGCAAGAGTACAGCACAAAATACTTTTACAAACAGAACGGACGGATCCGGCCCATTGTGGCAGAGAATCCCGAATACCTCTCCGAGTTCTCCCTGAAGCCTGGCACTGTGCTGCCCCCGCCGCCCTACAGACACCGGAACACAGTGGTGTAGTAACCGCGGTCTTACAGAAGTGGAAAGGCAACCCCTTCTAGCTGCCTCACTCTTTCTCTTTTTCTCCTTCCCCCTTCCCTATTTCCCTTTTTACCTCCCATGAGCTTCCTCTTCTTGCCAGTTCACTCATTTTTGCTATTTCCAAGTGAAAGGATGTCTTGGAGTCATTTGCGGATTGGGTCGGGAACCGGAAAGGAAGGAAGGAGACTGAGAGGAGGAGTGTACAGCCTGGTGTTACTCGCCTTCCGCAGATCTGAGGGGCAGGTGGTCAGAGAAGCCAGACAGTACAGAAAATCCGTGGCAGTGTTGCCTGCTGTCAAGCTAGTCTCAGTGATTCCACCCAGACGCTGCAGGGGAAGCCACAGAGAGGCTGTCTCTCTCAGGAGGAACTGATGAGTCTGTACAGCATTCCTGGAAATCTCAATGCAGTTTCCATTAGGGGGAAAAATGGACAATTTTTATATCATGTGTAATAGCACAGTAAGTGAGATTGAGAATCCAGTTTCTTTCTCTAATACTTTCTATCCCAGCAACTGAAAATGGCTAACTTGGCTTTTCATAATCGTTCAGATCTTCGTCGTGGCTTTCCCAGAAATGATGATGTGACTCTGAGAGCCGGCGCAATCCTTGTTCTGAGCCACACGGTGATTTTGTGCCACTTCCTAACCACAGAGACTCCAGCTCAGAACTGGTGCGCGACATGACCATTTTTGTATATGTGCCAACAGGACAAACGTTTTAAACAGAACAATCCTTTCAGAAATGAGTAACAAAGCCCCCACCCCCCACGTGTTCTTCTTGAACCTAAAAGGCCAAGAAATCAAGATTTGTACGTAAAAGGCTCAGTTTTCCTGTTTTATACCTGCTGAACGTAGGCACATAAGCGCAAATAAATTCTTCCCTCTTTTTCTTCTTTGGGATCCTGAAGGTAGTTGGGGGATGCTGTCAGGCAATGCTGAGGACGAGACGGAGCGCTGGGAGAGTTCACTGTGGGTCATGGAGTCAGCCCAGCTCTCTGTGGGGTGCTGGTGGGAAGGGTCCTTGAAACTGGAAGAAAGAAAGACACTGGACTGGAGAAAACGCACATAGAAGTTCACTGGAAAGTTAGTTTGCACTTAAGCTCTGATTTTATTTGAACTGTTTTCTGGATTTTGAATGAAGCAATATGGAAGTGACCAGCAAAATACAAAATAATAATTTTAAATTAAAAAAAAAGTGGATTATATGTAAAGGATGACTGTGGAAATGCCAAAATGAAGCAAATCAAGTCTTTGGTACAATGTCCACCAGTTTGGAGAGGCATTGCATTGACTGTTTCAGAGAACACAGTGACAGAGCAGCCAGCTCTTACTGCTGCCACATGAAGGACAGCACAGCAAGCCCTGGAAGGGATCCAAGGAGGAGAATGCCTTGCTCCGGCATGCAGCACAGTACAGAATGCTTTTTTCTAACAGGAGGATTACTCTGTCACAGAACACAGTGTACATGATGTTTGCTAAGTCAAAATGTGCGTGACTCACAGAGCTTTCAGTCACAAAATGTAAGCAGGTATGAGTTGGCCTCCTGCACTCGGTTCTGCGTTCATCAGCCTCAGTTTTTAGGTAGAAACCTGCACACCCCTCCTCCTGTTGGGAAGGAACCTCCAGCCACCGTTCGGGGTGTGTTCAGCAGGTGGAGCTGGGAGGGGTGGAGCAGTGCTGCTGATGGCTTGCTCCCGGTGTGCCAAGACCTCCTGTGTGAGCATTTGTGCACCTAGTTCCCACTGAAAATCTGCAGGTTGCCTTAGGTACCTGTAAAGAGCTGTCTGTGTCTCATTAAGGCTTATAAAAGGGGGAGTAATACTTCTTGGAGGGCAGTATTTCAGTTCATGCACTTCAGTACTATTAATGTCAAGATCTTTGGGGTAACCTGGCAACAAAACCAGCAACAACCAGTGGTCTGAAAATTGTATCCAGTTCCTCCACAATCCTGCCTATGAACACAGCTTGTAATACGGACTGCAATCCTGGTGGCTCGGGGGCAGCCTGACAGAAGGTAGGAGGAGTTTTCAAAGCTGGGTGGTTGGCAGGCTTGATGGTGGAAAGGCAGCGTGTGATTGCTGAGCCAGGGCTGGTTCTGCCAACAGCCTGCTCCTGTGCCACGTGTGCCCAGGCCAGCTTGAACCAGCCGAGCTCACCTCCAGCTGCAGGGCACTGCTAGGCCTGCTGCACGGGGCTCTTAGGAGCTATTGAAGGGAGATGCTGGGCCAGATGGGAACAGAACAAATGACCAGCATACCACTAAGGTGAGATCAGTGATTAGGGAGCGTCACATAGCTCTAAGGCTGTGTCTCCTTCTGACACCATCTGTAACTTCTTGATTGTGATGGGAAACGGGATGGTACACGATGTCCTGGGGACCCTGGTCCCGGAAGGTTTGCTGGTGACAGTACTGAATCACAAAAGCAGCTTAGGTGCTGTAGGTAGGTGGAGCAGAGGGGGAAGGAGTGGTCAATTTATCCCTGAACAGGTCATACAACAGAGTAACTCCAGATGGAGAAGAACAATGGCTGTACTGCTTGTGCATGAATTCAGAGAGGGGCACATGAAAGCAAGTGGGGGAGATGGACGCGCGTCTCCAAAATCAGACAGCTGCTCGTGGAAGGTGGGGACTGGTTTGTTCCTCTGGTAATAAAGTAAGTAGGACCGGTGTTAGAATCAACATGTAAATAACAGTGTTCTTTAACATTTTAGCATTTCTTAAGTAGCTTGAATTATTTATTCATTGTAATTGTTGTCTGTGGGTAAGGTGCACTTGGTAGCGTGGAAATGCAGCGTTCCTTGGATGGAGGCAGCACGTGGGGCAGGCTGTCACCTGGCACTGGGGGCTATCCACACACAAAGTGCATTTCGTCAGCACAAAGCTGTAGGTGAGCATCAGCAGAATTATTTTCTCCATCTCTGATTAATTCTCTGGTTCTACAGCAGTATCTATACACACCAGCATCAGCTCCCGTGGATTTTTCATAGGCAGACACCTATTAGTAGATGTTTTCCTTTTGCTCATGCATAAAAGAAAAGCAGTGCACTGCTTCTCAAGAGCAGACACCTCTAAGGCAAATACGCTAAATGAAGGGGAGCAACAGCTGGTTTTCACCTTCTCTCTTGCAGTGATCGTCTTAGATATTACCTGCCGAGCCGAGGGCTAGTTCTGACAGAAGTAGAAGCTGCACTTCATTGATTGCTCTAATAAATAAATATTAATTTTGGGGTTTTTTTGCAAAGTAGCTAAGGAGGTAAGCATATATGACCATTTGCTTAGATGTAGTGAAGTATTTACAACTTGCCTTGAGTGCATAGCAGCGACTGGAGTCATCGCATGGATCTGCTCCAGGTACCCTAAGCTCAGCTCAGAGATCTTTCTCCTCCTACAAAAAAAAACGGTTGCACTGAGCCTGGATCCCACCACTTGGTGGAAATGCACTCCTGACTGCAGGGAGCATATGCGATGAGCTCATTTCATGTGGTCCTCTGGGGTAGTGAGGGGAAGCCCCAAAATGGTGTGTGCAGGGCAGCTGTGTTATTGCTGCTGGGGCCAGTATGCACAGAGGGGATCCAGTGCTTATTGCCAGTCAAGAGCTGGACGCAAGCTCAGGTAGGTGTTCATCTCCTTTGAAGGCTCTTTAGCTCAAGGGGGACCTGTAGAAAATAGGCTTTAACAAGGACTAGGCAAGCCTCGGGTGATCAGTGACCTCTTGGGCTCTTAAAGACCACCACCTCAGAACAGACGGCATCACCTGGAGTTCTTCTGCCATTGTTTGTAAGAGATGTTTTTACTTGCAATAATAGAAAAAAGACTGTACACGTGTTCATTTCTAGATCTGTCACTTGTAGTGTTCCCGTTACTCTGGATTGTAGATCTCTGCTGCTGACAGAACAGCTCATCTGTTGGTACATATTCTGGATTTGGGTTCAAATGTCACTTCCACAAGCCAGGGCTGCACACAGGCAGGGGCTGGGTGGTTGCAGTATTACATTTCCTCTCACACAAAGAAGCACCTACGCTGTCCACGAGGGCAGCCTCAGCTGCTCAGAACATGCCCTCATTTTTATTTTTGGCCTTTTGCTAAGTGTTACGCAGGTAGAAATGGCCATCATTAAAGTGGGGTTTTCAAATCAGGAATAAATAACAATGTTCCGTGGTTTGAAGCGACTCTCAAATGTCCAAGAATGAAGGTGGACACAAGTCACTTTACTGAAGCACATGGTCATACTCCACTCAGATCTAGTACCTGATGCTGTGAGGGGGCTCGCTGCTCTCAGGGAGATGACTGGAAGATAAGGCTGAAGGTAAGGCATCTCCATTTGTCCCATGGCCACGGCTGGTGTCTGTGCGTAGGCTGGGACAAGGCAGAGCATCCTCTGGGATCTGTTAAGTCTGACTGATGGCAGTGGGACTTTCTGAAACAGAAGCAGGTTGAAGTGGTGAGCCCAGCTGGTAGGGGGGGGTCTGTGCTAAGCCAGCAGGAAGAATGAGGAGGAAGCAAAGGACGTTATCCCTATTAGGAGGTGTGAATAGTTAGCACTACTTTTTTTTTTTTTTTTTTCTTCTTTATAATTAGAGAGCTTTGGACCTTGGTAGAGAGGGATTTTAGAGATTGGTAAGGTGTTAGGCCATGTGAATAGATGCATTCCAGTTCCTCCCTCCCCCAGTAAAAATAAAAAAGCCATGAGATTGTGCTCCAGAAGTGCTGTGGATGGAACCACCAGGGCTAAGGTGCACCCTGCACAGCATACTCTTACTGATGGCAGCACCTCTGTCCCCGTGCCCTGCCCAGGCTGCGAGCCCTCTTAGGGATAAAACACCCTATTATGTCCATAGCGCTCCGAAGACTAAACCCTTTTGGGATAACCACAGTAATAAACTGTGAATGGTATTTTATAAATGTAGATACGTACGCCGTTCCTTTGAGGTAAGGTACTATGACATATGTAGCATAAGCTGGTACTGCTGTTAAATGGGTCGATTAATACTGAGCAGCTGTGTAAGGGGTAGCTAACTTTGAATGCACTCAAGGCAGCGTTCCTTTGGAGATGGGGCACAAGGAAATTGCTGGGTCCTTGTCTTTTCATGGCGGGGCATACTGGTAACGCAGATTATTGAGAACGCAGTTTGTAACAGCATTTCAATGTTGGAAATGGTTGTGCGTTTGTAACGTTATTCACAATGGTTTTCACCTTTTGGTTTGGTTTTTCTTCTGCCCAGTTTTTGACATTTCCCCAACATTGTAAGCTGGAGTTTCTAAAGAGGTAGCAACCCTAGGGTATAGAGCAGAAATGGAGGGGGAAAGACATCTCTTTGTAAAAACAGAGATACCCAAAGTACATTTGCTGTCCTTGTGGTCCTCAAACTATGTGTTCTGTAGGCTGAAGCTCACCTTCCCAAGCTGGGAGGACAGCGAGGTTGGGCCCCAGCTGGGAGGAGATGCAGGAGCAGCAGCACTGCTGCCAGGTGGGCACAGCCCTGCAAAGAGGGGTGGAGGTGGGGGTGAGGGGGCTGTGGATTTGGGGCAGTTCTCTGGGTTCTAACAGCACAAAGAGATCGTGACACAGTAATTCTGCCTTAGAAGTACCTTCTGAAGAAGAGGAGCATCGGTTTGTTGAGGAAGACACTCATTTCGTGCAAAGTGATGCATTCAGAGTTAGCTGCCTTTCTGAAACAAAAACAGAAAAATACAAAAAACTACTGTATGTTACTTTGAAAATGTGAATAGTATTTTTATAGCTTGTTAAAGACACAGCTAGTTGCATTTGTAAATAAGGATAATGTTGCTTTTATTTTCCTTGTGGTCACCATTATTTGGAACATAATCGTCCTTAGGGTTGATTTGTATATAGGTAATTTGCTTGTGATTTATGCGCTCCCTCCCCTTTTCTTTCTTCCCCTTCCCACCCTCTGGTTTTGGTTAGAAATACCATTTTTGTCATTCTGTGTGATTCTGTGTTTTAGCACTATTGTGGTGTGTTCAGACTTTCTGCACTTGCTTACACAGTAGGGTATGCCAGTTGTGTGTGGCGTAACGTTACTTTAACCTTTCCTTTCTCATATTTTAGCTGTTGAGGATTATGCACTGTTAAGACACTGACCTGGGTTAATATTAGGTACATATTTTAGCATAATTTCCCTTCTTTTCATGGTTTCTCGTTTGTTTTCTTTTTCTTTTTTCCTTCCCTCCCCTTGTGTCTTGTTTGGAGGCTGGGGAGAAGCCTGCAGACCTTCTCTGTGTGTGGTTATACTTTGCCCCCGCCCGTGCAGTCCCACATTTCTCCTCACGGCCCTTGGGGTAGAGCTTTATCTGTTTGTTAAGGCAAATGTAGACTGCGACCCACCTTGCATCGACCCGCGCTCATCCCAGCTGAACAATTTGAAAACTGTTCTGCCTTTTTGTTACATGAATCTGTCAGAAATATATTTTTAATTTAATATAAATGAAATTCAATAAAATATGAAACAAAACGCCTCCGTGTGCGCGTGGAGTTTCTTGGCAGGGCTTGAGCATCCCCAGCAACGCGGAGGGGGCTGCTGGGAGGTCGGCCCTCCTGCCTAAAGTGCCCCTAACAGCAGCACCCCTAACAGCAGCGCCCCTAACAGCAGCGCCCCAGAGGCACGGCCCTATAAGGGGGTACCCCAGCATTGGGCCCACTGCACACAGCCCCCACCCCATTCAGCATCCCCAAGAAGGTCTTATTTCCTGGGCAAATGAAAAATAAGCGTTAATCAAGCAGCTATTTTCCAGTGAAACAGTGCTAATTAAAGCCCAAGGCCACTCTGCAAGGCTGTTAGGTTCAGGTGTGTGAGCTGCTAATGAAAAGCTGAGCTACTGCAAGCAGCTTCGTGCTGCACTGGCAGCTCCAAGGGGTCAGCCCTGCCTGCCATAGGAATAGGTGGGAATAATTCAGGCACTGGGATGCATTTCAGAACACAATGCAGTAAGAAATAAAATATAACATATAAAATATTATAAATTGTTATAAAATATTAAAATTATAAAATATTATAAAATATAAAAATAAAATATAAAATTAAAAATAAAAATGAAAAATTAATAAAAGGAAAATTTTAAAAATATAAAATTAAAAATGAAATAAAAATAAATGAAAAAGAAAAAATGAAAAAAAGGAAATAAAAATACTAATAAAAATGAAAAAAATAAAAAGGAAATAGAAAGAAATAATAAAAAGTAAAATAATAAAAATAAATTAAAAAACAAGAAAAATAAAAAGAATTAAAAATAAATGAAAAAATTAGATAAAAATAAATTAAGAATTAAAATAAAGATTAAAAAAGGAAATAAAAATAAAAAATGATAAATGAAAAAAGAATAAAAATAAGAATAATAAAAATTAAAAAGTAAATATAAAAATAAAAATAAAAAGGAAATTAAAAACAATAAGAAATAAAAAACAAAAGGAAAATAAAAGTAAAAAATAAAAATAAATTTAAAATGAAATTTAAAAAAATGAAATAAAAATAAAAGTAAAATAAAAAGAAAATAAAAAACAAGATAAAAATAAATTAACAAATTAAACATTAAAATATATAAAAATATATAAAATAAAATAATATATAAAAATTAAAAAGAAAATAAAAATAAATTTAAAATAAATTTAAAAACAAAAAATAAAAAGCTATATTAATTTTAAAATAAAAATAAATAAATAAAAAATAAAAAATAAATTTAAAAGTAAATAAATAATAAAAGAAAAATAAAAGAAAAATACAATCTAAATCCTACCTTACTGCAAAGGGCCCACACCTGCACACCCCCTGTACCATATATGCTTCGCAGCACAGCTTAACAGCCTGCACAGCAGCCCTGAGCTGCAGCCCCATGCATGGAGCTCAGCAGGCAGGGCTGCTGATTTCTGCACTCCCCTGCATCCCTGCTTTAAGGCCCAGCATCCAGCAGGCAGGAGAATTCGGTTCTACTGTGGATCAGCCCTAAAGTCACACAAGTCTCTTCTAAAGGCTGCACTCAGTTTGCCGTCATACAACCGAAAGCTACTAAGAAGCAACTGAATATCCCATTTAAAACAAGCAGAAAGCATCAATTAAAGCCCATCAGCTGATAATAAACCCAGCCAGCTGAGGTGGCTGCACGCTGCTAAGTCACAGTGGCTGAAGGTGTTCCCTTTATCAGTGCTCTGATCGGCTCAGGAAACATTTTGGAAGTTGCTGCCTTAAGTTTGAAAAGTCAAAAGAAAAGAAGTGAAGGACAACCACTGAGCTCCCCTTTAGCTGCTGTCATCCGCTCCTAATACTTCCTCAACTTCATTTCTCTGCCCATCACACGGCAGATGCAGGCTGTGCAATGCAGCCACTGCTACAGGCCTCTGCCTGTCCCCACTGACAGCCTCAGCTGCTGGCTCCTGCCAGCCTCCCAGGGTCCCACCTGGGGACACGGTGGGACATAGTGACCATAGGGGTCTCTAGGAGGCCTAGCGCAGTGCTGGGCTCCAGGATAGGCAAGGCATGAGACTCTGGTGTGTGTATATGTATAGGTTTAACGGTGAGGATGCAATGCTGTAACATTTTTTTAGTTTGTTCTACAGTTAAAAGTGCAGTGAGCCTGTGTGAGCAGTGCAGAAGGCATGCCTGCCTGTGAAGGCAAGGCTGTCTGGGGAAAGCATGTAAAATAAGCAGCGTGGATGGAACAAGAGTTCCAGAAGCAGCTTCTGTGGGGAGAGGGGTGGAAAAGGAGGTACCAGTGCAGGAGCTGGCTGGGAACAGTGCTGTGAGGGGCTGTGGGTGAGGCCTTACCTGAAAGGTGGAGCTGTGGCCCTCCGTGCTGGCAACTTGGTACAAGAAAGCTGAGCTGGAAACACATCTTCCCCAGTCACTTCTGTGACAGAGTGACTAGACGTTGGCCAGCTAAAATGCCAGGAGCATTTTGGATCAAGTCAACTAAAATATTTTATTGAGCCCTTTGAAAATTCAGTGACGTGATTGGAGTGGGGTATAGAGTTGTTTTAGCTCCTCCACAGACATCTCAGGCAGGTACTGGGGACAGCAGAGTCACTGTGACCATGTCCCTGCTCCTTCCCTCTTGCCCCAAGGAGGGGACCGATGGTTCTCTCAGTCTGCTCCTTCCTTCAGAAAAACTGGGTTTGAAGGCTTCCCAGAACGGAGGCCAAGCCACCCAACAGCTCCCACCAGGCCTTTGCTCCTTACTGACCTCCTGTGCTCAGCAACCACACAGAAACACAGCAGATGGATAAACAACACAGGAGATGGGCGTTACAACACGATGGGGATGTGAGAGATTAACCTGAATGGCCCCTCGCTTCATGGGACAGCCAACACTCCGTGGTGCCAAACTGTTGTGCACACTCACCCCTATGTTTTCGTTGTGCACACCACAGTGGCAGATGCTGGAGGCCAGAGTGGCAGCAGAGGTGCCGAGATCACAGGCAGAGACGCAGGTAGCAAGAGGACTGCAGAAGCAAAAGAGGTATTAAGCATGTGTTAAACATGATAATTTTTCCCAAATATTTGCCAAAAAACCCACTACCAACACCAAGTGGAGATGTGTAGCAGCCCAGTCTTTGCAGAGCCCAGCTGCTGTCCCTGCACCCTGCTCCCTCCCGTCATGGATCAGCAGCAAAATGAGTCTAACGCTGCCTCTGAGTCCCCAACCCTTCACATCAAGCTGTCGTGCTGAATCAGGCCCACAGCACTGGGAGACAACGTTTGGGAAGCAGAAACTGATCATTTCATTTAGCATAAATGGCCTAAACAGCACAAATTGTTTCAGGCAAGGCTATGTTATAAATCCTGTGATAAATCCTCACCTCACCCTCTCCCCTATTTTGTGTTGATTTTTTTCCACCAAGAAAAATCTTTACTATTATAATGCAAAAGAAACCTGTATGAATTGCTCCCTGCAAAGCTCAGCCTGTAAACAAGATTGTAGCAACAAGGGAACAAGTCATGGCTCCCTTTCAGGCATCCCCACAGTAATCTGCTTTCGTCCCCATTATGCAGGACACGTGTTGCAGGGCCCCATGCGAGGGCCTTGTGCAGAGCCGAACAGAGGAATTACAACAAAGGAAACCTTTTGTTCCCATAGAATAGAAACTGTCCTGATTTTTCAGACCTTTCTACCCAAGTGCACTCCTGGCAAGACAGGGAGCAGGACTGGGGAGGGCAGGAGGGCTGTGCTGCATGACAAGCCAGCTGATCTCTTTCACCACCTGCAGTATAGCACCTGCCTCCTCTGTTTCTCTGCCTCTCTCCTCTGGTCCGCATGGAGCTGAGGAGCACAGCACTCCCCCTCCTTCCTTGGCAGCTGAACCACAGCTCAAGGCATCACATGCCATGCCTCGTTGGCACATGGAAGGAGTTCAGACACCTTCCTGTGCACACTTATGGTCCATGCTAGCAGTGCAGGAGCAGGGGAACACACAGGCTGGATTCTTTCTTCATATCACTTAATTGGGTGCCCTATGAAGCAGTTTACCATGTTATTTGCACGCCCATTGCTGCTCCTTTGCTGTGTATGCACAGCTTTCCCAGGGGTTTTGTTTCCTTCTTCTATTACTTTTTAAGGTAGCAGTTGCCAGGTTTGAGCTTCCCTGTCGTTAACTGCACTGAATGCCACAGCGATGATTTGTTTCAAACAAGAGTTGTGGCACCCCAGAGTCCTGTCAAGCCAAGGAAAATGAACTGTAGTTAATGAATATGTGCTTAATATGGCTTAACACTAAATAGAGACAAATCAGCCTTACCTGAAGGCTATGATTCTATGACAGGCCACCCTCTCCACCTGTGATGCTTTCCACGCAGGAACCAAGAGTTGTAGCAGGAAGCAGGGACTGCAATGCCTGGGAGAACTTTTTGAAGTGGTTGATGCTCCAATAGTCAAGGTAAGTTGTCACTCTCCAAATTGCACAGGGCCCAGAATAGCAAACTATTCAGAGGTGGGTACCACTGTGCAGGCGGGCAGCTTCATTTCAGTCAAATATAAGGGAGAAACAATGGAGGATGTTTCCTGTCACATTAGAAATATTCTATAGCTGTTAATAAAGAAAAAAAGAGGAGGAGGAGGAGATATTTTAGAAGCTATTATTTGAATATTGTAGTTTCAAATGGTATCTTGGGACTAATTTTGAGGAATAAGGGTTAGGGTGAGGGTTAGAACCAAAGGGGCTTTGGATTGAAAACAGGGGGCAGGTAAAAGGTGTCTGAACTTCTCAGCAAGCCGATGCCAGAGCTGCCAAATACATCCCAACCTCCTGATTTTCAGGTCAGAGTCCTTGGCAAACAAGTGACACGCTGTACTGTAGCACAAGATGCCCCTGAAGCCCTGGGTTTGTGCTTGTTGCTTGTCCAGGACATGGCTCTTCTATACCACTACTAGCAACAGAAACTTCAGAGTTCTTACCTTTCTCTGAACGCAGACAGCTCTGGAAATCACCTGAGCAGACAGCTCTTCTTGTGGCTGCCACCAGCACAGGCTTCACCACGTCTGCAAAACACATCATTGTAAACTCATTTCCTCCCCTGCCTCATTTGTGGCAGGAGGCTGGGGCTGCTGCTAAGGGCTAACTCTGAGGACACTGCCAAATTCCAGCACAGCTGGAGGCTTTTCTTCAAATACCAGGAACTGCATTTTTCAAGACCAGCAGCGTATGGGACATGACCACAAATGAGAATTTCTGCAAGGTACAGTGCCCAATACATTATAGAGGACCTCCAGGGTGAGCTGGAATAAAACCTCCCTCCAGCAGCAGAGCACAAGTGCTCACACTTGCTTGGTGACAGCAGAGGTCACTGTGGTTGCCCAGGAAGAATGGCCTCTGTGGGGTCCCCAGCCACCCCCTCTGCCCAGACACACCTTCCAGCTCCATGAGACTGCAGCACATTCATACTCACGGTGAGAGGGAAAAATAGCAGAGGGCAAAGGAAACCTGCCTGCAAATGGCACATACCAGCTTGAGGAAAGGATGAAGAGGGGGGAGCAGCAGTCCCATGGGGCTGAATTTCCCTGAACCAGCAGCAGTGTCTTGCAGGTGTTGGGTTCCCCAACCTTCCTGAGGTCCTCATGCTCACTGCTACACACCTAGGATACCTGATACAAAATCAGAAACTTTCTGTTCACATCATGCACTGACAGCTTGGTCAGAGCAAGAGGAAACCAACCAGCCCAGTGCCTCCTTGCTACGCTCGTGCGTCCCACTGTGCCCATGTGGGTCCCTCACCCACCACCTGCTTTTCTTGTAGGGTGGGTCAAAGATCCCCGATAGGAAGCTTCCCCACAGGGAGGTCAATAAAGAGTCCACCATAAGAATGGAGGAGGGACAATCTCCATCCCAAAGTTCATCTGGTCTGAAACTTCTATTGGCCGGAAAGCACTGAGTGAGGGAACAGAAAAGAACTGGGTCTGCTGGGAGGCAAAGGGCAGCCTATTAAACTCTCCACACACACAGACAAGGACACCAGTAGCAAAAGCCTGTGACATTTCTGTTAGGTAAAAAAAAAAGCAAAGGCATCTATTTTCCTCTGTGCCCATACTGCCCAATCTGAAAAAGAGACAGGGATGACTTTTCAACTTAATTAATAATGCAAAACCTGAGGAAGGGGCGAGTTGTGCAGAATCCAGCATAAGGGAGACTACACAGAGACGGATTTGCTGATAACACAGCCCTTGGAAAACAAGCTTCTGCTGTTCCCCTCTTGACACCACGTCTGTTGCCTACCAGGGCAATCATATCCAAGTGTAATTGTCTAACAATTGTTCTGCACTGAGAAAATAGTTCTGATTACAGACATTAACACGTTTAAGCATTAAGCTTCCTCACTGTAATTACCCTTGAGCTTAGTCTCACAAATGAATTAATGTGCTGATCGCTTGGACTAATAGAACCAGCAAAAGGGTGATGAATTGCTTCCAAATCAGATAAAATCAAGCGTGACATCATTTAATTAATTTCAAGGCTTGTGGGGAGGAGAAAGGGGGTCAGCGTGATGCTGGAAAGTAACGTATCTCTCCCCTAGTGATTTATTTGGAGACAGAAAAAGGCAAACAGGAGGATGGGGAAGATGCATACCAGGTGAGAACGGTGCTGACATTTCTGGATGTGAACATGTAGCAATGCATGGCCAACACATGCTGCCCACCCCACTCTGAGGTTGAGTTGATCTCCAGCCTCCAGGGTCCATACACAATCCCTTCTCTCAGCCTCCCTGGGGTCACTGCTTCCCTGCCCTTCGCTGTGCTCCCACACAGGGACAAGGCTGCAGTCAGGAAGGAGCCAGCCGTGGCCAGCAGGTACCCCCAGTTACCTCCCTCTCCCTTGGCTTCTCTCTACACTACCAAGGGATTCCCAGCCATTTCTATCTGAAGGGGACAAAAGGGGTCGATGGAGAGGACGTGGCAGGACTCTGGACCAGTGCTGCTAAGTACAGGCTCTCTCAAATTAGAGCCTCCCCTGGGATGGCTGCTCACCTGTAACGCCACACAGCAACCTGTACCAGTCGGGGGTCACAGGCACAGCTCTGTCCTTGTAGCTCTCCACAGCCATTCATCACCAATTTCAGGCTTTGCCTCACACAGAAATCCTATACAAAGAGCCAAGAGAGAAGGTCATATAAATGAAAGGTCCCCGTGACAGCTCACACCCAGGGCTGACTTCTGCAACGTGAACACAGCCCAGCTTT
This sequence comes from Tragopan temminckii, assembly GCA_028571105.1. Lineage (NCBI taxonomy): Eukaryota > Metazoa > Chordata > Aves > Galliformes > Phasianidae > Tragopan > Tragopan temminckii. Next base: position 4,341,499 of record JAOWBP010003503.1, read on the forward strand.
TTACATACACACACAGGGATACAGACTTTACAGAGACATATGGTCCTGGCCTTATGCCAGCTTAAAACATATGGTAGCAGTGCACACACACAGACATACATCCACTGTCTGGAGCTGAAGAGACACTCGTCTCTTCTGAGCATACACCATGGCAGTCACTGCAGCAGAAGGGAGCTCTGCTGTTAGTAGCAAGCTGAAACCAGGTCTGTGTCATGCAGGGACGCACACACCTAAAGGATTTGTCTCTCCTTCAGTCTCTAGCAGTAGAAGCAGGAATGAAATAACTCAGAATCATAGAATGGCCTGGGTTGAAAAAGGACCACAATGCTCATCCAGTTCCAGCCCCCTGCTATGTGCAGGGTCACCAGCCACCAGACCAGGCTGCCCAGAGCCACATCCAGCCTGGCCCTGAATGCCTCCAGGGATGGGGCATCCACAGCCTCCTTGGGCAACCTGTTCCAGTGCCTCACCACCTTCTGGGTGAAAAACTTCCTCCTAATATCCAACCTAAAACCCCCATCTCAGTTTAAAACCATTCCCCCTTATCCTATCACTATCCACCCAAAATGCTCTGGTGTGGAAAGCCTTATGAAACGCTCACAGAGAAGGGGCCCTCCTGAGCACCTTGCGGGGCTCTTGGCAGCACGAGAATGTCACGGCATTCTGGAAGTGCAAGAAAGGGATTTGCTTTTACACAATGACATTTGCCAAACAATTAAGGTGAAGAGCAACGCGCTATAATCACTTTTAGTATTAAATACACACTGTAAAAATAAATGTTTAAAAGGCATCCTTTGCTTTTTTTCTTTTTATGAGCACAGGACGTGTTATTTTGCACATCAGTATAAGAACCCTTGCAGCTAGGATCGTAAGATTAAATTCTAATTGTGTAATTATTACCAGTGTCTTGCTTCTTCTCCCATTATGCATTAAGTGAAGAGATCCAAAAACAAAAGGATCGGAGCTTTCCCAGCCTAACGGTTGTTTGCAGGATTTGTAGTGCAGGTTTCTTATTTTTCTTCCATCACAGCTTGGCATCATCTGAGCAATTAAAACAGATAAATAAAACTGCATTATGCACCTACTGCTCAACCAAAATGAGTGCTGACTTTGGAGGCCCTGGTTGGTTCTGACTGCAAACCAAGCCATCACCTAGTTCCCCACCAAAACTAGCTCCCCAAGGCAGAAACCGATTGGAATAACTGGCTTTGGCACCACCACCCTTTGGGGTCAATGCAGCAGCTTTACAGCTGTACAACATGCTGGCCCAATCGTAAAAGACACACATGGCTTGCCCCGGCCTCTGGCTCAAAGTGTATGGAGGGATGCTTTGACCTAGGGTGCTATTCATTCGGACCTGTGGTCATGCCCTAACCCAGCTCCTCACAACAGGTATTTCTATACAAGGGACTGCCTTAGTAACTCTAGGAGGAGATGTCCCCAGAAGATGATTTGCACCTATGGGGATGGTGTCATCTGAATGCAAGGCCCTTGCCTTGCATGCGTTACCAACAGGGTTTGCTTTTCTGCCTGCAGTACGTTAATATTCATATATTTGCCTGCTGCCAGCCGCGGGAGCAAGCAATGTCCTCTAACTGCAATTTCAGCCTGGTCAAGGTAACTGACCTCTTTCATTAAGTGCTCTCCAAATTTCCAATCTGTCCACAAATGTAAAAAATCTGCGCTAATTACAGGCCTGTCAGGAGGCCAAAAGTGCAGAGGGGAGATAAGGGGGCTTCTGGGCGTTATTTAAAGACACAGCACCAACATCAGCAAGGTTTTGGGCTTGCACTTCACACAGTGTCCCGCTCTCTGCTCTCCAGGCGGGGTCATTTAAAAACAGAGCCCTAAATTTGATGGTGGCTGCAGTATGGGGCACTGCCTCTGCTTCCCATGGGCACAGGGAAGCCCCACATGCATGATGTAGTAACACACCAAACGATGTGTGTGCATCACAAAGACTGTTTAAAACACAATGGCTTATTAACACAACACGTATCGTTTGAGAAGCGATACGAGCTCTTTCCCTTCTATATCCTTTTTAATATGCACGTTTGGAAATTCACTGACCTTTTTTCCTTTTTCTTTTCTCTTTCCGAAGTTCCCTGGCTTTATGTAGAAAGACCCCATCAGTGTGAAGTGAAATGTAATGCAGTTTATTACCACTAACAAGAGAATGGCCCATAACTCTAAAGAGACAAAGCCTCAAGTGAGCTATGAAGGTCATTTTCTAGCATCCAGAAAAGGAATGAAATACTGACAGTGCCATGCTTCCCATTTTGGAGACAATGTGGGCTGCTTTTAGCTCGCTTGCAATAAAGGGTAAAAATGAAGATTTTTCTTCTTTCAGACCAAATTTCAGACAGTCAGTCCTCCCTGCCTCAAAGGAAATGAAGATGGGTATCCATCTGCATTTCCCAGCATTACTTACAGCCCTCTGGATGTGCTGGTTGGCACGTTCACGTCCTTAGGAGACACAAAGCCCAGCCTGCACATGCAGCCACTGCCTCCCCCCTGCACCCAGACACATCAGTAGGTGAAGGCTCACACAGCAGACTCTCAGACTCAATGACATGGTTACCACTATGGCTATATAAAACTCCAACAATTGAGAAGCTCATGGTCATCTTTGGGGTAAGCAGAGAGAGGCCATGTAAACCCACCAGCAGCCACACTAGGCTTGAAAGTGAAAAGCACACAGCAAACAAATGCAGAAATGCACACTGGGGTCCTTGGGCTGACCATAAGTAAGCAGTGAGCTCTGTTTGCAAGCACATGGGAGCCTGCAGGGAATCAGCACTGAACATACTACATATTCACAGCTGAATAACTCTTCCAGGCTCTGATCTCGCTGCTAACAGACCAGGAAATACACATCCTTCTGAGGCACAAAGCTGGTAAATAGTCTTAACCCCACATAAGTCAACACGTGGAATCATGTAGACAGGTAAAGGATGCAACCCTACGTGTTTCCTTGGGATACCACCCAAAGCAGGACACTCATCTCTTATTACTAACTAGTTCATCACTAACTGATGAACAAGCAGCAGCTTTGCCACTGACTGCAATTTGTCTTTCCTACTCGAGGTGCCAAATGTCATCCTAGCAATGCATAAGCAACAACACCCAGGCACAGCCTCGAGATTGATACTTAATGATGCACAGAAAACGGTGCTGTTTGTGAACCCTGGCCCCGAACTCTGAGACCTTCTTTCAAGACAAACTCGGCATGTACTCCTCAGCACTATTTTATCCCATTAGTAGTAAGGAATAATTTCTTTTTTATCCCCATGGGAGGGGAAGAAATGATCACACCGCTCAGCTGAAGCCAAGAAAGTCATTTGGGAAGAACCAGTCCTTGCATCACATGGTCAGAACAAGACACAGACACTTGCACTAGTGCTAACGTCATCAGAAGCCTGAGCAAGGTAAACAAACCCGAAAAGGGCAGAACAGAACAGCTCTGGATCAGCATTTTCATGCTTTCCTGGAAGACCTGACCCACTGAATCTGAGTTTTAAACTAATTCTCCTGGCAGAAGGCAGGACCCCGCTGCAGCCTCGGAGTAACAACCCACATGTGTCATGCCCTGCCAGTCCAGAGCTGCACTGTGCTTAGCCCAGACAGGCCTGAAAAGTGCCTACAGTTCTCCAGAGCAGGAGGAAATGTAGAGAAACCACTCTGATTTTCTACATAAGCAACAATGCCACTGAGTGAAAAAAGTCATTTTGTTCCTGGTGTATCCAAACCCTTCCTCCTTTCAAAAAGCACTGTCTCTCCCTAGGAGCTATCTGGGATTTCCCTCTCCTCTGCAAGTGTAGGCTGAGATCTAATTTAGCAGCAATATAACACAGAAAAAAAAAAAAACGCATTTTCTTCCTACAAAATGTTGCTCATTATGGGTCCTAGCCTGCCAACACTATGAGACAGGCATGGGAAATATTTCCAGTACACAATAACAATGCTAACGCTAACTTATTGACTTGTCAAAGCTGTGCATGTTGTATGCTTGCTTTTAGACACTGATACACAGGGATTTTCATACCTAGTCTATACATGCACTTCTATCTGCCTGCAGAAAAGTTCCTACAGGTATCGACCCAGTACTGCAAATCTGTCAGAACTGGGAACTACCTTGCTAAGCACTGAAACTGGTACGTTCCTCTGTTCATGACAGCTCTTTGGCATGTTCCCTTAGTACAGAAGCAGCCAAACAGATCCAGAGAGCATTTATACTTGCGTTTCTGTACACTTATCCTGTTTGCAGAGTAAAGCAATTAAGCACCGTGCCTTTGCCACTGACCACACTCCGACTGCACAGATGAAACAGAACAGCACATACTTGAGGAGTGGCTCTCAGGCCGTGTGTGATGCAGCTCCCAGCTGCCGCCCCCCAGCAGGGCACAATGCCAGCTCTGGTTGTGCCACAGGGCACCGGAGCAGGACCAGTGCCCCGGGATCCTGCACCAGCCTCCAAGGTGCTGGGACACACAGCTCCAGGCCTGCTGGTGCTGGATGGAGTGGCAGTGCAAAGTGCAGCAGAACACAGGTGCTCACTTTTGGACTTCAGTTACCTGAGAGCGGTGCCCCAGTGCTGTAAGTTGGCTTTATTTACTAATGTGTGGCACTTCCCTGATTATTACCATTCTGAACCACCCAGATCTGTCAATCTAATGGAGATATATGGACAGTAAAAACATGCACTGGAAAACTACTGGCAGGTTGTGCAAAACGACCAGATTTAATCAGCTGATAAATTATTCACTCCAATTGAGAGTAAAACATACTATTTGAGCCTGTTTACGGATGTCTGATTTGTGCTAGTGATTTCCCATCGCTTTATTATGTTTGCTAACACATTATGAAAACCACGTTGTGATAACGGCCTTACTTAAGTCATTTTGCTCTATGAGCAAATATCAGAAAGCTCGTTCCATCCAAGGCCAGGGACGTGTTCCCGTGGGCAACAGTTAGTTACACGCTGCTATGCAGTTTCCAAGGGTTTCTGCAAAGAGCTAAGCTGCCAGCACAACAGGAATTTCATTCAAGGGAAGCCCTTACGCTGCCAGGACCCCAAGGGTCCTGCACTGCACTCCTGCCAGGCATGACTGCAGCTGTAACAAAGCACAGGCATGGGGCTGGGCTGGCTGCAGCCAGCTCTTGGGGGTGTTGCTGGTGACTGGACAGGGGACTCAGCAGTCACTGCATCATACTGGTCAGTGTGACCAAAACAGCAGCAACCACAGGCAGCACAATGAAGAAAATCCATGGCTCCATCATTGTAACCCACAGTATGCCAGGCCCACTGCTTGTCTTGAAGAAAGGCTTGCACTTCAGCATGCCCCAGATTATTATTTTGGGGGGGGTTCTGATGTTGCTTCAAAGGTATGCAGCAATACACATGCCATCCGCTGAGCCACAGGTACTCTGCCCTGGGCAGCAATGCATTTCTGGAAAAGACCAGGCAGGAAAGAAGCCAGAACCTAAACAGAGCTGCATGGCACTGGTCTGCCAGCCAGGTTTGGTACCAAACCCATCCTGGTGCATGATCCCAGAGAAGAGCATTGAGTGGGCAGCCTCGACAGCCATCCTAATAACCCACATTTAAATGTTCAGCCTTGCTGCAGAGTCCCCTTTCACATGTCTAACCCTTCCCTGGACTCCCTCCCCACCACACAGAGCCCCTGGCTCCAGTCCATCTCCTTTCTCTGCTGGAGGCAATCACCTCCCTGTGCAGGGCAGCAGGCTTCACCCATTTCTATTTCTCTCAGGAAAGACATGCACATGGACCCAGCTGAGCTGTAAGCGTGTAATGCCAATGAAAAGCCCCATGCAAGAACGGGCTGAGAGCTGGAGAGGGAAGGCAGGGAAGTCTCCAAGATTGAGGCTAGCTGGAGGCACCAGTGTCCTTTTGGACCCTCAGTAAGACATGCTCACACATGCTCACACATTATATCTACCAGGAACAAACCCGCTGAAGGTGAGAGGTAGATCAGCTGCTGCAAGACAGGCAGACAAAAGACCAGGTACAGCCCTGCAGCAACCTGCTGGGGAGCTGTGTCCCTGCACCACTTCCAGCCCTAGATGCCTTGGGGTGCCCAAAACCTGCTGCACTCCCCTCTCCACAGGTCCGAGCCCCTCTCCCAGTATCATGCTAATGCCATAAAGGAGGTGGTGGGAGCAGGGAAGGCAGGGAGAACCTTTTGTTAAGACTGCGGAAATTTTCAGTAAAATGAAAACAAATTGCTCTAAGTAAACCATTTGTCACAGTCTGATTACTCTGCTGCCACTCTGGGAACACCAATTTGTCATGCTAGATCAGGATAACAGCAGGCTGACTGTATGGAATGGCACGCTGCCTCCTGCTCTTGCTGCTTGCAATGAATGAGGATGGTGGGGAGCTCCCACAGCTCCTTCCCAACACCTTGTCCTTCCCAACAGCACACTTGACCCATGTTTCCCTCTCCTTGGCAATACCTGAGTCTCACAAGTTTGTACACGGAGTAATAAAAATAAACATGCAGAAGAAAGAAAAAAAGCTGCTGCACGATGCAATAATTAGAGGCAGTGCTACAGCAGGTATTCAAAGGAGGAAGGTTAATGCGAGGGAGCAAGAAGAAAAGATCAGCCAAAATGCACAAAGCATGGGAAAGTTGCAGAAAGAATTCCAGTCTGAGAACGATAATCCCCTCGGCTTCCCCATCCAGAGCTAAGAAACAACTACCAGAGTGTCCCCTGCCAATGTCTCTCTGGAATTATGTGACGGTCTGTAATGCTGAAACAAAACAATTAACTCCAGCCCACATAAAAGCAATCTTCCAGTCAACAACAAAACGTCATTTTGGGTCAAACGCCCCATTCAGTCCAACACAAAATCTTTCATCCATTTCAAATTATTGAGAATTTTCTCCAAACCTTGGTTGGTCATTGTACCTTCAGTATTAAAAACTTCTGGTTTAACTGGAGGGAAAGGCCTTTAAAAATGGCCTTTCATTAGGAAAAAATGGAAACTGTTACCACAGCTAGCAAACTCTCTCTCAAATAAGTGTTCCCCATGCCAAACTCAGTGCTGCTATAGATACTTATACAGCTCTGCATCCCACCTTGACATTCACAATCTGTATGGAAGCAGGGTGACTAAAACCAGTGAGACTCCCCCAAACCTGCTGTCAGGCTCATAGGAATAGTATGTGGAGAGCTCAGCTTACCAAGACACA
>JAOWBP010003503.1:4348815-4367350 GCA_028571105.1 Tragopan temminckii
TTTATCTAAGGGCTTCCAGGGGCTGTAAACATCAGCATTATCTTTAAGAAGGATAACAGCGTGATTTACGTTTTAAACTTGTCCTGAATACCTGGCAGCAGCACTACATCCACATTGCTCTCTTCACCAAGTGTGTGCTTGGGATGTGAAGGGAAACAGGTGAAAACCAGTCCATTTTTCTGCTTTGGGAAGACACTGAGACATAATTCAGAATTTACCCATCTGACATCTCCTGTGTTCTAAAATCATAACCCAGCCAGCTGTGATCTACCCAGAGGCAAACAGAATAGTGCATGGAAAACTTCAGCTGCTCTCAAAAGCTGCTAGAAGCTGTGGTTCCTTACTTTCTAGGACAGTCATACAAATTAAACGTATTGCGTTTTAATGGAAGGATCAACAACCTCTGTGACCACACCTAGGGAAACCATGAGAATAAAGAAGAAAAGACGACACTACCACCTCTATGGTAGACTCCACTACCTTTGCCATTTCCAGATGAGTCCATCCTGCGCATCAGAAGGAATTTTCAGGGCTCAACAACAGGCCCTAGTGATTGAAGCATCAATATCACTGGCTGCAAGATAATAATACCTAACAAGGGGATCATATTTTCCTAAATCCTAATGGCTTTCTTAAGCCATTTTTATGAAGTTGGCACTTCTCACTCATGGGGATGACCATGAGTGGTTAATGCAGCTGACTTTTGTCTTACAGGAAAGAATGGCTAATTACCAATATTCCTTTAAGTCCTAATAAAACAGCGAGGGCTGGTTTCCTAATCCCACCTCTAGGTCAATTCTAGAAGACAACAAACATCCAAATCTATGCAAGCAAAGCACTGGCAATACTGAGGGACTAGATCATGGCAGTGGGAGATCAAGCTATAAAGGGGATTTCTTTTGCTCTATAGAGACCATTAGCTATATGATGTTAATCGCCAACATAACTCATCAATTCACCTTCATTGTATTAGCAAAAAGCATCTGTCAACAGCTGAGCACAGACAGCTCTTGCAGTGAACACACTGCAAGGTAATGGAGAGAGAAGTGCTCATAATTCAAAAGGCAGGTTCAGAGCGTGCTCCTCTAGAGTTCAAAGAGTGTAAAGACTTTCCTCTTTATCGTGGCTCCGCAACGCCAATTGATCTGAAACCAACTTGCATTTTCTAAATGTTGCTGCTGCGTTTGAACTTCAGTGAAAAATCCATTTGCTAGAAATGAAAGTTGCCAATTAAAATCGGTCTGTTTATGTTGCTTTGGGGAGCCGAGGAGAGAGGGAAAGAAAGGAGAAGCCAAATAATTCATTAAGTGATCTATATGGTGCCACTATAGCTGGCAATTATAATTATCCTAATAAGACCTTCCTGCTTATATAAGCCCTTCCATTCAGGGATCTCAAAACACTTTGCAACCATTAATGATGTGAGCTTCATCACATTCCTGACCTCGTTTTACAGCAGAGGGAATTGAGGAAAACAGAGAAAACAGCACAATTTTCTGTAACAGATAGCTTTCATTTTGTAACTGCCTGTAAAGTTTATACTTGAAACTAAATCACATTTCAGAATCAGGGTCAGTTCTGAGCTCTCGAGCTGGCAGTCCTTGACTCACAGTGCGTGCAGAAAAAAAAAAAGGAGAACACTGGTGCGAATTGTGTGAGCAGGGAAGGCCTATCTGCAAACCTTCTGCAGAGAGCCTTGGGTCGCTGAAATCTGTCACCCAGGCAATGTGGCAGACTTGAGCAGAGAGCTTCTGCCTCAGGCCCTTGCACAAAACCATCCCCTTCCCTACCTCAAACAGCACGGACGTGTAGGATGGTAGCTTTCAGAGTCCATTTCTTCAAATTCACAGGTCTTGGTTTGGGCTCCGTCTCTGAAAGGAAAAATCACAAAGAATCAACGTGAAATTTTGGGAAAAGAAGAAAAAAATGAAATAAGCAGTTGAACACAATGTACTGTACATGTAAGAAAATGCAGGGCTTCAGTAGCAGTCACTATGGATTTCTCAAGAACAAACTGTGTCAAACCAATATAATTTCTTGCTGTGAGAGAGTGATAGGTTTTGTAGGTAGAAGAACAAAAGCAAATGTAATATATCCTTACTTTAGATATTGTTTTTTATTGCATTCTTATAGCTGAATTAAGGAAGCAAGGGAGTTTCACATGGCAGGAAGAACACAAAAGCTGGGAAGCAGCACATGGGAAGGAGTTATCAGTGTTTCCCTGCTGAAGTAGTGGGACAGATCCACATTTCACAGGAAGCTGCCCTGGTCCAGCACTACTGAACGCTTAATTAATGATCTGGATGATGAAACATAGAGCACGCTTATTAATTCTGCAGATTTTGCAACCTGAGGAAGAAAGACACATTCTTTGGAGAATGGACCTGGAATGGACAATGATTTAGCAAATGGGAGCTTTAGTCCCAAACACCAGAACGCTCCTTAACAGGAACGGGGCTTGTTTTGCCTGTGAGGTACATAGAATCGTAGACTCATAGAATGGCCTGGGTTGGAAGGGACCCAAAGGGTCATCATGAAACAAGCCTTCTGCTCTCTTCAGTGGGGGAAAGGCCTCGGCTGAAGCACCAGATTTGGGATCTGCATTTCTAGAAAACTGGTTGACATCTGGAAGAGTTAAACAGAATGAGGATGCCAGCCCTGTCAGGGGTGTCCCAAAGCTTTCCTCTGCCAAAAGAGAAGAATTTTGTCACTGCAGATCACTCATGAATCCACTGCAGAGAAGTCCAACCACACAAATTCTCCTTTGAGTGGCTTTTCTCCACTCAGTAGTATCCTTTTTTAAATGAAATTAACTTTCTTGCTCAGATATTGAAATTCCCTTCACAACCAGATAGCCAAATAATGTTAATACTAATTTTAATTCTGAAAAGCATACAAAAAAGGGGAAATCTTCTCATTATTAACGGAAGAAAAAACCTATTTAGCATATCTAAATGAAAAGTGTAAGATCTGTAACCAGTACAATAGCAATCATGAAAAACCTACAAGATGGAATTATTCTCTCGGGGCTTTTATCAAGGTAGTTATCCTAAGCTAAATGTGAAATCCATCCCGAAATCACTCTGAGAATTCTGTACTCACTTCTCTACTGTAAATAATCCCCCACACAATTCTAAACACTCTCTGTTTATGACTCCATAATTCAGGCTGTGCCAGCAATTAGCATCACAGCGATAGCAGTGCTGCATTATTTAAGAGTTAGAGGAAGGTGCTGCCTGACTTGCTGGTGGAGCTGGGGTACAGAATCCACTCACACTCCTGCTTACAGCTTCCTCAGCACCCACAGATCCCTGCTGACCCCAAACAAGGTAAAGATGAAGCACTTACTCATTGCAGTTTTGCTATGTTTCTGGATTCTTGGGTCTAATTTGGATATGACCTAAAGTTTGTCTGACCCCTCAGTGTCTGGTGCTAAGCTGTATTTCCTAAGAAATGTATTTTGCAGTTGATCTACAACTTGTAGAAGTTGCACAGAACTGTACAACTTGTGCCCAAATTTTAATCTGTCTCTACCATTCCTGAATCATAGAAGTGGAGAAAAAGCATTTTTAAATGGTATTTTTGATGTCGTACGAAGGGCAAGCAATCTCTAAATGTGAGATTGAGCCTTCTCTCAGTGGAGCCAGAGTTAAAACTCTATAAGCAGGAGTATCAGGATAGCAGCAGGCCTGAGCACTAACTCTAAAAGCAGTACTGTATGCAGGGACCATCCTTTGAAGTCTGTCAGTTACAGCAGCAGACAACACAACGTGAGTGCAGTAGGAGATGGGCACCAAAACCCTTGGATGGGCTTGTGGGCTGCAGAACAGCTGTAAGACTCAGCTTTGCTGAGGGTGAGGCTGAACGTGCTTCAATCATTTAATGCCATACATTTACCAAAGAAACCACAAGTGTACGAAAGCAGAACAGAGAGTATGTTGGGCAGATATCGCATCCATTATTTACTTCCAATAAGCGTAGAAGTCTGACACCAGAAGTCTGCATTAAATAAACATGCTTCTTTCCATATTCATTAACACAACTGCTATTTTCATCGCACTAACGACACGAATTCATTAGTGCTGCACAGCGTCTGGGTACGCTACTGTGAAGTGATTTTATGCACTGTTATTTGTAACCAAATTAGAGATTACAGGCAAACGAAATCCTAGAACTTGTTACGATAGCTCTGTCTGGAAAAGACCCTGACATCCTTGTTTATGGATATTTTGGGAGGTGGTGAGTCTAAATTCCATCTCCAGCCCTCTCTGCGGCTGTCATTAATTTGACACTTCTGCAGGACCAGAGGTGGCTGAAGCCAACAGAACAGGGGTTCAGGTGGGAGCTAGCCAGGTAAACGTGGCTGCATAGACTACTTGAAAGCTGCTCAGCATCTTGTCATGGGAGACGTAAACTTTGGTAAGAAAGCCACAACTGAAACCTAATGGCTTAACCAAATGTTGCTGGTCTCTAACCAAACAGCTGGGGAAACATTTCAGACACCATCAATTCCAGGCATGCAAAGACATAAAGAAGCCCCATGGCCAAGGGATGACGCTACATAAATTCAGGCCACATTAAGCGTTATTTCCTTTTAATAGTGAGGAGGAATTAACCATTGGAACAATTGGACTAGGGACTTGATACAGTTACCTAGGCATGTCATCTGCATTTTAAAAACTCCATGCTAACTCTAAAAAGGTTCTCCAATGAGCACAGGACACAATACTACGGGCTGTTTTATTCAGCAGGTCACCCAAAGACCACAGGGCACCACCGCTACCAGCTGTAATTTATGACACTATATGAAGACCTTTGGTTCTCCTACAACTGGTTCTCCTCTAGCAATGTATTAACTGTTGAACATTTACTCTGAACGTCTCAGATTTTGTGAAGAGAGCCAAGCCATCCCCGTTACACATTTGCAGCTGATTTTAGGAGCCACAAAAGCAGATCCTTAGCTAGAGCAGTTCCACTGAAGTAAGCAGAATTTGACCTGCTGTCATGAGATGAAAAATCAGAGTCCCATATCGCGGGCCCCTATACATATCCATTTTCCCACATTATTCATCTAAATCTCTCCTTGATTTTCATCCAAGACTAATGGCTGTGAACCGACATCTCCGTCTCAGCATCTTCAGCGCTGTGTCCTGGACTTTCTCAGGCACTTCCTTGGTAATCCTGTTTATCCAAATTTTTGCCATGCCTACGCCATTCTTTCAGCATGTTTTGCCAGTACTTAAAGGGAATAATCAAGCCTAGCACTAATCACCAAATAAAAAGACTTAGTGAGCCTATGGCAAGAGGATAAACAGGATTTGCACTTCAGGAGGACAGAACGAATACAGATGGGCACTCAACGGGCAGGTTTTGCTATTGAGCCAAGAGTGCCTCAGTAAGTAGGGACAAGGGAGCTCTTAAAGCTTTTGTTTCTAGCCAGAGATCTTTAGGAAAATGCAACACTACACTGGGGAAGCTGCATGTTTATAAATATTTAAACACAATGTAAATTCATTAAGAACTGTGATAACACTGCTTTAAGATTTTACTAACCTTAGTAAAATGAGTAAAACATGTCTAATTTTAATGCATGTAATGTTTAACTCATACACTGCATACAATCCTGTAGTCCCAGAATAATTAACGTTGGAAAGGACCTCTGGAGGTCTCAGTCTAACTTCAGACCTGGCCCTGAATGCCAGCACCTTTTCCAGTTGAGTTCTCAAAATCTGCCACAATGGAAATTGCATCCAGATAGGAAAACTGGGACCAACAAGCAGGACAACTTCTTCCCTTGCTTCCTCCTCCAGAAGTGAGGAGGAAGTGGGGATAGGTGACTCTATGCCCAAACATTCTTTCCTCCAGACTGTACAAGATCACCCCACAATCATCCTGCTCCATGTATTCCAGCCTCCTGGAACACCTGCATGGTCCTCCAAACCTCATGAACCAATTCCTGACAGTATTTCCAAAGGGTGACTGAAAAGCACTGAACACCCAACCACTGTTGGAGAGACACCTCTCAGTCTTTAATTGCCAGTGATCAAACCCAAAACTCACCAGCTCATCCCGACAAAACGTGAGAAATTCAAATAATTCTCTGCCAGTCCGAATTAATTGCCATCTATGCAATCAAAAAATGTGGCTCATCTTTCCACCTGCCTAGGAGAGGAAGTTTTCTACATGCTAAAGATTTAAGACACAGCAATTTATGGGCTTCATTCAGATTGATGACAGTCAAAACATTTCTGAGAGGTTTTTTTTAGCATCAATCCTATGCTGAACCCAGAGAGTTTTCTGCCTGACAGTACCCAAGCTACTGCAGAAGGACGTGGCCATGCTCTTTGAGAAGCGTGTCCCAAAGCTGTGTGTGGCCTTCTATAACTACTGCTCACAAAATCAATACAGACTACGCCACTTCCACATGGGAATATGTAGGTTGGGATAGGCTAGGTAATAGAAAACAATAAATCTCTCCTTGTGCTGGAAAGGGACTTAAGCAAAAGTGAATTAGGTTCGAAGAAGTGGTTTGTTAACCCTTCTGCTGAAAACACAATTCCTCTTGACACAAAGGAGGGGAAGGGCTATCCACCCAGTTGATCCTTCAGTTATGCACCTGGACCAACTCTCACAAATCTGTGCTTATCTCACAGCAACAGCACAGGCAAGTGGGACTCCAGTGCCACATTTCACCCAGCACCAGAGAGTAGGATCCCTTGCAAACACACCTTCCCCTTTGACTTCCCAACTGCTCTAAGGACACAAAACAGTGCTTCCCAGGCAGAAAATCTGAGGCACAAAAGGGCTCTTTCAACTAATGGAAAAGGGCAGAATAACAATTTGGAGTTTGAAACAGCAATTTCTAACCACAAAAAAGAGAGACATCCTTAGAACTTACAGTATTTGCCCTAAAAAACAATTGAAGCAAGCACTGGTCTTTCTGCTTTCTGATGTTTTCCAATTAACAACCAGCATCTTCTTGTAAATGCGTGGCAGCACAACGTGGAGCATGTTCCAGAGCTGCAGCCTGCCCAGTTTTTAATTACAGAGAAAGGATTCACTCCCACTTCTACCTCAATGTAGATTTCCATGTAGAAACCAAAACTAGTAGAAGAGTTAAAAAATGAGTGCATTTCTTCACATTTCATGGGAAAGAGAGGGAAAGAGAAAATAAGCATTTCTGGTGCACTAAGTGATCATTTATCTTTGTTTCCTAGTAGCCCTTATGAATGCAATTGCTGTTCTGAACTTGGCGCGCTGCCTGTAACATTCGAGGACTTTGCTGCCTTAACAAAGTGTCTCTCCTGAATTCATTCCATTCACAGGTTGCTCCTGAACAAAGGAGTCTGTCCTTTTTTACTGTCATCTAAGGAAGCTCACAGCATAATAGGTACAGAGCCCCTAGCTTTGAGAGAACTTCCACTCCCCTCTTGGGAAATACTGTAGTTGTAATACATTTTGATACTGCCATTAAGACATTTGGAAAATTCTTTCAGTTATTGTCTGTGCCTGATGTCCTAATAAAACCTGAAATCTCAATGCACGCGCTTGTGCTGCTATCGCCATGCCAAGGCATGGCTAATGGCATTACCCAAATTCAAGGCTGTTATCACACCAAGGAGAAAAAAATCCCAGACTTCGCTTTCCTTTTCCACTATATACATAACTGAAGGCATAGTAACCATAGGGTTTGGTTGCCAGTTCCCCCATAAGCAACTATCTGTCCTAACACGTCCAGTTAGCTGCACCTTGCTCATCCTTCGGCCGCTCTGTTCAACCCACTGCAGAGATCCTTCAGGTGCTGGTCACATCTGGAGGAGGGAATATACTATTGGATGTCTCGTATATAGCCAAAGAGAAAAAGTAGAGTGATCTGCATTTATTTCAAAACATTCAAGCTTATTCCTTGATAGCATAGAGAAGTACTTCCTTCAGGTTTAAACTAATGAGAGGAGATGGTACTAGCTGAAGTAAGATCAAGAAACACAGGAAATCCTTTGATGTTGCAAAAATAGACAAACTATTGCTGTTTATCTAAGTATTTGGTAAACTACACTTCATAAGAAAGGATGTGCTTTAGTCAAGGGTATTTTGTATAGGCAGATGGGTTTTGTTTCATTTTGCTTAGCCTTTGTGTTTCAAGACTTGCTGGTTTTCTTTTTATTTTAATTGTTTGTCGGGGGAAGCTGTTGTGAGCCATTTGGAAAAAAGGCACTTTAAAGGAATCTCAGGAAAGGAATGAAAAGGACTGTTGCTTCTAACTCATACTTTGGCAGAGGAATGTACGGCTCTCATGGCGCTGTTTCAGGGTCAGGAATATGAAGGTAAAACAGCCCTCTGCACACCACCAAGAAGTTGCATATCCAATTTAGCTGCAACAGTGTTTACACAGGCTTGTGATAGCGAGAGCATGCTGTGATTGAAATGGATTTTACTAGCTCTATCCGGCATAAGGCACAAGAAAGATTCATACAGCCTTAGTAATCCCATACCTTTCAGTACCACATCTTGTAGTAACAAATACTCCAGATACAGTCCTGCAAGAAGCTCTACATTAGTTCCTTAACCTAAGCATCCCTGCTCGTGAGCTGTGGGATCAGCTGTCACACACACATTCTCTTGTTTTTAGGCCTAAAATAATATACTCTCCTTTTGTCAGGCCCTTACAGAAAACCCAAACACATCTACAGCCCACCCACGCCACTCTATAAACAGTCTCAGGTCTCACAGGAAATATCTGCTTCCTGACTTTTCCCCTCAGAATGAGCAGACCTGCAAGAAAACCAGAGGAACAAAATCACAGTGGCCTGCTGAATCCCTCCTTATCTTTTCCAAAATGCCACTGTATCTATTCCAAAACAAATAATGATAAAAACAGATGGAATTAAAAATAGGACCTGATGAAGAAGTGAAGGGATTGGCCTTTTTCAGATCATCTAAGACAGAAGTTCACCAGGAATTAAATGCACTTTCTGTCCAGCCAGGTTACTTACCCTAGCAAGGAGATCACCTGAAGAATCTCAGGGGCTCAGGTGTTAATTGGCTTCATTTCCATTAGCACATATTGACAAAGAGTTATATCTAACAATGCTTCAGCACAGGGTAGTTTCCAGCAGACAATGAAGGAGGTAAGTGTAGGAAGAACTGGCCATAAATGAAGACCTTACATTGGTCTTATAGAAGAGAAAATTTATCTTGATCTTTGTACTATGCTCTAGGGGTCATACTGAACAAAAAAAGCTTACCTACATTCAGAGAATAAAATGAAATACACTCCAGAGATAGTTCCCTTAGGCTACTATCTCACTGTGGACCAAAACTGAATGCATCCAAGAATGCCGACTTGATGCAGGAGGTGAGGTTGCCTGTATAAGCATTGGTCACTAAGGAGACTCCTGGCACAGCTAAGGGCTACTTCAACATCCACTGAATTCAGCCCCACTTTACACGAAATCTACGTGCTCCTTCAGACAGGCTTGGTTTTGAGGTCACCTTAAAATAAGACACAGAACACTGCATTTGAAAATGTGTTGGTATCCATTGCCACTGTAGCATTTTTTAACGTGATCACCTGGCGCGTGGTTAGCCCTTCTTTCAGCTCTCAGTTAACCCAACGTGATAGATAGCACAACTCCAGAATACAAGCGGTATGACAACTTCTCCAAATTGTCTAAATATATAGCTAGCCCACTGGCTGTTTATTGCAGCATGTCAAGTTTCATCCCTCCGCAAGACAGAATTTCCCCCCTCAAAAAGGACAAACAAAACAAACACTAATACTAAAAAAGAAAAAAGAAAAAATGGCACACAATTTAAGACAAATATACTTTTCCAGCACTTCGTGTGATAGTAAAGGCGCCTGTGTAGCTTGGGTGCAGGGTTCGAGGAAACAAGGCGGCTTGTTCCATCAGCAACTCAGGAACATCAGACTCTCCTCCCACACCAGGCTCTTTGTAAGGAGGATCCATCTCTCTCCATGGGCTGCCAGCAGCAGGCAGGCACAGCACTGTGCTCGTATACTCCAACACTTGCTTACTGCCTTTGAGCTGACTGAACCTCGGGATCTGACATCCAGTTATATAAAGGAAGAGAATTTTTCATGGCATCATCACCCCTTTCTCATGACCTGCACCACCCTTTTTCATTTCCTTCTCCCAGACTCTTCCAGTGGAAGCTATGCACATCTTCAAAGCAGGCAGGTAATACTGACTCAAGTGCCAATCCCAGTTAGACTAATGAAACAAAGAGGAACTGTGCTGAAGTTATACTAGAACTGCATTTACTGCATGCAAAAAGATTCATTTAACCAGACAGAGATGAGCTCTGTAGGTGTTGCACGTTTACAAGTCCCTGCAGTTCAAGTGGTGGGTCCCATCCACTACCTTCTTGGCTGTGTAAGTCCCTACTGGATACTGATTTAAGAATAAACATACGAACTATACATGCACATTAGAATACATATTCTAAGATGAAGATGAAGGCAATCAGAGGGCTGAAAGCACCTCTCTTACTAAGAAAGATTGAGGGAGTTGGTCTTGTTCAGCCTCGAGAAGAGAAGGCTCCAACGAGACCTCACTGCATCCCACTGGTACTTGAGAGGAGCTTAGAAGCTGTAGGGGGACTGATTTTTTTATACCATCCAATAGTAATAGGACAAGGGGGAATGGCTTTAACTTCAAAGACGGGATACTTAGATTAGATATTAGGAAGAAACTCTTATTCAGAGAGCAGTGAGGCACTGGAACAAGTTGCCCGAAGAAGTTGTGGATGCTCCATTCCTGGAGCTCAAGGCCAGGTTGGATGGGGCCCTGCGCAGCCCGACCTGATGAGTGGCAGCTCTGACAACAGCAGGGAGGTTAGAACTAGATGATCTTTAAGGTCCCTTCCAACCTAAGCCATTCTATGATTCGATCCATCTCACGCTGGTGAGAACAAGCTTTCAGCTCTGGTTTTTCCCTTTTACCTTCAGGGCCACAGCATCACTTCAGTCACAGGAACAGTCTGAACCCCAAAAGGAGGTGGAGGGAAGGAGGCTGCCTTTTCACCAAAGAAGCTTCAGTGGTCTGGTTCACAGCACAGCCTCACAACTCACTGTATCAACACAGCAGAGAAGGGAGGAACAACTGCTCACGAGGGAAAAAAACAGATCTGTGAGGTCAAGAAGAGGAGCGTACAGAAAAACTGCATACCAAATTCTAAGTGCTACAGCCATTTCCACCCTGAGAAGGTGAATACAGACTCCAAAGCGCTCCAGCTCAGCAGCAATTCCCATTCACTCTAAAGTGTGCAGCAGACAGGATGCAGCCAACTCCCATGCCCAGCATCATTTCCACCCCAAACCACTAGAAGGCACAACACCCCAAAGAATAGTAACCTCAGACCAGCTGCCTCAACCCACAAGATGCAGGACCACACAAGGGCTTGGGTGGCCTCACTGAACAGAACAGCTCATCTCTTGCCCTGGAGCAGTGAGTAACTCCAGTCCCTTTAACCTCAATGTAATCAACTACACAAAGAATGATTTATATTACATATGCACTGCCCAAATATTCCTGCTCTCTATCCTTCCCTTGGGGGTGATATATTTTTTTCCCCATACATTAGCTGGCTTTCACTGAATGAATTTGTATTTCTCTCAACAAGAGGAAAAAGAAAAGATCCCAACAATGTAAATTTGTGGGGAAAATAGTGGGTGATGATCACAGCCAAACGAGAAATCTCCGAAACAGAACTGGCTGTAGGTACAACTAATACATTTTGTTACGTATAAGCACTGTCTTCCAGTAATTCAAAAAACATCTAGAAGAGTTCTCCATCCAGAAGAAAAATACACCTACCCCTCCACAATGACAAACTCAGATGGTACGAGCTAGAGCAGGACGTAGCACTGCTAACAGAACAGAGCCACGACTGTGCATGCCACAAAGAAGGCATGGTTCAAAAAGATTGAGAAGATGCACTGCGGGAAGAAGGGCGAGGTGAAGTGCCCTACACTGGGAGCGAATAGCTTTGCTCCAGGAAAGCTGCCCTTGGAGCTCACCTGCCCTCAGAATCACCTCCAGCCCCCAGAGCAGCAATTAGGGCTGCTGGGTCACTGCCCCCAATGCTTCCTCTGGGAAGAGCTTTCCTCTCAGAAAAGCCCAGGGTACCTTCAGATCTGCAGAGAAAATGACAGTGCAAAGGCCTTTTCTCCCATTCGTGTTCCAGCCCTCCCCAGCCTTAAAGGAGGGACTTTATTGCACACAGCTGTGATTTTACAAAACTGACCAGACTCCAAAGAAAAATAACACCAATCAATATCACCCAAAATAACCTCCAACTGGAAACCTCTATAGGAAACCAACTGCATAGGCTGCACTAAACCACAGGCAGATTTATTTGCCTTGCTGATATGTTTTTTGAAACACAGTTCTTACAAATTCCCAGATGAAAAAAAAAAAAAACAACAGATGAAGAGAATTTTGTAGCAGTAAAGACTGCAGATGGATTCAGCATTCCTTCTACCATGTAAGCTATATACTCAGTAGGGTTCATTCTGACATCAGTTTTGCAGCGCAGTGTGAAAGGAAGCAGAGCTCCTGGTGTGAAGTGGGGTGAAAGTGCATTTCAGGACAAACTGTGCGCTTCCTCCACTGCTTAGCTCCATCCACAAGAGCCCCTCTGAGGCCCAAGGGATGATGAGGACCGTGCTGATAGCTTTCTGACTCAGACTCTACGTTTCTGGGCAGGCCACATACCTACACCGCATTGTACAGGGCTGCATATCTCATGCACATCCCATCTGTCTCTGCAGGATTGATCTCTCACCTTCACTGGGATAGCAGCCCCTCTGAATGAGTCTGTATATGCTTTAACTCATGCAAACTCAATCATCAGCTTGGCTCTGGGGAGTCTTTTCTGAACGGGAAACTGTTGTCATTCCTTCAGAAATAAGGCATAATGTTACAACAACTTTTTTTTTTTTTTTTTAAAAAAAGGATAAGCTGCAGCACTACTGAGCCCCAGCAGTTCCCATTAAAAATGACTCTTGTGAGAGCTCTGATATCGCACACTTGGTCCCCAGATCACCTTCCCCATCCCTGATAGAGCTCCTGCTACCTCCCTGGGCTGACAAACCTGTTGCTCAGTTCCTCCTATTTTTTAATGATCTCATCTCACTCCAGCGCATCTTGATGCTACTCTACTGTAATCATAGGGATTAGGACAAGGATGAACTCAGCTGGTCTTGCTGGCTTCACACACTGATGGACTTGTTGAAATCTACTGTCAACATGGAAGCTTTACTGCCTTTAAGCTTTTAAGCATAGCTGTGATGGCAGCACTGTCTGCAAGGTCCCACACACTCCCCACTTAAACAGAATAGAATCTACTGAGCCACACTTCTTGTTTTAACAACACAAGAGCCAACTCATAATCTAACAAACATCCTGATAAGAAATCTGCACCTGGGCCCAGCCATCCCACAGTGCTACCGTGTTTGCACCTTTTCACTGTCCGGGCTTTGCCTCTGGCTTACAGAGTATCTTTTAAGTGACTCTTCATATCCTCTTCTCCATCCAAAACATTTCAGGATGCTGTGTGCTCCTGCCAGCCCACAGAGGTGTCAGAAAGTCTCAAGCTCTATATTTTCCTTAGAAACATACCGACCTGTTTGTCCTTCTCTTGTTTTTTTTCTCTCAAAGATAATTTGCCTCAGTCAGATAGAGGGTGTCTCAAACTGCAGTGCAGAAGTGAGACTCACACAAATGCACTTCCTTAGTCTTGCTTTGCTATGAAATATCCCCAAAAGCTCAAGCAAACATTCACAAGAACACACTGGGAAGAGCTTTCTTCCCAACACCCAATGCAAGAAGCAGTAGGAAACCAGAGTTTTGTTTTCTTCTTTCTAGGACCTCAATCCTGCACTACTTCTAATCCTGGCTGGCTGATACTTACTGAAAACTAAATAAAAGTCATTCATCCAATGAACCATGATCCTTACTTTAACTGAGTGGAAAATTCAACATTCAGTAAGAAAATGAAGTCCTCTCTTCTTCCTTTCTGAAACTCCAGCGTTAATCATCAGCCCAATGTAAGCAGCGGCTAACAGAGCTGGATCAAAACCATTCCTTTCTTCCAATACAGATCTTCATTCTAGACCTATGTCTTCCTTTAGTATTTGCTCTTCGTAATGTTACAGGTTAATGCATGTAACATAAACCCAGAGGAAAACAGAACTCAAGTAACCACTGTCTGCAAAAATGAAGATCATCACCTTATTCCTAACTGGTCCCTGCACCGTGCCTATGTGTCAGTGGAAAACCATTCTCCTAATTGATTCTTTTCTGAAACCTGACCTCTATCCCGAACTTTGGCCAAAACATACCTGCATGGATAGTTACTCAACCCTACAAAATATCATTCCACATTCTAACATCAAGGTACAAAAAACTGTAAGAAGGAAATGGCACCCTCTCCTTTGGAAACTACACATCTAGATCAGCACAACACAAAATCCATTCCCCTGTCCAGCTCCTTGTTCATCAAAAGACATGGCAACCCTTGCTATCAATACAAGCTGGGAGATGTAAAGACAGAGCACGGCCCTACCAAAGAGGACTTGGTGGATGGCAGGCTGGACATGAGCCAGCAATGTGCCTTGGCTGCTCAGACAGGTGGTTGATGTCCCATCCTTGGAGACATTCTGTGATCCTAAATGGAGGACCGCTTTCAGACAGCCGTACTCCAGCTGCCCCTGCAAGCCCCAAGAAAATCATAACATGTTATGCAGCTCCTGCATCAAAACTGATCCGAGGATGCTTCCTCCTACCAAACACCACAGCTCTTCCTAATTCCATGGATCATAAAATAATCAGTAGGAAACTGCACGCCTCGTCACTTTCCAAATCCACAATGAAAAACATATCCAGGTAAGGAGTGTCCCTAGAAAAAAAGCCAAAAGTGCTTCTACGAGAACTGCTCTTCCTCTAAATTGTACCATGCATGGATGAAAATTGTTCTGCCCATCACTTTATTTTAAGAAAACCTTATTTCTAATTACAGTGAAAATCATATTCACGGCAACAGTATCTTTATCTAAGCCAAAGTAAAAACCATGTGATCTTATTTAGCAATAAGAGTGTGCGTAGAAAGTGATTGCATCTGCTCTCATTCTAAATCCCTAACCATAACCCCAGAGGAAGAAAATAAAACAAACCAACAACTGGTTCAGCTCTACAAAAACTTACAGGAAGTCATTACTTCCAGAAGCACTGGGTTTTGTGCTATTTTCATAACTGGTAAACTCACTGCCAGGAAGACTCCTCGTGTTTGTCTTGCTGGAGGAGCAACTCTACCTTCACGCTTAACTCCAGCCGCTCCATGACCACCAGTCTCTGAAACAACAGCAAGAAACAAGTCCCAGAAAAACAGCCCTATTCATTGCAACTCTGAAGAATGAATGCAGACCTATATATTTATGTATGTTTGAAATAAATACAGAGAGAATTTCATATGGAGATGAAAACATACATATATGGGGGGGAAAAAAAAATGTGCCACTTTCTTTAAGAACACCTGATCCTAACCCTTAACACCAGGTAAACTCCACCTAAGCAAATAGTTGTACCATTGACGATGTATAAAGCCATTCTCCTTCATAAATGCCATTTCCCAGCTGAGCTGTTAGAATCGCAATAAGAACTCCTGACTTTTTTTTTCCCCCTCACTGTTTCTTTTAGAAACCCTAGCCTTACCATGAGGGGCACATGGGAAACTGGCATCTGCCATGACCCTAGAAAAAGCTGCTCTCTCCTCACTGCTCCAAGGGCTATGGCAGGTCCAGAGCTGCTCCCTTCTGAAATCATACATTTATGATACTCCTAATCCAAAATATTTTGATCTATTTTCCACTGTAACTCTAATCTCAACACATTTCTTTTCACTCAGATTCAGCCTTATTTGAGGTTGCCGGACCTATGGAACAGAATGGAAGCTTCTTTCTGACACCCAAAGAAACCCAAACTCAAAGAAAGAGTAAACTATGCCGGCTGGCCAAGTGCTACCTCCATCACAGTTGTCCCAAAGACACTCCTCTACTCCTTCTCCCAAGTTCTTCATCCTTTCTCGTGACCTGGCAGCAATTAATGCTGCCTTGTTCCTAAAACTTCAGGCTAATGGAATGACATGTTCTGCTGCAATGCTAAACGTGAGCCAGCCCGCTATGCTTTGGCTCAGAGATACCTGATGGAAACTGGGTACTCACACCCAGCGTTTATCATTCAGAAAAGACACAGGAGGCCCTCCTAGGAAAGCCAAGGTGCAAGCACTTGACAAACATCTAGTCAGAAGCTCTTACAGATTCCGTAAGTGCCAAAAACACTTTCAGGTAGAAGAGGTATTTGATTTACATACTGCATGTGAGATTAAGGAAAATTAACTTTCCAGCATTAGTTTTAAGGCCTGTGTGAATACAAAAAATGGGAATTTGCGTAGCACGTAATTTCTGGTATTTAAATTTTCTGGCAACTCCTAAAAATGTCTTTAATAATCAAGATTTTTTTATGCGCTTCGGCTTTTTTCTCTTCTCCACAGAGGTCTGAAAGGCCCTGAGAGATCGTTCTCTGTTCTCTTCCTGCTAATTAATTAGATTTAAAAATATATATATCAGAAAAACAAAAAGCAAAACCCAACTCTTCCCAGAATTATTTCTTCAGGACTGCAATCAGGCTGTAATTCCTCCAGCATGCTCTGTGAACCAGGTGGCAGCTGAGCTTCTGAGGAACATTCCAGTTTGCACACGAACGTGGATTTTGAAAGGTAATGGGTTCCTATCCACCCTAGCAAATTAGTCGCAGATAGGAGCAAATCTTATGCTAAGATTTGAAAAATATTTACCCAGACTAGCAAGATCTCACACGGTTCAATAACGGTGTGTTTTAATGCAAGCCCTGGTGGTTAAAGTTTCTGATGCCTATGGATAAAAGAGCTCTATGCTGAGGTTTTCCCGTGGCTTTTAACTCCTGGATGGCTATGAAGGGTTTTTTAGTGCAATCTTCATTTGCAGTGGAGGACACTTACCCCTTCTCTCCCCCTCATTCAGCTGTTTATATCCATTATACTTATAGGAATAAGTTTTTTGAGGCTTCTGATTCCTTGGGAAACATCATTGAAACAGTAAAAGTTATCATGGAAGAAACGACAAACTCTTATACATGGAGTCATCTAACAAAAGAAACCAGGCTAAAAGGTCAGGGAGATATTTGGTATGATTTTATAGAAAACTGGAAAGCAGAGGTAAGAGAATCTGACCCAGCCCTCAAAATTGGATCCAGATGTTCCAACTAGGCCTAGTCTCACATCAGAAAGCCACAAACCACAGTTCATACTAATCAAAAATGTAAGGAAGTCAAGTTTACATTTGGGACACATTGATTTTTTTGTCTGCTGCTTCACTGATGCATTATGGACATTGCACACAAAATGGCAACACTCAATTGAAGATTAAGCAACAAAGCAAGCCAAGTATTGATGACTGTAGTCAATTCATATATGAACATTAAATGTGTTTTTCCTCTTTAGGCCTCTCATTTTCATTTGGAATTTGCCAAGGGGCAGCATAGATTGGATATTCAGATACATTTCAGTATCTTCATAGTTTTGCAGCTGAAGTCATGCATAAGAGGATGGAAAGCACAGCACAATTTACTGAAATAAGACCCTGTGAGCACCAAGGAGTTATTTTTAATATTCCTGACACATTAAGTCTATGCTACAAGGCATTTATGTAACTCTTCTTTGTTTAGTACCACCTCCATCAGACCATAAGTACTTGCAGCTCTCTGAAAGGAGCTCTCCTTCAAAAACTATCTTGAACTCACTATGGAACCTGTAAAACCTTCCCAGTTGTTTAAGAAAGAATGAAAGACTTGACCTCATCATACCAGTGTCTCAATGTAAATGATTTTTTGATCAGAATTTGACTCCTTCAACTCCTCATTGATAAGTTTCCCAATAAAGCAACCTAACAAATGAAGCACGTTGGACATTACTTCTCTTTTACTTTCAAACTCATCTACAGCCCTGTCCATCAGTGATCCCAGTTGCCAACATGTATTACAATTTGCCTAATGGTGTAAGCAAACAGAGCTGAGGTCTACTACCAAATTGGTAAGGGCTGGTGTCACTCCCACTGCCATCAACAGCAGTTTACACCAGCTACCCGTGTGTTTCACTGCCATTAGGGTACGCCTAAGCTATTGCCACAGGAGGTGCTGGGCCATGCCCTTAGGACAGTCGCTGGACTGCTGAAAACAGCAGTCACCTCTGCTGAATCCTTTGGAAATTCCCCTTGTCAAGCAATGACAAATGAAGCCTCCCCCAGCTGATGGTCTCCAGATCAGATTACCACAGAGGGAATCTCACAATCACACTAGATTGCAATTATTTTTCTCCTTATTCTGGAAAATAATTCAATTTTCATACTGCCAGTATTATCTTTCCCATCCAAGCTAAAGGCAACTTCACTAGCTTGACTTTGCTGGAGGCCCTCCTCCTA
>JAOWBP010003503.1:4391712-4404256 GCA_028571105.1 Tragopan temminckii
AGGGGTGCAACAGACCAGAACTTCAGACACATGAAGGGCTTGGAGAGAGTTACACAGATCTACGTTCTTACCTTTTTTTCCAGGAAGAAAATCCTTCCTCAAGCAAGCTCACTGTGAGAACACATGCCTGACAACACTGATAATCTCTGATGTCACATGCTGACGTTCCTATGCAAGTCATGAAGCAGCTCCCAAATCTCACACTTAATCCCAGTGCCTGCTGTTGCCTTCTGTCAGCTGCAGTCTCTGCTCCAGCCACAGAACGGCTCACGTTCAGCACAGCAAAGCCATTGCTTATAGCATGGCACGCTTTAGTAGCAGCCTCTTCATGCTTCCTTCAGCAAACAAATGTGAGTGGCATGCACAGAAAAGAGGTGCTCAAGGCCAACACAGCCCAGCCCCCAGGCAGGCACAAGAGGCAGGTTTCTCCTCCAACTCTGCAAGAAAACACCACTCACCCTCCTTCCACCACTGCACAGGCATATCTCAAGGCACAAACCTCTCCTTAGAAATGAGAGTCACCTGGGATGGGGCCCAAACAATCATTTGAGCTACACTGATGTTCTCCCTTCCACCCCAGCTGATCTCTCTTTAGGGAAGTGAGCTTGCAAGGATTGCTGGCTTCTCTCAGGCACAGGAGGCACTAATTAATGTGAACCCAAAACTGCACCGACAAAGAGCTCCTTTGGCCTAGGTTGTTTGTGCACCCCAATAACAGGCCCACGGCAGGGAGTTGAACAGCAGTGAGTACACGCTTAGATGCACGTGAGGAAAAGCTGCTGTTCGTGTTATGTGCAGCAAAATTAACAGGAAACCATCAAGCTGAGCTCTTTCCCTGTGGAATAACAGGTCCCTGAAATTCAGATGCATGAACTATCCCCTTTTACCACAATCTATTCTTCTTACATCTTTATATTCTCCAAGTTGCAAGTTAATGGGATGAGATGCCACTACATGTCACGGTATTTGAAAATAATGTTGGCAGATTTAATCCCACGAGTTTTCTTCATTTTAAGGAAAAAGTAGCTTCAGTTATAATCCAGGAAAACCAAGCAGGCATAGGAGAAGCAGATCAATAGTTTACTGGTCCCATCCAAGCAGGCTCAATTCATTAATCTATCACACTGCATTTACTTGACAACACAGGGTAAATGAAGAGCTGCAGATGCCCTCTCTGGGCTGGAAACCAATGAAGCTTCTCAGGTAAGTGCTTGTCCAGCAGCGATCTCAAGTCTTGCTCCAGGGATGTTGGGGATGTGCCTACACCCAACTGACTGCAAGGACGCCTCTGGCAGAGGGGAGGCAACCGATATCTTTCTTTTCTAATGCAGCAGGACAGTTAATTGATCACAAGGGTTTGTTAGGCTCCAACTCTGAAAATACCCATCTTTGTGACTCAGAGATGCTTGGTGCTTAATGGCGCTGCTTAAAGGGACGGGCCATTAATCCTCAGGGTGTGACTTCCTTTGCATCCTCAGCCTTTGTTTGGGAACTTCCTTCTCATGCTACCTCTACTAACAGTATTTTCCCACCATATTTGCTGTCTGCAACAGCCTTCCAAGACTAAGCGAAAAATGTTATTTGACATCAGCCACATTTCAAAATACACAGCAAGCATTCTTCTTCCAGTTATAAAAAATAACCCTCCAACCCAAGTCTCAGTGCACACACGTGTACTTCAGTTCTCTGGAATAATTTCACATCTTATGAGTCATATACAGTCATCCCTTATGAGTCAACCCTATTGTTCCTAAGCATCATTCTCGTTCTACTTCATTAGCTATAAAAAGAGAAGAAAGACAGGGCAGTTGGGCCCTATCTTTAAGCAGATGTGCTCAGGCAGGTATTGTGAACCTGTGGTATGCCCATATGCCCCTGTGGTAACAACCAGCAAAAAACTGTCTCGGAGTAAGAAAAGCTCTCCAGCACAGGTCTGAAATGCTCCCCTGCATACATTGTGAAGTATATATATATGTTTTATTTTCATGTGAATTACACCACTCTCTGACTGATTTCCTGCATGTGAATGATGAGATAGCTCCAACCGAGTGCTGCTCTGTGTCATGCATCTTGCCCCCTTTATGTGAGCCACCTGTCAGGTTACAGTGACAGCTCCATTTGTTTGGGATTCTGTCGGACAAAACAAGAGCAAATGCCCTGAGCAACAGAAACCACTGGTGGCCTGCCTGCAGCCAGGGTGATCGGACCATCCTTTACAGCATTCTGATCTGCACAAAGCAGCACATGCATCTCGATCCCCTCTGATCTAAGTGGAATAACTACTGCCATTTATGCTCCTCGTATCAAAATACCATGCAACCTTTCCAGGAACCACTTCTGTAGTTTGCACTCAAAATAATGCTGCATGACCTTTGCAGACAGACCTTACCAAAAAGCCCTAGCCACTCATGCACTTAGTTATTAGGGCTATAAAGAAGCTGATTATAATTTATATGCTTATATGAAGGTCTCTTTGCATCACCTCAGCATACTAAAGTGACTGTTACGGTTTCACCTAGCAGGTGAGATGAAATGTAGGCCAAACCATTTAAGAGGTGATCCTTCTGCAGGAATAACTATACTAGCAAAAAAGGCACAAAGGTAAAAGAGAGGGGTTTGGCCTTTCTAGTGGCTCAAATTTCATTTTCATTATATAAGTTTAATAGCAAGTTCCCCTTTCTCTCCTTCTCACAGCACGTTGTACAGATTATTTTTATTTTTCTAAGAATCCTGCTTTTGCCTGTATTAAATCCCACTCTCCTTTCCCTGGCCCTGAAGAGTTATTAGGCTGCAAAATCAGTTTTATGAACAAGTGTGACTTTGCCTATGCTGCAGAGCTGACCTCAGGGCAAAAAGGAAATGTGCTACGATCTGCTGGGAACTATGCAAATATGTGAAGTGGTGAGCAGTGAGGAGGTTATCTGAAATACAAAGGTGATGAAAGCCTTTTTTTGGTCATTTTTTATTGAATGCACCATTTAAAATGTGACCTCCTGGTGTTAAGTTCATAGCACACTGCCCAGATTTACAGACACCCCACATGACAGGTGCCGCATGGCTTTGGAAGTTCTGGCTTGCGACAGGTCCCTCAGCACAGGCACTGTGGCTTTTTACTACCTGAACAGTTTATGCACGTGGCCCCCAGTGAGCTCGCTACGAACCTATGTTAATATAACATCTGCAATTTGCATCCTTTTTATTTCCAGGTTGGGATTTCTGCGAGACACATCCATCATTTGTGGATGACAGATCAGCGTGTCACCGTCCCCAGTTGCTGCCTGATTCTCCCTGGGTATCCCAGTTCCCCTCTCCATCACGGTCCCTCTTGAGCCCTGCTGCTGCCACAATGGGACTGGCTAACACAAGGGCTAACACCGCCGTGTTCTGCTAAGGGCACGGGGCTCAGGGTATTGACAGTCAGGGCTTTGCATGCACCAAGTTCCCAGTGGCCTGGCAAGCAGCGCCATATGCTGCACTCATTAGTGACTGTGCTGAGCAACAAGGGAGACTGACACATCTGATTTGCTTTACCTTCCACAGCGAGAGCAATCGTGCCTCTTCGCAGGACACAGCCTAAAGCACTCAACTGAAGAAGCGTGAGTAAATGGCATAATCAAACTGCAACCCCCCCACTGCTCCCGCTCAGCCCCACACACCACCTGAGCCCAGCTGGTGTTGTCACCCTGTGACCTGAGGCCAGCTGCCCTTTGTGCTCAGTGCTGGCTGGAAGGCTCTACCATCAGCTGAGCTCCTGCCACGTGCAATGTGTGCCATGCCTGAGCATCCCCAAACTGTCAGGGACTGGGATGCAATTCTCTGAAAGGTCACATTCTGCAAAAGAACGTGGAAGCGGCGTCTGGCGTAGTGCTCTTGACATAAATGTTCCTTTGCAGAAAGCAGAGATGATTATGCCCTTGTAAATGACAAACCTCATTAGGAGGAACAACCTCCCTGCCTTTAACCTCGCCTCTCCATACCCGACGTGCCTCTCCTTAACCTCAAAGCTCTGGCAGTGACTAGAATATTTAGACAAAACACGGCTGAAAAGGGAATGCTTTTCTTTCCTTTTGGCTTTTCTGACAATTAGCAGAGCTGAAAGCCAGGGCATTTAAACAGTATAGATGAACTTGGGGATTAGTTGGTTGTTTCTTCCTGAATGAACATGAAAACATATCAGAGGGCTGAACTTTGATGCTGCACTATGACATTGTCATATCTCTTCATAGCTTTATTTTGTATCTTTTCCTACTCTCCATTGATTTTAACCCTCTTAAAAGGGCAAAGGAGGAGAGGGAAAGGAAAGAAATGAATGCATGCTATTTTTCTGATGCTTTTAATCGGCGAATATTTCTTTTTTTTTCCTTGCTCCTTTCCTAATGCTAGGCAGACTGCTCAAAAACATCATATTTTCACACATAAAACACACAGCATTTTCTCCATTATGTCCCCTGGCCTACTAAAGAGATTCTGGGCGCTGACAGCCCAGGTGCCTCCTTCAGAACTGGGAACACTGGCTAACACACCGTGCTTTCAGAACTAGGAAAAACAAGAAATTGGCAAAAATAAAACAGGAGGCATCAGCGGGCTTCAGGTGAGTTTGGCTGTGTTTTAAGACAGTGTTTAAATGAAGTTTCCATCTTTTATGTGCATGTAGCTCATGGTATACCACCTTTACTTGTGTCTGTCCAGAAGGAGGAGATGGTTTTTATGTGGTCAAGATGATCCAAATCTATTGCTGGTCTTTGAGAAGCATTTCCCCATGGGACTTCCAGCTAATAAGCTTGTTTCATTACATCTCAGCTCTCAGCCAGCGTGATCTGAACACAGCACATCCTCTCTCTGCTCCTCATCTGCTACATCTATTTGTGATATGATTCCTCAAGGTAGGAACCACTGCATCCCGCGTGTGCTTGTACCGTATCAAGAAGAACCAGAATCAACACTCACAGTGGGAGGCTTTGAATCCCTGCTAGAAACAATATTGACAGCTTTCCAGCTCCCACGTTTTGCATTTCTACACTACTTAATTCCATGTGATGCTCTCCACTTGAACATGACACTCAGACCGTGCCTAGTCCCAGCTTAGATCGGATGCTGCTCCCTGCCAGGCTCTTGGTTTGTGACATTTGGACTCTGACAACAAAGCAAGGCATGCAGCTGTGTGCGTCTGTACACACACGCATCCCCCTATACATTTTTATCAGCGTTCAGCAGAGGATCGTTTGGTTTTGCACTCCCTATTGACAAACAATTAACACCTAAGTTCATTTTGTAGACAAAAGGATTTTGTATTCGTTCTGTTGACAGAATGACTGGAAACCACGGAGGAAACACTATTTGACAGTCCCAGCACATACTGGATTCTGTGGAGAAAATGCATGCTGCTAACTGTCCAATCAGTTATGTAGACAAAATGAATTTCATCATAATTCTGTCAACAAAATGCTAACTTGCTTAAATTATTCTCTCAACAAAATAAATTAACTTAAAATCCTTTTGTCCACAAAATAGATTTAAGTGTTTAGTGAAGTCTTGTAAATACTACAGTCTGTTAGCTTAGCGTGTGCAATTCAAACATGTGGCTTAGCCGAGTCAGCGGTTCCTGGCTTATCAGGCAG
Source organism: Tragopan temminckii (assembly GCA_028571105.1). Taxonomy (NCBI): domain Eukaryota; kingdom Metazoa; phylum Chordata; class Aves; order Galliformes; family Phasianidae; genus Tragopan; species Tragopan temminckii. Next base: position 4,397,331 of record JAOWBP010003503.1, read on the forward strand.
GGATGGTCTTGATTCTTCCAGCTTTTCCCTCCTCTGGGAAACCAGACCAACAAGATGATCAGTCAGTCAGCATGCAATGTATCAGCATGCAAACCAGGACCTTGCAAGAGAATATTTTTCCATATTTTTATTCAATCAGTAGGGACTGACAGGAGGAATTTTATGTAAGTCTAGCAAGCCTAAACGACTCGATCCATTCCTCAGAAGAGGACAAGCTTCATCCTTAGGCCTGAAGTTTGACATGGAGTTTCCATGACAAAGATAAAATGGCACTTTAATGAGGGACTAGATGCCTTGGTAGATTTTGTATAAAGAGCATGAAAATGCAATTAATCTCCTTTTAGACACTATGCATCTAGAGTCCATTATACCTATGGAAAGTCTCCTTCTTCGTTTTCCATGCTGCTCCAAATTCAATTGTAAATGTACATATTCATACCTTCATGCCTTCAGCGTGCCAGCCAGTGCTGGTGGTCCGTCTCCCACCCCACACACACATACATGACCTCTGCAGCCTGCAAGAAAGTCAGGAGCAACACATCCTGCAGCAGCATCCAAAACGTTCACGCTCCTTTGGCCTCATCTCCACAAAGCAAAACTCCCTAAGATGAGATAAGGCTGTTAAGCAGGTTTTTAGAAGCCTCAGCGCTGTGTTTTACCAAGCACTGCCCGCCCTGTAGATCTGCTGCATTTTAATAATAAAGGAATGTAGAAATAGTCATGCCTGTATCTTTAGTAACATCAGTCAAGGAGTTTGGCAGGCCGGTGGAAAAATGAAACTCTTCAATCTGCTTTTACCATATTCTTCCACTAGTATAAATAGGTTTTTTTCTCTTCTTTTAGGAGGCTATCGTGGTTACAATGGAGTTAATTTCCAGGTGTGTGGAAAGTGTACGGTAACATGAAAAAATACCATATTAATATTTAATATAACACTTTTTATGTGCATGAAAAGAATAAAAACCATTCAAATGCAAATGCGGCCTGCAAGGATGGATAAAGTTTTCTGTTTTTCCAGTAACGTCTTCATTTTGCTAAAGACTGACTTAGGCTTGAGTGAGCTAAGAGCACCTGTGTGTGTGCACTTCCAGCCACAGAAAAGCCTGCTTCTGGCCAGAGCCCTCCTCAGTATCTGAGACACTGCAGCAGTACCTTGCAATGGCACTTGCTGAAATACAGTGAGTTTATGAATCCCTTCGGAACCATATGTTGTAGCCCCAAAGGGATGAAGCTTGCTGCAGCATCTACCCTACCTTATGAGACTTGCACAGAGCAGCCAAAATTGTGGGATTGCTCCATACAGCTCTTAGGGGCAACGATTTCTTTCCTGTGACATGCTCTGCATTTACCAACCATAACAAAATGACCTAGCTAGGGATCGTCAATGAAATTTCTATGTGCTAGATACCAAGCTCCTTTCGAATTTTTGTGGATCTGAGTCTCTAAATGTCATGATGCTCTTCTGACATCTCCAGCATAACAGAATAGATTTTGCCAACTAAATTTCAGGTACAGCATAGTAGTAACCGATCAGGGAAGCTTTTCAATGGCACACAAATAGTTGCAAATAACACAAGAGTCAGACTAGCGAGAAGTTTCCCTGGCAAACAGAAGCAGAGGTTTGGGGAGAGGCAATCAATTCTAACTGGTGTCACTTCCACCCATTACAGAATTACTCTTGATGTACCCCATCTTACGGAGCACAGTATCAGCCAAGGCCATGCCACTGAATCAACAGAAACATTTTTCAACCTAGTTCAGACAGCTTCCTTTTTTCGTACTGACTGTGCCATAGCACATCTCACTACCCTGTCTTCCAAATTGAGTCCAGATGGAATAAAGTGTTAGAGTGGAAAAAATAACCCTGCAGTGAAGGCTACGCATCATGATAGCTGAGTTCAACACCTGAATACTGCACATACATTTAATGTTACTTTGAGCAAGTTGCATCACCAGGACCTTACCAGTTCATGACAGATTTCAGTTTCTCTCGAACACTGCTCCCTCTAGGGTGTTAGAGCAGTTTCTTCCTCCTACTGTTCACAGCCTGCATTATGCCAGACCCTTTTTTCCTTTGGGTTTCCGACAAGTATAAACAATACCTAAGACTATGGACTGGAAACAGCCTTTAAGTCAAGCTGCTGAGGGGGCACAACGGCAGCCAGGTGGTCAAGGAGCTTGGCTTGCCTTCTCCTGCACTGAGACTTGGGCAATGCTCTGTGCCCACACCTGAAGCAAACAGTTACATGAGGCAAAACCATATCTGCAAGGGGAGATGCACAACAGCAGTAGCTCAGAAGATGATCAAGAATGGGGAAAGCAAACACAGAGGGAAGTAGAAAGCCGTGAGGCATATGGTTTATTTGTTCTTAAACTTGGATATCTCAAACTCTTCAGCACCTTAACTTGGGAATTCCCTTTTGTGAAGGAGAACTTAGGAGGACATAAATAAATGGAAATTTATATGGAAATAAACATCCAAATATACATGAGGAAGGGAGAGGAGGGAAAGGAGTGATTCATTATTATGGCTTACATATCATTACGCATTCATAAATTCCAAGGCAATATATTTTTCTTCATTGCTTGGATAATAAATCATCATTCGATTACAAAAGGGGAGTACCTGGATGGAACAGCAGCCTTTCTGAAAAATACTCCTGGCAGATGAATGACAGGAAAATTTATGGAGAATTCAGCTGCCTGACTGTCCTGCCTCCAGGAGAGCGGGCTGTGCCAATAACTAAACCTTTCCTGACAATTCACACAGCAGACACTGTCCTTGATGGAGTGAGGTTTTTAGACCTCCCTTGGCTTGATTTTCATTATCCCTCCTTTGGCAGCCTGCACAACGTCTATTAGCAGTGCAAAAGGGTTAGAAAAGAGCCATCCAAGTTGCTACCGAGCTTGTGCTAGCAGGCCTGTCTCTAGGATCTGTGAAAAATGTACAGCTGCATCCTCTACTTAGCTGGACTTGTACCATCAATCAGAGAGATCCTTCAAGGGTCACTGGTATTCATAAGAGCAAAGAGTTTTCAAGAACACAAAAAAGACCATCCAGTATACCGATTGCCTGCCTTTTTCTAGTTTATCTTCATTTCATTTCCCAGCCTTCTTTTTCCAGACCAACCCTTAATTTCCTTCCCCTTTTATAAACAAAGCTATTTGGCTCTTTATTTCAGCAGGTGCCTTCGAGTCATTCTTCATTTTTCTCCCATTACGGTCACAGCAAAGGGCAAGTCTGCCAAACAGCTGAAAGCCCAGCCACCCAGGCAAACCATCCTGAGAGGAGCTGGGCAGCTGAAGCAAAATGCATGGCAGAAAGCTGCCATGCGTGGAACTGATCCTTGCTGCAGTGAGGGCAGGCAACCGGGAGTCAAGCCTACGGCCATTCTTATTACACGTGCTCCTGAAAGGAACCCAGATCCCAGATCTGGGTCTGCGGTCCCAGATTGTCAAAGGGTAATTCACCCACTGCAGAGCTCAAAGCTTCTGGTGGAGGGGCATCACTGAGCCATCGGGGTGGGCACATCTCCTTCAAAAGAAGCAAGCTTTGGAAATGTAGGCTTTTATCTGGGGAATTGCCTCTGCTGTGTTTGAGGACCCTGCACTGAGCGTTGCATTTCTGCAGTGACAAAAAGCACACGTACAACCTGACTCAGAAAAGGCCTTTTTCTCAAAAAGGGCCAACAAAGACTGTGAGGGGAATGGGTCTGAACATATGGGCTAAGATCCCTGGCAGCTGAGATTAGACGCCTACCTCTGAAGGAGGCACGCACAGCCTCCCTTCACAGGCGGCAGGGAGAAGCAGTGCATCCCACCTCCTCCCAAAGCAGGCATCTGAGGCAGATCAGATGAATCACGCTCTAGAAATGCCTGTTTCTTAGCAGTGATTATACAGAAAGTCTGGATGAGTAGCTCATCTGCTGCCATCTGAAGTAGAAAGGATTGGCTGCATTACTTGGAAAGCAGAAAAAGCAGGCTTTATTTCCTGCTGGTTTCCCATTTCGGGTGGCACTCCAAAGCTACAGAGTGAACAAAGGCAGAGAGGCATCCTGACTCTGTGCCTGGGAGGAGGTTTGTTTGCTGCTCTCAGAACCCAGGTTTAAAGGGCTGCACAAGGCATAATGCTGTGAAAAATCAAACTCAAGAGCCTCCTTCCAAATTGCATTCCTACTGGGCTCCAGCCAGCGCTATCCATCCAAAACATTAAAGACCCCCAAGGGCACCCTACACAAAGGAATTTGAGATGTTTTCCAGGGAAACCATCCAAGAATACCAATAGCTGTAAAACACAGTTTGTCATTTATTAAGCGGGAGACATTTTGGCAGTTAATGCAATACAGCAACTTCATCACTAACACGAGCACAAAGCTCTGATGGGTCACATTAGTCTTGGAAAAATCTCAGTCTTCCAGTCGTGCTGCCATATGGAGAGATGTTCCCCAGGGCCCATTTTACTTAGGAACTCTTGCAGTATTTGTCCCCAAAGTTTAACAGCCACAATTACACTGAGACATCAGAGCGATACAGATTTATGGCAGCTGAAAATCTCGTATCAAAACCCCTCTTCACCGAGGGCACATTTGATGTTCATGAATTCCCTGGACCCCTTGCACCAGTGAGACCAGCAGCACGGGAAAAACAAACAGAGACTTAGCATTTACCACTGTACTGTGTACAGACTTGAAAATGTGTGTTCCCTGGGTGCCAAACTACCATATCAGACGGCGTTTTATATCCACTTTGGCCTTCCTGCAATTGCATATAGCTCAAGGATATATATTCCCCTGCCCTCTTCTGTGGAATAAACAAACCTTTTATACATCTCTCCATCACCGTATCATTTGGGAGGATTAGGATGCGAGTACGTTTCACACCTGATGCAGAAAAGTATCTGTTTTGAGTTTTCACCCAGCCATGATCTGTCAGCGGATAGAAATCTCATCTCCGAAGCCCCGGGGCCTCTGCTAAACACAGTAATGTAACAGATTTTATTAGCAGTTTCAGAAAGGTAATCTAACACTAGATTAGCATTAAATGGTCCAGCAAAGTAGATACATGAAGGCATCTGTAACATCCTCCAGTGCCCTTGATAGAAAGAATATCTGTATTTTAGGCAAAGAAACAGTAGTTTATTTAGATGCTTTGAGGCACTGATTTGCTTTGTATACAAACTACTGAGTGATTAATGTCTCGGTGAGCTCTTCTCCTCATCAAAACTAAAACAACTTGAAATATCATATAACTTGCTAATAGATGACTAGATAAAGCTAAATTGTAAAACGATCACGGTGCTTTGGTCTCTTGCTGAATACATGGATTCCCTGATATGAGAAATGTGATCAGGAAATAATCTGCTACTAAGAAGGCAATCCGAATCCCCTTCGGGGAACAGGCTGCATGAATGCAGCAGTGAGGATGATATATTAGCATTTCAAGAAGAGCCTGAAATCAGCGCGGAGAATGCCACTGAGGAATAGCTAAAATTGCTTTATCTTTATCTGTTAATATTTCTGGGAAAAGATTGCAATATTGGGAAACTGCAGAAAGACCGAACACCTCACATATATTGAATTGGATCTGCAACTGTGTTGGACCTATTCAGAGCCTAGAGGATGTCATATTCCCCAATTAAGAGTAGGAACTGTAGTCTGGGATAGATTTCCCTTATCAATGCTACTGGTAAGTTTAGGGCGAGGACAGACAGTAACGTCAGTATTTTTAGAAACAAACAGTATGATGGAGTGACCCAACTGAGACTCCTTATAGAGGCATAATTTTCTGAAGAAGGAACTTCCATCACTTCCCTAACATCTCTTTCAGGAACTGAATACTCTCAGCAACTTTGCCAAAAACTGCCTAATGTCTTTTTTCTTTTTTTCAGATGTGCACTGTAGATCCTTCTTATGGCAGCTCAAGTTTCCTCCGTCAAAACAGACAAATAATTACATCAAGCTGCATGTTTATCGTAACAATGAGAAGTTTTAGGGATCTCATATCGATGATAAAATACTGCATAATAGAACATTTTAGGATAGTAAACAGCAGAGCTTAAGCAACTTTCTAATGAGCTTGAATGATTTATAGCTTCTTGTCCTCTTGAGACCTGAAACTCTGATGACTTTCTGCTGTAGGCACAGTTAATGAGACTTGAATTTCCAATCTTGAGTTTTCCCCAAATTGAAGGTTTAACTAATCAAAACATCCGGCTGATGTACCAAGGAAAGCATTACGGAGTGCTCCAAAGACCTGCGCAATAGCAGACAGGCTAAAGTTACACAAAGTGACCTGAAAAAGACATCAGAAGCATGTACCAAACTGTTCCCATTTCACTTCCAAGTTAAAGATATGTCCTAGTCACCTGGCATATGAATAAATCTCTTGGATGTCACACGAGACAGGAAAGGATCAAATACACCCAACACTCTCTTTCAAGCGGAAACAAACATTACAGAAGAATTACTCTGGGAGGAGAAATGAAAGCTTGCCAATACCTTTTAAAGTCATTTGCTGCCTTACGGCCCTATGCACACAGCCGAGTGAACTATGGCACTTGTGCCTGGTAGGATAAGGTCCCATGAACAGGTTCACAGCTGAGCAGGCAGAGGGATACACCACGTGGAGCTGCTGACCATATCTGGACACCAACAGGGAGCCCAGTCCTACCCCAGCCCACCTACAGGACACGCTTGGTGCCTCGCACCTCCTTCAGGAACTGGCAAAGCACCCAGCACAGCACCATGTCCCACTTAAACAATTATTTCCTGTCTTACAAAGGACCCAGGACCTTGCCAAAGCTCTCCTATACAAAATTGCTGCTTAAAATCTCCCAGCATCCCACCTTACTGCATATGCAACAGTTCTCTCCCTCTCTCTCATAGGGAACATACCTCTTTCTAAACAATGATTTATTATTTTAGCAA
>JAOWBP010003503.1:4422776-4435653 GCA_028571105.1 Tragopan temminckii
AGCGGACTGGTAGAAAGCCTCACCAGTGATAGACTTTCTTCTTTATATGGTATTAAACGTAAGAGTGACTGAAATTAAGCACCTTTCTCTGGAAAGCTGACTTTCTGAAAATCAGTTCTTATCTGAGCACCCAGGTTTTAAAGCACTTAGCAGCACCAGCCATGTTAAAGTGCTGGCCCTCGACTGCCAAGGAGCACAGCTGAGCAAGAAGAGACAGAAGCTCCTCATGGTAATGATTTGATCTTCAGATTTAAAAGGCAGAGGCCCAGCAATATTCACTTATTTGGCTTTTCAAGAAAGCTTTTCTGGGGAGGAAAAAAAAAGAGGCCGTGGCTATCAACTTCAAGAAACAAACTTCTAATTAATGGGCTGTGCCAGATTCTTTATCTACAAACAGCCTGTTCAGCAGCTTTTGAAAAAACACCACTGTCTTTAATTGAGATGCCACAGTATATGCAAAAGAACAAACAGGAACATTACATCTCTCTTCTGCAAAAGCTGTATTTCACTTCTTAACGGCTGAATTTGATCTAGGTCTGAAAACACTTTGTGATACTAGAGCTAATGATCTACATTAAGTGCAAGATGTGAGGACATGGCGGGGTTTCTACTCACTTCCTCTTTTCTGGAAACATCTCAATTAAGACTGGAATCAGTGCAGGTTAACACCTATTTGCAAGAGAAATTAAGCAGTGGGAATCAGGTAACAGGCACAGATGACCAAAACAAAAGCCTTTACCAGAATGTACTGCAAAGCTTTAGGAAATTCAGTTTGTTACCAATGAGGTACACATAAACAAACCCATTTTCTCAGTGCTACTTCAGTGGAGATAACACAGTTCTTCCGCAAGTCTTAGAGGTAAAAATTGTTACAGAATCTCATTATTTCTGCGCTAGATTCATTAGTAAATGATTACTCCATTTGTGGGCACTCACTCGGCACAGAGGCTGACATTGTAGAGTAAATAAAAATACTCTTTAACTGCATCTTTCTGAAGGCATCAATACTTTGCGACATCAGTGTCTCTTTCACTCAGGAAAAACTGCAGGTCATGTTTCAGCTGAGCCATCCTTTGCTGACATTTCCCAGCTGAAGGCTCTAATGGCCATAAAGCGGAGGGAATTTTCATATGTTTGTTGCTGGAGTGAGCTTTTGTGTAGAGGACTTCAAGATGTCACATAAATATTGCTGTCTCTTATTGATTTGTACAACAGCAGAGGCAAGGAGCAAGGAAAGTCCCTTTGCACCAATAATGCCTCCTATTGTTTCTCAGCTGGATCAAAGTCACTTACAAGTTGAGAAGCGATTTCATTCTTTATGACCTCACTACTAAAAACAGCTTCAGGAAATTATCTGTTTTGTTGTGCACACACCCCAGCTGAATACCTAGCAAACAAACCTGCCAATGTGTGCTCAATCCCCATTAGTGCTGTGTCTGCCAGGCACACCTTCAAGGCTCTGAAGGGAGGCACCAGCAAGCACACCAGGCTGGAATTAGGACACTCTCTATGATCACTGCTGGTACAACTGCCATTCCTACCCTTTATTTTCCCACAGTGCTAGCTGTCAGTCTGCCATGGACACTCACTATTTTCCATCATGTTGCTCTGATAAACACAGGACACAGGTGAAAGATGGGTAGCTTTCCCAGTGGAACTCCCTAAGAGAATGGCTTTCCTTTATCCCCAGCCTAGTAAGTTCCCCATCAGGAATGGCAGCATGCCTCCTATGAGCATTCTTCAGCAGCAGTAGCATTTCCCAGCTCTGCTAATTGAATTAAGCTGCTGTTACAAACATTCATTCAGAGCAGCTTCACCAGAGTATTTGCATTCTCAGTAAAACCTGTAGCATCTTTAGTTGTCTGGAGCTTAAGTGATTTCATAGGCTCCCTTGGGTGAGCTGGATTTTCATGCTTTATCATGAACAGGGAAAAATCTATTTTCTTTTGTCACATCCATCCCTATTGCTAGAAGTTATAAGTAGGGGGTGAGAGAGGACATGGAGGAGGGGGGGGGTTGTGAGAGCATTAAACACTTGAGAAACATCCCCAACACTTTCATGCTATTACTGAGCTTCGGGAACGTCATCTGTGTAAGTGCTTTTATAATGCTCCTAAAGAGACCAGATTTATCATTTTTTGCAGCAATACAACTGTGCTAAGCCAATCCTGCACCACACCACAGCGCTGTGTGCACCAGAGAGCAGATAGCAGTGTACAACAGGCAAGGGTATTTAACATCCCACAACAACAGAGCATTTCATAAACACGTGTAGAATTGCTTTGATAACTGGAAAAGAATGACCGAAATGGGGTTTCAGATGCCAGGCTGATTTCTGGCACAGCACCGAGCTGGCACGTCTCCCAATTCTGTTCCAATCTAGTTCTTTATTAGGCCGTGGATATATTGTAATTAGCGATTATACAAGATGCTATGTGGTTAAATCCCTCAGCCCATTTTGTGTGTTATTTGCTCTATCTTGATGTTCTTTGCACAGGTGAACATCCTTTTGGGAGGCACTGGGGAGCTGAAAAGTGGCTTGCAGCTCAGAGATGTGGGAGCAGGGCCCTGCTCCTTCCTGACCTCCTGCTGTGCTCACACTGCCCCAGCTCAGTCTCCTCCTGAGGAGTAACAGGGCCACAGGATCCCCCTGAACTCTGGAGGGAAAGCCAGCCAAGTACAGTTGTACATTCAGTTTTCTTGCCAAATTTCATTTCACAAACAAATCTCCATGATCGAGATGTGCTGAAACAAGTTATTAGGGAGAATATAAATCCTTGCATGTCATTCTCCCCCATTTCCTGATGCACGCTGTAAGGTGAACCACTCAGGTAAAGCCTCAAAGAGGGCAAAGGTGCAAAGCACGAGGCTGAACCCTGCAGCTGTCCTTTCCTGACATACAGCCATTAGCACCCACCATCCTGGATTTTCCTTGCGGGTGTAAAAGCAGAGAGACAGCCACGCTCCTTCTGAAAGCGGATACTCTCATTTTACAATCACACACTCCATCAAGAACTCTCCTGGTTACCTTTTTTGGGTGTGCTGATGAGAGGAAGAAAAGACAGTCACAGATTTGGACAATTACCAACGCAGAGAGCTCACACCCCTGTATCTTTTCAGTGCTTTAATGCAATTGACTTCTAATTAACTTACATGTGACCTTCGTGGGTACCACTCCAACAGCGCCCTTCAGTCTCATTCCCCTCCAGTGTACCCCATTTAAACACAAACATGCCAAAAGAATTATAATTACAATATTGCACTGAAGTGTTTTCAAAAATAGCCAGCTTTACTATTCTGTTCAGAGGACACGTGCAGAGAAATGAGCTAACCATGCACCCGCCCATCTGAAAGCTGACTACGGAGTTTATTCATCCCAGTTGCAAAAATCATAAATAGAACAGGAAGGTGAATCAGAGGGTACAGCATTATGGCTATCATTTTGCTTCCCTCTTCGGATCAGGTGGTTGTGCTGGAAGGATTAAAGCCTATCAGGCATCGGCAAGGATAATACTCGATATACGGCGAGCCAAATATTTTAAGGAAGATTTTGTAGGCTACTGTTGCTCATGCATATAAGCAGGCTAAGAAGCTGGCTGGAAGAATAAATTTTAGTTTAAAGAATTTCTGATTTAAGTACTGAACTGTATAGCTTTATAACTTTGTTTCCCTAGAGTTGTGGTTGGGGAATTTAACTTAATAGCTCTAGGTTTGCTTTCACCAGAATTTCCAGAAAACTGTTGAGAGTCTGAGAAAGAATCACTGGTTTTGCTCTGTGATTCATTCAAGGAATGGTGTACAGCAAAATCAGATTCACCAGTAGGCTACGATTGCCAGTTACGTGACAGGTGGGTTTATTACCAGGGAAGGCAATTTACAGACACAATCTGACATTTTGAGATGTCTGTTCTCATACAGCTGTAAATTTCTCCCTGCAACTTACATTACATTTAGGAAACAATTCAGAAAGGTCTAAAATCAACCTGACTCCAGCTGCTTCAATATCCCTTAAATCAAGACTATTTCACACTAAGCGAGACTCAAAGAGTCTGAAGAGCTGGTATTTTGAGAAGGAGCTGCTTCTATTCAGTCCCACAGAAGGCAGAAGCCGGTTGCAGGCCTGCCTTCCTGCTCGGATTTCTGAGATATGTTTGCAACACAGATGTATGCCTTGGTGAACTGCAGGTATAGGCAAAGAACCTAAGGATACCAGTACCTAGGGGTACTGCGAGTGGGGATTTGTGATTGACTCTTTATCCTCTATTGCATTATTCAGTCATTTTATTAAATATTATTTGCATTATATTCATATCTTACTATCATACTAATAATATTATATTCAGCATCACTATCTGGCAGTTGCCTACAAACTCCCAGGAATCATTTTGAGACATGCTAATGCTAACGTGTTTCTCAGTTCTGGCTCACTACATTACATTGCCTTGGCTTCTCTCAAGCAGGAAGAGTAGAGGAGTCCACACTGTACTCCACTTCTCCAAAACCCCATCCCCAGCCAGTGCAGCCAGAAGACTCTCAGCTCTTCATCTGCACAGAGCCCAACGAAACAAGGGCCTGATGCTTGGGAGGGCTGGTGGAGCACCAAGTGCCACAATTGCTATCCAGAAGGTATACTCCATCAGGAGCTTTAGGAGAGTCAGCATTGCTCACCTCCATTTGGCATAAGGAAAAAACATGACAGGAACATCTCCTGCCCCAGCACCTGCCCCATCTGCGTGTGAGGCACCTCCAGGCTGGCTGGCTGGCTGAGAAAGGGCAGGCAGGGCAGCTCCCTGTGCTCCGGGAGGGGCTGAAGGGCTCCGAGTTCTGACTCAGCTGCAGGCTGCCACCAAGCTCGAGGTGATCATTGGATATCTCTGCATCTCCATGTTGCCTCTATAAAACCATTAGAGCACTTCCCTCCATGACAGCCTCCCCTACCTTATGACTTGGCTTCCCCAGGAAAAGGTCAGGGGAAGGTCCCCTTTTCTGCACCACTGAATCAAATTGTGACCAGCTCCCTAGGCCACATGTTAAAACAAATACCAGTAGAAACCTTTCCTGAACAACTGACCGAGCCCCCAGGTTGGGCAGTGCACTGCAGCTGTCCCTCGGAGCTCCCCAAAGCTCCCCAGCAATTCCAGAGAAAACGAAGCACTCAGAGCAGAAGGCAGGAATTGTTATTTCAAAGAGTCAGGATCACAAAATACACTTGGTTTTGCATTTGCACGTTTTTCTAAAAGAACATATATGAAGATCTGCAAAAACCCCAGGACCAAAGTCCCAGGACTGCAAATTAAAAGGCACTTTTTTCTTTTCTTATTTTTCCTACATCCTTTAAAGAATTTCAGCACAAGTTCTCTGCATCTGAGGTCAATGTGTAAAGCACTGCTTTCTGCCGCAGACCCAGGAGTCCCCAGCAAAAAGATCCTAGAAATAAACATGCCTCTGCCAAACCCTCCAGCTTTGATAAAACAACGTTTTGACTGAATTGTTATTTTAGCCGCAGTGTTCTCACTAACCCTGTTCCAACTACAATGAAGTTAAGAAACATCACATCTCCAATCCTTTCTCCCGTTCTTTAGCCATAAAGAATTTCTAAAAAAGAAAGACACGGCCCTTTTCTGTTCAGTTCTTTTGTAAATCACTATTAAATCTGCATTCGCACTTTATACTACAGTTAGAAGCAATTTTATTAAAGTATTTACGATTATGAAGGGCATAATATGAAAATGATCCATCTCTCCTTTTTCTACTGATTCATAATATGAGAGTGGGAGTTCAGGCAATAAAATTACCAGCACACCAGTGTCAAACAAATGAAAGATGCCACTTTACGCAGCACGCGGGCACCTTACAGAATTCACTTTTGCAAGATGGCTAAATGTCAAGTGGGGCTGGATTGAAATGCAATTGGACAGCACAGTTATGAGATGGCAGAGATGCCATTCCTACAGCAAGGTACTTCCACTATGTTTTCCTGACCCTGAGAAGGGGGACCCGCACCCCACATCCATTCCTACAGCAGAAGGTCGACCAAATCTGAAGTGAAAGGATGCTGTTCATGTGCTATTTTCCTGTTTATCATTTCTAAGATGCAAAATTGGAGTGGGCTGGCCTGATTCCAGCATTCCTAGCTTCAAATGCTAATTGCAGCAGATATTACTGATAGCTCTGCTGCTACTCCATACAGCAAACTGCATACCACTAGGTAATGAGTAATGAATGCGCAATCAAATCTGGAGGAGAGGGCGTTTTTCAAGCCTTTAAACCTCAATAACATTCCACAAACATAAAAGCAAATTCACAATCAGGAATGCAAGACCTAATCCATCTGAGGCACTGTTACCTCCACTTTTACATGAAAGCTGATGTTCTCACTCCCTAAGTGAACGTTTTGGCCTCATCTCAGTTGGATAAGGAAGGTGGGGCCAGGGCTGGTGTCCTAACACTAGGTAGGAAGAAACACTTGCACGCCTATTGTTACAGTGCCAGTGCCAGACAAAAGCTGCACACAGTAACAAGTGGTGTGCTGATTCCACCCGCAGTGCACTTGACTGACTGAAATAGCATTTCTAACCCCTTTTTTAAATTCCTGGAGTACTTTTTCTTTACTTTGCACACAGAATTGATAGACACCTACTTGATTTCTTCTTGTATATTTGATTCTAAAGGATGCTGTGTACTTCCTTCCCAAGTGGTAATGAGTTACTCCAGAGTGTTAAAGAGGACAGAAGCCATGGCACCACCTGGTATGTAAATGAAAGACTCCAGTCCCTCTGCATAGCAGCTGTAATGAAAGGAAGAGGCATTATGGTTGCTGCACAGCTCTTTGCATTTCTTCCTCCAGCTGGTGATTGCTAGGAACACCCCTTAAGGAAGCAGAAAGACTGATGTCTTGTTCCATGGGAAGCTTTGATGGAAGTTCCCATCCTGCCCACTAATACAGGGCATGCATTTTATTGCAGGGTGGGGAAATTTATGGTATATGTTAACTGCAAGACTCCCAAGGACAAACACATACAAGAAAACAGAGGTGAAGCTCTGAAAGAAAGGAACCTCTCCAATTTGCTCTATGTTAAAACCTGATAGAAATCAGGAGAACAAATGCAACTAAATCAGTGAAAATCATGATCAGAACCACACAAAGCTTTCTTCATTCCTTTGAACCAATAATATGTGTTCAGCCTTTATACCACATTAGATTTTTTTGTGGATCTGCACTCTGGGGAAAGATCGTAATAAATTCCTGCAGTATGCAAGCCAATGGGCTTAGCCTTTGCAGGAGAAAAGAAATAGCGATGTTTGCATGATAATGTTTTGCTTTTGATGCTTACCATTTTGCTTTCATTGCATCACTTTTGTTAACATGTATTTATGCACACTAAAGATTACATAGAAGTCATTCTGAAAAGATAACACGCAGTAGGATTTGGAAGGGTGAAATCAAATAATCCCATCAGCTCTGCATTTAGTACCCAGCTAGAAAAAGGGACAAGATCTACAACATCCTTTCTTGTTTACTTTGTGTAATTACTTTTGAGCTTTCACGCAAAAGGGTTTGCTGAGAAACACTGCTTTGTCTCCAGTAAGGTCTGCGTTCCTCCCAGTACACAAGGTTCTGGGACCAGAGACAATAAGGAGATAAAGTAACTGTAAAGGCCCAATCTCTCAAAATGCCTCTGCTATTTTTTTTCCTGTAGGAAACAAAACCCAAGTTTCTGATCATCTTTATAGACCACACGGCCAACATCTTGCAGGATAGGTGCAGAACTGTGGATTGCAGGCTCACAAAGCTGATAATTACAGTAAATGTAACAACTGATTGAAGTGTTGTTGCTGAAAGTAATTCTCAAATGTAAACTGCCAAAAAGTAAAGTTTAACAAGCAGCAAAAAGCAAATATTTCAAATCTCCAATTTTATATCTACTTTTCTAAAGAAAAAAAAGAAAAGAAAAAGAAATATTGCCACTAAACATTTTGAAAGAGAGACAAGTGCTGTTAGTGGTATTTGCAAACATCCACCCAGCTTGCCACTTGCCCTTAGCATCACAGGATCACGATTCCGTCTGGGGATCAGAGTGAAACTAGACCATGGGAGATTTGCTCAGCTCTTGCACGGAGGCAGCTGGGGGAAGAAGGATACTGATAGTTCACATTTCCCCAGAAATCACAAATCCCCCTCCAAAGCTCCCAGAAGCCTGCAGGATTCTTTTCACTGACTTCAGCGGGGTTGGATCAAATCCTTATGCATGCTGTGGTTCCTGAGGTTGCAAGTGCTTAAAGCTTACCCTGTTCACGTTTACCGACTTGCTCTGCAGGGAGATGATTTATTTATTGTCTCAAAATTCTCCTTCTCTTGTTTAATACAAGTAGTTTATCATTGTATTGAGGAGTTCACTATAGGCAAGAAGGAAGGCAACAATGCATTCCTTGTGCTGGCTCATGAAACTCTTCTTTCTGATGCAGAAGTGAGCTGGGGAAAGCCTTGTGCAGATGACCTGCAATTAGATCTACAGAAAATAGGGGACAGGAAAGGAAAAAGAAGAAAACAAAGCAGGGGTAACCTAAGAAGAGAGGAAGAAAAAGAAGGGAGAGACAGATATGGAAGTCAATTCTAAGTTAGAGGACCCTATCAAAAAATTTCGGGTAGATCACAAGACGTTTCTGATCTCAAGACCTTTAACCAAAGACAGCATTTATGCTAGGGCAGGCACAGAAACTGTCCGTCGTTCTTGACACGATGGGCAAGCCCATGGTGGGCAGGTATGGCCAGGTTTGGAATTGAGAAGTCTCTACAGCAAGGTTCAGCTTCCAGCCACAGATTGTACTGATGTCCAGCAGCATAACAAGCCATCTCTTCTCCTCCAGCTAACCACTGGGATTCCTGCATGGATTACAGCTCATGTCTGCTAGACTATGGGTTTGGCTCAGGTTAAAAAGATGTTCTTTATCTATCTTGTTAAAGCAATTGAGAAGGTTCAGAGTGGAAGCAGTTAACAACATGCTAAGTGCAATTTAGGGCTCTTCTGTCTGGAAAAAAGCCAACTGAAACAGAATCACACAGGTATTTTCCTATCAAGCCACCTCAGAAATGCACATACAAGCTACAGCTGGCTACATAATAAACTGAAATAAACTGTAATTGTTCCTCAGGCTATTGCCCCTCAGGATTGTTTCCAGGGTTTTCAAATTACATGAGTAACTACATTCTTCTAAGTCTTTGCATCCTCTTCCTAATTAAAACATCTCTCACACTTATCAAAGCAGAGATATTAGCATTCCAGGCCAGGCACCTTTCCTTCCTAACAATTCCCTGTGTGCCTGGTACGAAAGCCAGCAAAAGAATAGAAGGAAAAAAAAAAAAGCGAGACAAAGAGAGATGGGCTCCTTCTCTTACATACAAATCAAATCTGTTTTAGCAGTTGTCTTTCTATGCTCCCCTGTTCTTACTGGCCATCATACTATTTTACAAAGCTGTCACCATATGCGAGATATTTGGCTTCAGGGAGAAAATGATCAAGATGAAAGAATTACCTACTCCACTTCCACCAACCTCGTGAATCATTCATGTTCCCTACCTGAATCACAGCCAGCTGCAGTTACCTGTCACATTCTGGATTTAAGATACGTACAATGTAACATTTACCAATGATCATTTCAAATATTCCATTAACCCTCCCTTCAAACACACACGTTCTATGCTGACATACTACAGGAAGAAACAACTTATTGTACAGTTTGGCATCTTGCTGAAGTGCTACAGTTTTAGCTGGAAGGTATGCAGGTCTATACAGACAAGGAATGATTTTGTTTATGATATTTCAGAAGCTGTACCTAAGGATGAGAATACCAGCTTCCCCTGGACTTTTCTAACAGCAGCTTTTAGATTCTCAAATGAGAACTGCACTAAGTGGAAGCCAGAAGTAAGCAAGCCTATACCAATGAATCAGACAAGTAGAATATGCCTCACCAAAGATGCTTATGTGCCAATGACCTGTTTCTGTCTATGCAAAATCATGTATATGGCTCACAAAAGTTGTTGGGAAATGCTCTAAGTTCACCACAGAAACTATTTAAACTCATTAAGAATCTATGTGAAATTTTATGCAGGAAAACCAACACTGGAGTAAACCACGTGCTCTTGTATCCCCATTTAAAAACCAGATGTATAACGTCACACCTATGACAAAAACTATCACCCAAAACCAAACAGATACTGTTCCAAGGCTAATTAAGATATCTTGTAACTAAAATGCCGCCCCATTTATCAAATTTCAGCAGCAAAGGTAAAAGTACATTTCGAACCACCTGAAATAAATTCTGAAGACTTCCAGCAGGTCACTTCTACCCTGAGGCTTTTGTGCCAGTGCCGAACATATTGCTCCTGCCAGCACAGGTCTCATCAAGGCACCGCAGGCCAGTATGATCCTGCTACCCAAACTTTTATTGCAGTAATGGGATTACAGTGAGAATTGGTTCAAAGATGAAATAAAGTGTTCGGTTAAAGCCATTAAAAATAGTTACTTTGCTGTCAGATTATTAATCGTCTGTCATAATATTCTTAGAGGTGATTATAAAAAGTATATTTCTGTGTAGTTCAGAACGCCCTTCTGTCAGACGCTGTGGTAAATGAAGATCCAGCAATAGAAACACTGCCTCTGCACAGAAACACTGCCATCTCTTGATGAGCACCAGGCAGACAGTCACTGACTGCAGCCAGGCATGCACTCAAGATGTGGCAAACACCAGGTTAGCTCTTTTAAACATTAATGAAATGCTTTTTTTTTTTTTTTCAGTGTACCTTTATCTTACCTTTCAGGTAAGGGAACATGTTGTTCTGCACACTCAGGGTAATTCATTAAGTCACGGTAACCTGCTTTTCAGACAGAGCTCAGTTGAACCAGATTACTTTTCCTCCAGGCACCCAATTTTGCTCTTTCGTTGCTGTAGCACTGAAGACTTCAGCAGTTACTCTTGGTACCTGCAACACAAAAGCAGATTTAGTGCTGGAAAATCACTGAAAGATGCAGCATGAAATACTACAAAGCCAAACACAGCTTTTTCACACAAAAGTTGCATCAAACAAAGCGGCGCATCCTGAGCCAGTGCTGGTGCTGCTGTGCTGTTGATCAATGAGACCCTGTCCTGAGGCTCTCCTGCTGAAAAGCTTCACCTCAGCCCCGTGGGCAGGGAGCAGGGGCTGTGCAGCAGCATATACTGTGGTTCTTCAGAGAAAAAACACACACATTTCTAGCAAAAACTCCAGCATCTCACTCACTGGAAATGATTCATTTCTTTCATACTCTTTGTGAGCCAGTTAATAGCTTCTTTTTCCCCTGATTAATACCAATACAACCATGGTAAGGGCAAGAGTAGATTTTCTGCTTGGGCTGGTTAATTTTCATGATTATTTTGCAAGGCACCTGGGTCAGCCACTGAGGCATCTGTGTATTCACTATCCTTCAGTGGTACATAATGAAGGCATAAGTGAGTACTGCAAAATTTGGAGATTCTAGTTCAGTGGGAACATGAAATTGTGTCAATGGAACAAGTGACCGGTTCCAAATTTCAGTTATGATATATGGTAGAAATTTTTAAAATATGTGTCAAGGAATATTGAAAGATAGCAGCCATTTTAAAAGAGTATGTTCTTGAAATAGAGACTAGGAGAAAAACGTTCATTCACTTCAGGTAAGTCTCCCGCTATACCACTCAAAGACCATCTCTCAAAAGAAAATCCAGATAATAACCACAGATTCAGATTCAGAAGGCCTGGGTACTTTGATGCAACTCACCAGGCCCTGTCTGTGCTGGAAACACCCACCAACAAAGTCCTGCTTCTGGACACAGATTCAGAGGGTCTGGTTTCCAGGCACTAAGCCTGCAGATATGGTTTTAACAAAAAAAAACAAAACAGAAAGTTAAAGTGGTTGGTTTCTCACATATGGAAACATTATTACGAAGCAGATTTTGAAGGAAAGTTGACAGCAATGCAATACAGACTGCCAAGGTGTATGAGGCCTTGAAGTACATAAATACATGACGTTTGTCTTTTGTGTTTCCCTGCCTTCTGATTTTACCTCTGGAAGCACGCACTGCTTCTTGTTACTTTAAACTACAATTAACTGTGGAAAATGATATTTTTTAAGTTGTCTTTGCTGACATGTCTAAACCTCCCTAATACATGTGTAATTCTTACCTCCTTCATGCACTCCCATTAACTTGACTGGCATCCCCACCTTCCCCTCAGCCCTGCAGACATGCATTTCTCCACCAATCCCCTCAGAATCACCCTAACACCAAGGGGCCCTGTATGAGGGACTGGCTATGAGGGAGCTAGAGATTTCCTCCCTTAGAAAAAAGAAGAGACTAATGAGTAGACACAGTGCCCCTGTTCCTGGCCTATGCTATAAGTCAACCAGACATTTAACACCACATGAAGGACTGCTTACCTTTTCTTCTAACGCATCCAATGAAGAAGGACCATGATCTCAGGAACAGAGAAGCAATCTGGCAGGCTGAAGCTGACGAGAGGTTGAACCACTTGTTGAACTGCAAAAGAATATCAAGATTTGTGAGAAGAGGGGGTTTGGTTCACTGGAAAAGCCTTTGGTTGGTCGGAAGTGATACACTGACTTCCAGTGAAACTGGAGCAGCTTCACTGAAAGGAAATTCAACTTAAGAATAACATGCAGATTTCTTTTTCAATGCCAAGTTAATCAACGCTGGGAGAAATGACTCAGGAATGCATTAGGTTATTTGTATCTTCAAGGCAAGAACAAACACCTTTATGGATTTATGTAAGATAGGTTATCAGGCTCCACAAAGGCCTCGGTGGATGACATTCAGCAATCTGCAGTGTGCAGACACAGGAGTA
>JAOWBP010003503.1:4462827-4474642 GCA_028571105.1 Tragopan temminckii
CACTGGTAGTAATTTGGAGAGACATGCTGAAGTATTCTGTACCACTGGGTATGTCATATACCACATTTCAGTGCAATTTTAAGAATTGCAGCATCAACCACATCTCCACAGAATGTTGAAGATATAAAAGAATTTATAAATACTCCACATTAAAATTCACTGCTACCACTTAGTGAACCTCCTGCTGCAGCCCAGTGCGGTCCACAGGTGACTCACTTTGCTCAGTTCTGGCATCCATTTGTGCACTCCAGATCGCCCCTGTGTTGGGGGCAGTAATGGCCTTCCTTGGCGATGCAGGCATGGCACACAGTGCCACAACTTACCCATCAGGCTCTTGGAGGTTACTGCTTGTAATTAACTGCTGGGAAAGAACCACGAGGAGGAGCAGGCTCTTGTGATTAACAACTAGTGAAGACATCAAGAACCAATTCACCTTTCTATCTCTTACCACATAACAGGAAACTTCTGATATGCATTACTTCCACATTGGTCCACGTCATAGCACAGTTCCTGTGGTCCCTCTGCCAAAACAAGGAGCCTTGGGCCATATGAGTGTGAAAGTTACAGAATTAAATACTTGCACCTGTGTTGATAATCAGCTAATTATCACTGCCTTCTGGGCAACTTGTGATCACAAGGGTTTCAGCAGAAACCTAGGAGAATTTCACCCTTCCCCTTTCTGAAGCAGCCAAATCTGCAGCCTAGGAATACTGGCCAGTTTCAGTCTGTTCACTTCAAAATGATTAATTTTTAATTTTTTATTTATTTATTTATTTTTTAAAAAAAAAAAATACTATGGAAATTTGGCCACTGTATCAGGCCAAAATGAGCTATGCGGACACCTAAAAGCTTGGTGAAAGACTTTTTAAATCTCATTCTGGTTTCCCACAGCATTCAATTTGTCACCTACTCACCACCTACTCTTTTAAAGGGTAGATAACAGCAGGACAAGGGGAAATAGTTTTAAGTTGAAGGAGGGAAGAGTTAGGTTGGATGTCAGGGGGAAGGTCTTCACTATGAGAGTGGTGAGGTGCTGGAACAGCTGCCCAGAGAGGCTGTGGATGCCCCATCCCTGGAGGTGTTCAAGGCCAGATTGGATGGGGCCCTGGGCAGCCTGGTCTGGTATTAAATGGGGAGGTTGGGGGCTCTGCGTGAGGCAGGGGGGTTGGAGGTTCATGATCCTTGCAGTCCCTTCCAACCCAGGCCATTCTGTGATTCTGTGAAGAGAACACCTTGTCCAAAACCTGCTCTTCACTGGCCACACCTAGGACAGGCTGGGGAAGTGAAATAGGTAATGCTGACTTTGTAGCTCAGAGAAGCACACCTTGTTTGGCACCTGTAGTCTTGTTCCCCTTCCCCTGAGATCATCCCACACTGCAGAGCTCAGGGAGGCCTGCAGGAAAGTCATAACATGGAGATTCTTGCACCATCCCTTGCCATACTCAGGACAAGAGGTCAGATCACAGAATGGCTTGGGTTGGAAAGGACCCCAAGATCATCAAGTCCCAACCTCCCTACCACAGGCAGGGCTGCCAACTACTAGAACAAGTTCTAGATCAGGTTGCCCAGGGACCCATCCAACCTGGAACATCTACAGGGACAGGGCATCCACAACCTCTCTGGGCAGCATGTCCCAGTACCTCACCACTTTCTCAGTAAAAAAAAACAACTTCCCCTGACACCTAACATAAATCTCCCCTCCTTTTGTTTAAAATCTTTCCCCTTTGTCCTATCTCTATCTACCTGTGTAAGAAGTTGATTCCCTCATGTTTATAAGTGTCCCTTTAAATATTAGAAGGCCGCAATGAAGTCTCCCTGCAGCCTTCCCTTTTCCTGTTGAATGCATGCAGTCACCCAAATTATTGTCAGAGACACCTCAAGAAAGGGATATGGGCTTTATATCACATCATCTTTGTGTGCTATTGCTTGCAGAATGCAGCTGCTAGCCGTTCCATACTGAGTACCACTCCTCACTCCAGCTGCCCTTGTTTTGGAGGCTGGTTTTGGAAACCCAGCTCTTCCAATTATCACAGGAAGCAGAATTTAGGCAATGTAATCAGCTGGTGGCTGAACTATTGGCTACTCCTCACAATAACCTCTTGCTTGTACTCCAGCCCTTTCCTGCTCTTGATCCCCAGGTTCCCTGCATCTGTAGCAGCTCAGATGGAATCCAATCTTCTTAAAAGGAAACTGTGCATACCTTTGCAAAAGGGAGCCCATGCAAACAACACACCACAAGGCAAAATTTTTGAGTAGGTTTCCTCTTTGCAATCCTGACTACACACAAGCTTCCTAATTTTTCACAAATGCTTTGAATCACGTCCCTTCATGTGTGTGAAAAAGTCTGAAAGTACAGAAAAGTTTTTCTATCCAACTCATTTGGTGGGAACCCCTGAAGCAGAAAGAAGTAAACCAACATTCTTGCCAAGAGATTGGGAATTTTCCAATTCACGCTTTTGTTGCTCCCACCCATCTGCACAAGTACAATAGTGGGGCCACGTTTGGCTCTGCAGCAAACTCAAATGCAATTGGCAGAAGTGGGGAAAGAGATATAATTGTGTTTCTCCAGGAAAAGTGGTCATTAGGAGGGTATTATCTGGATAGTGGTTATGTAAACTGTAGCTGAATAAGCTCTATTTACAACAAGAAAAATTGCCAGAAAGTGATCAGAACACATGCGATCTGATGAAAAGGCTGCACTTGAGCAACATGAAAAGCCAATAATCTATGAGGAAGAAGCTGTCTTACAACTAGGAATTTTAAGCAGGGATACTGCTGGTAGAGGGATTTCAAATCTAACCAGACCATGAGTTTCAACATTTTTCAGTAGTCCTGAACCTCTTCTGGAACTTGAAGTAAACGAGACTGAGAGAGAAGGCTGCTGCATCACAGGGACCAGGCTCTGACCTGCTCTGTACTTTCTGCAAGTCTACAGCATTCACAACAGCGCGTCCCCTGCCCTTCGGTATGTAAGCTTCTCGTAGAGACCAAGTCCTGTCCTCGTACTTCACTACCATAGGGGTTCTATATACTCAGAAGAAGAGATCTATCCCATTTCCCCTCAGTTTGTCTCATTAGGCCAACATCAATCACAACATCTTTAATAATTTCTAACAGACCTGAAACTCAGTCTCCCAGTATCACCTCCACTTGCAGCCAAAAAGTGCTGGATCAGTGCCAGTCAAGTTCCTCAAGCATATCTCACTGAAAAAGATGGCATGAATGACCGTAAGATACACACAAGTGGCTTTATCTTAGATGCCTTCACTGTACACATCACAGCATGGACTTCAGAGTATTATTTTTCTTTCAGTCGGTACTTTCTAGAAAGAGGCAACCTGCGTGAATTCACAAGCACAATCTGGGACATAAAGAACTTGGGCTAACCAGAGGAGCTTAGTTCAGCTTGACAGGTTTGAGACCTTATGGGGAGAAATCTGTAAAGGTGTTAAGCAGTTAAGTCAGACACATACTTGGGTGCCCAAAGCTTCTGCTATCATGGACTAAACCACCAAACGAGTGTTTCTCATGCAGCAGTACAACCTCCTCTAGCCAAAGTACCCTATGAGTTTTTTTGCCACGCAGACTTCTCCTCCTCCTCTCTTGTTGTCAGAAGAGCTTAAGATCACAGGATGCAGTACCCTTTCCTCTAGCTCACTAAGCCTTATGTCCCTGTCCCACAATCTGATGGCTACCTGCAATTTTACACAGAACATATGGAGGGAAATAGAGTTATATTTGTGTGAATCTCATTCGTTCAGCATCCTTAGTCCTTGATCCTCCAGTGCAGGTGTTAACGCATATGGCCACTATTCTCCTGTGCTCATCAAACAAGCATTACCAACTTGCTCATAACTTCAAGCTGTAGGGCACTTAGAGGCTGACAGACTCAACTCTCATTCCTCTGCTTATTTTTTTTTTTTCCCTTCTCTGTTCAGCTTGACAAATGAATGCTGCACTCTCGAAACTGAAATGAGAAGCTCGAAGACTGATCAGTAGGAAATGAGCACTCAGTTGATTTGTGAGAAACACAGACAGTTCTGCTGGATTTCCTTTTCTTTTCTTTCTTTTTTTTTTTCTTTCTTTTTTTTTTTTTTAAGATGAATTGTTCTCTCAGAAAGCAACTTCCAGCTGCCATAGAAATGCATAAGGTTGTACTTAATATTTAGATAAGCAACCCTTAAGAAAAAGATGGAGTATCAATGATTCATTGAAGTGTCTTCTTTCTTTTCAGAGTTAATGATGAACAATAGTCCATTCTGCAGTTGGCTGCAGGATGAGAGGTTGCTTTTGGTAATGTGACAGCGAGATGGTCCAGCTGTACTGCCTATCTGTATTGTTTAGAAGCTGCCACATCAGAGAACGTATCAATCACCATTTGAATGCTGCAGAAGTGTTTCTGGTGAAAATCTGTTTAGTGTGATTACAACTTATACAAGCTTCCCAAAAGTTCAGCCAGAAAACGGAACCTGCTTATCCTGTCCTACCACAGATATTTGGTGGCATGGAACAACCCCATCTTAAAATGGATGACCACCTCATCTGTGCTTCTTGCTTCACAGCAAAATATACAGAGCACCTACCACACCACTCATGAACGCTCCACATTCCCACGACAGCCCAAAGCCACTGCTGACATCCTAGAATATTAGGATATATATATTCTTGCTTTTTTTTTTTTTTTCTTCCCCCAGACACAAACAGTAACAGGAAAGTCAGCTCAGGGAGAGAAGAGAAGCTGTAAATCCACATGATCTTTTCATACCTGGGGAAAAATAGCCCTCTGGGATCCCCATCAAACCCAAAGAAATTAACAGAAAGTCTCCCAAAGGGGATTTACTGGGCTTCAACTCAGAAACTCCACCCCCGTCAAAGATATTCACAGCCTCATTCTTCAGTGGAATAGGGAATACCTGCTTTTTACTCTGTAGCAGGGAGGTGCCAAGACAAAAAAATTTGAATGGGATTAAGACTCCTAAAAAGGTCACTGGTGCAAGGCAGGATTTACATACGTAATGCAGCTGGGCAACTTTCACTGATCTGCATTAAAATGCGATCCTAGGTGACTGTGATCACTACCTGCTTCCCTTGCTAGTTGTCAGAACTGCAGGACTGCCTTTGCATGTGTGGCTCACTGCTTTACCTGCACACCATGCACGTGCACCTGAAGAAACCATCAGCCCATGGTGGGCTTGCAGAAAAGCCCTGCTTGCAAAACATTTACTAGCGGAGGTTAGGCAATAAAGAGTAGAGACAGCAGCAGGTCCCTGACAACTCAGAGGAGATCTGCAGAATTGTTAGCAAAAAGGGAGGGCAGGAAGGATGCATAATGAGAAAAATTCAGTAGAACATTTTTGCTTATAAGCAGAGCGTATTTTCAGTTGTATGACTGAAAGGCAATAAGCTGATATCCAAAAACAATAAGCACAAAGGTGTTTTCACAGAGCTTCTTCTCAAATTAATCTTTATTTCCCACTAGCTTGTCATTACTCTGATTAGAGTGCTGCTATTGGTGTATCATAGCCAGAGATGAAACGCTGCCAACACACGAGGACATCGCAGCCTCTCCCCAAGTGGCATTTCTAGGAAGCACACTGCTGTTTCTGGCTGGAAGCACTCTAGAAAATGGCTCTTATCTGCAAGAAGCCAATTTGCCAGCAGGAATTAGGAGATGTAAATTGTGCCATAAACCCAGACAAGTTAAACGAGGATAGAACTTGGTGATGTTGGACTGAGATTCAAAATACCCAAGATTAACCCTTGACTTTGCAAGGAGCTTGTTGTGACGGGCTGGGAAGCTGCCCAGGTCTTACCTCTCATTGCCTGCATTCGCCGTGGACCAAGGAAAAGCAGGGGTAAGACAGAAGCCAAATAGCAAGGGGATGCTGTCAGCTCACTGGTCTGCTATAGGACCTCAAAGGCCTGAAATGCTGCACTGAGAACACTAGACAAAGCACGTGCATTTTCCTTGCAGTCACAGCCATCTGCCAATCAGCACTATCAATCTGCTATAAACAAGCCTCAAACCTCTGGACGCAAGGCCAACGCTGTAACTATTTAACATACCTGCTGCCAAGCTAGCTGCTCACTAGCTGCCTATAAATCCTGACCTGACATATGCATGTGTTATGTTTTCCAGCTTTTTGGCTTTCCATCCTTTGTTTTGCAATCCCAGAATGATTGCAATTAAGGAATATTACCTCATCAAAATGCCTATCAGCACACTAGCCTGTAAACACTTGTAATAAGTATGGCTAATAAAATACAGTTTATTAGCCAACCTTGTACAGTATTTTTACAGCCTTCTTCACTCATCATTGAGAAAAATAAATCCTCCACAGCTGTGCTGAAGCTGGCATTGCTGCCAGCCTCCCTTGGTCTCACCTGTAACGAGGTGAGTAATTAAAGTCCTTATTGGAGCAGCAGGGTTTTTTTATTGCCTGCCACAATCCTATTCTCTGCTCTTCTGACTGACTCAGAGAGGAACTGCCACAAATGCTGTTTCTAAAATAGATCAGCAATGAATTTGGCTTTTGTTGTGTTGAGCGATGGAAAAATTCAGCATCCCGGCTGCTCAACAATTCTCGTCCCTAGCCCCAAAAGTACCAAGGAGAAATCGAGTGGCCCCTCCCAATCCTGGTCCAAATCCCTGGGCAGGAGCAGCAAAGAGCTACTTGCAAATCACTGCAGTTAAAATGGTAACAGGGAAATCGCCGGAAGAAAGTGAGGGGGAAAAATGCTCTCGCTCCATAAAGTTCTCAGGAATCAATTAGTCTGGAATGATGGTAGATAAGTGATGATTTGTGCGGGGTTATAAGAGAGCTATAAACATTTTGCTTTTATTTGTGCCGTGACCTTGCTTGTTCTCAGCCACCAACTGGGCAAACGAACCACAGAATAGGAATATTGCAAAGGGCTTAAGCCATCGATTCAAAGGAGAATGTTTTACTTAGCGGAAAACCATGCAGTCTTCTCTCACACAAGATGTTGTTCTGTAGCTTTTTTTTTCTTAAAGGTACTTGGTGAAGTCAATTATCATGATATATGGAGTTACTTTCCATGAGATAAACATAAAACCAAATGCTTGGCAGTAAACATAAACCTCCCAAGTTTTTCCTCCTTCTTCTGTCCTTTTATCTCTTTTTATTACCACATTCAGAAGTATAAATCGGTAATTTATTGAAAAATGAATGGCAACATTTACTGAAGTGGCACTATTTGCTACCCATTTTACTGTGAAAAGTCTGGTTTTAGGAGCTTCTTTCTTTATGTTTTTAACACAAACATAAACAAAAATGATCCTTAAAAGATGACTTAAATATTTTCTCCCTTTTCTTGTGCTCTTTAGAAACAGAGACACTGGGGGAAAAAAAATCATTGAAAGGAGTAAGACTATGTGCATAGTTTTCCTCCATCAGGTTCTCATGTGGAATACCAGCACTGCAGCCTAGAGGAGGGAACACAGATTTGTCCTGAGAACCAGCCAGGAAATCAGCTTCACTCTGGGATCCTGTTGCAGGGTAACAACTCCCTGGTAAGAATTTAGATGTGTTACCTGCTTAAGGCAATGAAGTCATCAAAGACATTACCCCTCCTCCGCACCCAAGCTGCTGGGCTTTACCCAAGGAACAGCATATCACACTTTCAGAAGTCACTTGCCCACAGCAAGGTTTGCAGAGAAGGTAAATTGCTGCTGGTGACATAATGGATAGACCTGGGAAAAAAAAAAAATCCTTGCTCATGGCATTTGGCAATCCATGTGCTCAGAGGGCAGCAAGAGTTGGGTGTGGGAGGGAGATGTGGAAAAGAGGAGTCACCAGGGAGAGATGCTTGGAGGACTGAGTTGGCCCTGAAGACAGCCAAGTCCCAACAGCATGTGTTTTTCCCAAAGCTGCTGAATCACAACCTTCCCTTTCTATTAGAGTTGTTAATGTGAGAGGAGCATGTCAAAGGGTACCATGCATGAGTACTGCTATTGGAGACTCTGCATTAGCACAAACAGCCCCCCTGTGAACTCAGTACTGCTCCACAACATTTACAACCCAAGCGTGTAGACTTACGGCAAGTTGGTAAAGGCTGTGTTCATCAAGCTGCAAGCCATTCAGATAGCACATCTTCAAAAAGACTTCCCAGAGCCAGAAAGAGAGGCCTCACTGATTTCTGTGCATCCACCTTGTTCACACACTTGCTCGGATCACTGGGGCTTTGGGTCCTAATTCTGACATCTATCAAAGAAGCTGGCTCCTGTTTCTTGGCACTTGCAATGGGCTAGCCATGCACACTCCATCAGCTACTGCTCTGCAACAAAGGCTGTGCTGTCTCCAGGTGACACCTGGTTAACTGCAGATCTCCATCCCTTGTGGAGCAGCTCAAGGTTGTGACCCCCTCCAGCAGGGATCAAAGCAATTACGTGGTGCTGCTAAATTATAAAAAGCTGTAAATATAAGTTCCAGGTACAACCTTGCAGGATTCCCCAGAGAACATTACTTCCTTGTCTTTCTTAAGCTTGTCCTATGCAAGGCCCTACAGACAGATTAGTGGCTAAACCGAACAATGGAGGGCACTCCTTGCTGCCATTAACACATAATAAAACCTGTTTTATTAATGTTTTCACATAAGTAATTCAGCTAGACTGGAAACTGTCCACATAAATTCTCTGTGACTACACCACTTACACTCTGAAACTCCCATTTCTACAGAGCAAATCACTCATACCTTCTGCTATGTCCTGGAGCTGAATAGACAGCGATAACTTTCTGCAGGACGTAATTAAATTAAATTCATTCAATTCCAGAAGTTATCACAATTCAGAGGAAGCAAGTCATTGTCTGCTAAACTTTCCATGTTTGTAACAAAGAGCCTAATGCTCTGTAATTTCTATGATGACAAGTGTATGAAAATTGCGTAGGATTTTTCCACAAAAGCAGCATCCTGGATTGAGAGAAAATATCTCCTTATTATATATTCATTCTCTGAAGCACTCTACTCTCTAAAAATACAGTCTGAGAGTGAAGCCACGTTATATTAAATGCTGTAATATTCTATTTTACACAGTTTTACAACCCCTTTCACCAGATGCCTCACACAGGGCACCCAGCAATTCAAGCATTCTTTACATCACCTTTTCACCAGCAAAGAATTACACACAGGTAGATCAGGGAAGGATTTGGATTGGGTACCCTGTGTAAATAAATTTTATACAGCTACCTGTTGCTACAGGTTAATAGAGGTGAGAGGCCACCAGCTCCACCAGAAAGGGCTATAGGATTTGTGTTTTGGGAAGTGACCCACAAAAAGGCATGAGGATAATGAGCCCTACCCTTCAGCTGAGCCTCAGGAACAGTACAGCTGAGTACAGCCCACAGCCTTTGGAAGCCTTTATGTTGATCAGGGGCTCTTAGACAAGAGGACTGAGACTGTGCTACGGTCTACCTAGGTAGTATTTAACAGAACTAATATACAACAAAAGCAACTTCCTTCCCCTAAAACCTTCCAATGCAAACAATAACCAGGTGAGAGGATGTTCTGCTCACAAAGAAACAAAACAGCTTCTGGCTTGTGGTACTACTAGACAAAGTATTCACAACTAGGCCCATAGTCATACGCAGAAAGAAAAGCTGAACTCACCCAACAGGTAAAGGAGCCCTGTGGCCATGCAACACTCCTTCTCAGGAAGTCCCAGCTCCAAGAGATGCTCTCCCTTCCATTGCTGGACCTTATATGAGCTCAGGGTGGCTTCCCCCTGAGTCTACCCCTTCTGGCCAGCTGGGGAGCACAGGTGAAAACACTTTGCCTGTGCCCCCACAGCCCTTCACCAGGTGCTCCATCACCACTTCAAGCCCTGACCTAACAGTTCCCCTACAGAAGGGAACACAGGCAGTGAAATGAAGGCCATACACCTTGTGATTAGAAGGTCGTATCCAAACCTGGCAAACTGGTGAGAAAGTGGTCTTAAACCAGCATAACAGCAACTAAAGCCAGCAATCATTATTTACTACAGTGAAGTGTGAGCAAACGTGTAACACATCCTCCTCTCAACGTAGGATTAATCCTCAGATTAGCACCACGAAGCTCTTTAAAAGAGAATTCAGATATGTCATTCAGTCTTAACGCACGAGTTTGAAAATCTAACCAATGTGGCAGTGGGTTTTTCCATCACCTCTGTGTCAAACAAAACATTTCTATTTAAACACTGGGAGAAGCCATTCTGTCTAGTTAATCCTGATCTGTTGGAGAAGATATATTAAATCAATACTGGTCACTTTCTAGTAATGCCTTAGAGCAACAGCTTGACTCTGGCAAGGAACGCAACAGAAAGGGATTGTGATAAATGAAGGAATTCTGCAGAAAAGCCACTCCCAATTCAAAGCAGATAATGTGCACCAGAACTCATGTGGAAGCAATTAATTCTAATCACTTATGAGACAATAAATTTAATTATGGGTTCTTTGAAAACTAAAAACCCAACAATTATTGTTAATAGTCTTTTCTTGATGGCAGATAGCGAACAGGATTTCTTGAGGCTGTTTTTCCTGCAGTTAATTAAAAAAAAAAAATCATTTTTTAGTTAAGGATGCCTGGGCTCACACTAATATATGTAACGGTGCTATTGCGCTAAGTTTAGATCCCACAGGACAGAAAAACAATCTTTGAGCGTTTGTATAATTGGCGTTTTTCTTTCTGCCAAGGTCTCAGATCTTTATTACATGTTCAGAGGTACTCTCATCTCAGAACAGCTGGATGTCTCCGGCTTCATTTCAGCTACCCTTATGCTAGCAAGGCCAGAAATTGCAAGCAGTGCTCATTTTGGAGCTGTACGGGAGCTCTGGCTGGGGAGTGACAGCGCTGGTAGCCTGGGCTGTAGCACAGCCAAGCTGCTCCTGCTCCATGGTGACACAGCTGTGACCCACATTCATTCCTTCCCTGAACCTGACACCACTGCAAACAGTTTCAAACAGAAAATAAACTAAGCTTAACAGCATATCTCACACAGCCTGAACTGCATGAGGAGAGCGTGAGGATGGAGGACTCAAACTCAGGCATTTCAAATTTTGATGCTCCACTCTTTCTCTCTACCAGACACCTGTTAGAGCCTGACTTCTCTGTACTTGCAGTAGTTTCCAGCATTTCCAAACGTAAACTACACATGATGCTATTGTACCTACCAGAAATTACTTCAGAGCATTTACTAACAAATGTAAGCTAACAAATCTCAAATTTGCCCAGTAGCTTTCACATCCATCCTTCTTCCCCTGTACTCTCTCCCTGCACCAAAGTGCTCCCCAGAGTCTGTATTTTCTGTCTTGCGTGATGTTCAGATGGTTAATTACTACACTTCATAGAATCGTTAAGGTTGGAAGAGACCTCTAAGATCATCGAGTCCAACCAACAACCCCTCCCTACCATGCCCACTGACCACATCCCTCAGTGCCACATCCCCACAGTTCTGGAACACCTCCAGGAATGGTGACCCCACCACCTCCCTGGGCAGTGTGCCACTGCATCGCTGCTCTTCTTGAGAAGAACTTTTTCCTAACATCCAACCTAAACTTTATCTAATACTGAGGCATCAAGTACTTGTTATCTACGTAGCATCTCAGAAGGAGATATGAATGATCCAGGATTGCTGAGACCTTCAGTTAAGGAACTATTGCTTGGGCTAAGCTGCAAAACAGATAAACTCTGGTATCTGCATAGCTGCTCCAAGAGCACACAGAAGCTTTTAATGCTTATTTTAGGATACCCTAAGAACTCAGATCTACTGGTGGTAAGAACACACTATGTATTTGCTTTCAGCTGGCCTCATCAACACATT
>JAOWBP010003503.1:4474742-4485139 GCA_028571105.1 Tragopan temminckii
GATACCCTAAGAACTCAGATCTACTGGTGGTAAGAACACACTATGTATTTGCTTTCAGCTGGCCTCATCAACACATTTAAAATTTGACTGAAAGCTCAGGTTTGATCCTCAGCAAGAGTCATCTTACTTTCCAGCTCCACCGTTCTGTCTCCCATAACCCACGACAACAAACATTTCATCCCATGCCACATGATGTTCTGTCAGAAAATAACCCACTTTTCCAAGAGTTGCTCCAAGAAGCTTCTGTCAAATCGGGTGGATTGTTAACGCCTCTCTCAGAGATGGCAAACAGCAGAGGGCCATTTTAAGCTATAATGAGGTCTCATTACCACAAGAGATCTTGGAGGACAAAAGCTAAGCAGTATTTAGTAAAGCTCAGGAAGTCAGAAAAAAAGAACAAGATTGTCTAAAGCTGGAAGAGCAAATGTTCTTCCTGCAAAAGTGTCTGATTCACTATCATAAATAATGTGTGCAATCATTTACACGAGAGGCTAAAAGCAGTGTAAAATCAGCACATCCTGCTGACTTTGCACTAGTGCTAGTAGCTCTGTACCAACTAACAGACACCATATCCATAGTGTTTAAGAAATATCATGCTTTAGGAGAAAAAACTTGACCTTTAATAATAAGAAATGTTCCCTGGAAGAATGAATTGTGCTGGAACTACAAACTCTCAGCCCTCCTGGCAGAACCAGAGCATCCATCTAACATCATGGTACTCCCAAAGCATGAGTTTACCCCCTAGCAACTATTCCTTTTTTCCCTGAAGTATATATCATCATAAAGCTCAAACATAATTTGCAACAAATGGTTTTGTCTCTGTTTCATCTTTACAAACTTCCCTGAATTAAAAGAGTTTATCTCAACCAGTACTATCACTCCGCAGAATTCAATATATTTTAATTATGAGGATGAGGGAGAGTTTAGCCTACGTAATTTATGACAAAATATCATGTTCTCCATTTAATTAGGATAATTTAAAAGGTTCTTATTTAAACGCTCTTCCATGGTAAGAGAGAAACAAATGTTACACTAACTAGATTATTCCCTATAAATTGAGTTATGCATTGTTCTATAGAGAGACACAGGAGGAACAGAACCAGAGGGTTTGGGTGGTTATTTGGCAGCAGATTTTCATGTCCTGCAGATGGCTACAGCAGAAGCACTCATATGCTTCATATGTCATAGCAGCACCTCCTGTCAGTGCAGAGATGACAGCACTAATTACGTCCGCTGAAAGCTTCCCAAGGTCAAGGGCTGCTCTGACTACAACTTGGTATTATAAATGCTTTAAACAAAAGGAGCCAGAGATGCCCTCCCCTTTTACCACCTCATCTTTATTGTCACGTGTGCCCAACCTCCTGCCAGTGGTTGCAGGCATCTGACTGGGATGCAGGCAGTAGGTGTGCATCAAGCTCTGACACTGCACACACTGCATCTGGGGGGTTTGGTACTATCATCCAACTCCTTCCCTGCTTTTATGAATCACCTTATCATAAAGATATAAAGGTGGTAAGCTCCCAGGCAGACTCCTAGATACTTCTGATGCAAACAGAGAGAACCAATGCACAAATAGGCTTTTAAACCCAGCATCCAGTCCAGGAAAACCCAACAATCTGCAAGCCAAACAAGACACATTGCTCTGCTCACTGCCAAGAGCTCCTTCAGATCACAGAGTTTTTCCTACGTGTCTACATTCTATGCCTTTCAGAAAGCTGATTTTGATTGTTTCAAATGGAGCGCACAGTTCTCAAAGCTTTCCACTGCTTGCTTCACTGACATAAAGCATGCGTCTTCATTTCCCAGTGTTTTCAGGCCCTTACCAGGAAAGCAGAAAGTGATAGCACTGAGGTGCCTTCCCTCTCTTGCATTCTTTTCTTCTTTCTTTCACCATGGCTATCCTTGCTTTGCTACCAATCTCTTCTCCAGGTGATTTAAATGACGCTAATTTGAGAGGAGGAAATCCAGAGAGGTGACCAAGAGGATGATGACCCTGACCTCACTACTCAGCCGTACCTCCTGGGAAGTCACGCCTTCAGGCTTCCTAGCACTTGGTATCCTTGGAGAGATACAAATCCAGGGAGCAACTCAGCAGGCTAGAGAGAAAAACACATTCCTATTACTAAAAATCACATTCCCTCATATTTCACCATGGTTCTTTGCCACCTTTTCTTGTGCGGATCTCAGAAGTTGTGCCTCATACTGTCTCTAATACCTTCATGTGTCTCTTTATCAACTTACTTTAAGACAAAAAAAAAATATAAAATGATTTGACAGCTCACAGATTAGCAAATGGCCTTTTCTTGCTCTGAACAGCACCTTTTTCATCAGTCACTGTCACTCTCCACAAGATTAAAAAGAAAAAGACACTTATGAGGCAGAACCTGTCAAAAGCAGAGATGAGCACAGTACAAAGGATACTAATTGTAACTTTTTTTTTAATCTGTATTGATCTCAACAGCTGTGGATATTTAATAAAAAAAAAATCCTATAGTGTTTGTACCTTTGTTTTGCAAAGAAGAAAAGGATACCAAGAAATTCAACCACCATTTGGTATTGGCATGAGGTAAGTTTGGGGATGACTTCCTGGCACCTCCTCAGAATGACAGGAGCTGTTGTTTCAACTCACATTGGGCAGAGCAAAACCAGAACAGTTTTCTTTAACACGGGAAACAGATGAGACACCAAAGGAGATGGAGGAAAGGTCAGCTGGGACAATGGGTGTATAGATGGGTCTGCCTAGGTGTGGAAGCACAGACATGACATCTGCTTTGGAAGAGTGGAGAAAAGAACTGGTGTTCAGCATCAGCAGCAAAATGTTAACACCAATGTATAACCAGAGTACTCAGTATATAGAATATATTCAGCCCTTGTGTGTTTCTCTTCTAAATTCATTCTAATTACATGAGGATCTATGGACACCAAAGAAGTTGTGGTTTAAGTATCTGCAGCTGCTGCAATAAATAACAGGAACATACAGACAAATGAATATAGAGAGCAGAATTATCAATGCTTAAAAAACTCATGACAACACAAAAGATTTTTTTAATAAAGGGAAGAACTCAAGAATGAGTGGCCATGACAATCCGGGGCATTTATTTCCTTTTCAGCTCTTGAAAAAGGTAACAAAATAGAAGTAGAAGAACAAGAGAATACAGACACATTTTAAGACGTCACTTTGTTCACTACTAGAGGTAAAAGCAGGGTGGGAGGATGTGCGACTACATCAATTATTAATGAAATTTTTGCCACTGGAAAAAGAAAGTGCAGGATGCATTTACAGAGCACTGCTTCATTAACCACCATTAGTCATTCATTTCACAACTGAATGGGCGAACACTTGATAGCTCTGGGCTCTTCTGGTTGGTGTTTTGTTTTGTTTTTTCTTTAATAACATCTCTACTCTAAAAGTGCAAAGCTCTCCCTCTGCACAGCAGGCAGGATTGCGTTCACCACAACAGTTAGTTATGATGAGATGTCTGACATCAGAGGACTTGGAATATCAACCAGGTCAGAAATAAATTCACACTTAGCTCAAAATTTGGTCTTGGCATCAGTTGTTCAGGGACTCCTCTGACACCCAAAGGCATCACGGCTTCTGTCCTCTCCTTTGCACCTTTCAATAACAGCTCTCATCAGATTTGATATTCCTCCTGAAATGTTATCGCATTAGTTCAACTTTGAAGCTTTTCAACTTCAGTGCACGCTGTGTACATTCTGCAATATGGGGGGAATAAAAGACAAACACGTTGTCCCCAGCTGAAAAACATTCAGAGGTAGGCACAGAGACAGCTGTATATGTATACAGGATAGTGTTGTTAACCACAGAGCTGTGGAACTCTTCTGCTACGCAATCAGTACGTGAAGACGTGCAATAGGTGATAGAGCAGGTACCTGCTCTGCGGGCAGGATTTGCAAGCATTGCTAGAGCTGAAAAAGCAAGAGAAAAAGCCGGAGTGAAAGTGAAGGGGTCACTTAATTGGGAGGCTTAACGTACTGACACGCTTTCACCTTGTACTGAAAGGATTCAATCTTAATGTCCACAATCACAGCACAAAACACTGGACAACAGTATAAAGAAGTCTTCAGGGAATTCCCCATTTTTGAAGCCAAACACAAAGCTGAGAGAGAACCCTTACAAAGCTGCTTGAATTCAGAATAATAAACCTGTTGTTTTTTTTTAAAATGAAACATTTTAAAAAGAGAACACACAGAGTCTTCATTGCCCATCAGATCTGCAGGCTGTAGAAGAGGATGCTTAGCCAGGGTTTAAAAAAAAAAGAAAAAAAAAGTAAGTAAAAAGTAGGTGCCTCATGCCCCTCAGCTGTTGCAGGGAATCATTAAGAATTCATGATCTTTTGTCTTTAAAGAAATTCTATCATACCCATCACCCTCAGCAGTTCTGTACTATGAGAGTTGTCCACGGTGTCATTGGGAGATCATGCAGGAGGATGCCGGATCATTATATAAAGTTGTCAGCAACAGAAAGAAGCAGCTACACATCTTTCTATGGGAGTTCAGGGCCAAATGCCAACAGTCCAGCATGAGAAGATCTGGGCGTATGGATCCAAAAACATCTAAGGAAAAACAGGTTAGTTATCAAAAGAGCTACTCCTATGGAGGAACATTTGTACCTCTCATCTCTCTGCTATGGTGGCATCTGGATCTATTAAGTAATATTTCTTCCTAACTGGAAATGGAGATAAGATGGTGGAAAGGCTGGGGCTTTCCAGTAAACAACCAAAAGCACTTGCTGGGAGTTAGTTTGCTTAAGTTGGAAAGACAAACAGTGCAGATGCTATAAAATGCACAGAAAGATGGTCAGATGGACGATCTGAGATCTCCTCTTTTGTGGTGCCAGAAGCAGCTAAGACTGCAGGTTGGACATAGATCTTCTATGCAGCACCTCCTTTGTCAACTTGTCTGTAGTGGAAGAGACTCTTGGAGTCCAATTTCCCAGAGTATTTGATAGCTTCAGCAAAAAGCTTTGTCACCTGTCAATACAAAGCAGATGAGGACTGAGCATTGCAAAGCCTTCTGCAGAAGACTGAGAGAGCGGGCTCCACACTTCCATGCTCACCCTAAAACAGTTGTCTATAGATCCAGTTCCCAAGCCCATCCAAATTGAAACCAATTTCAACCTGGCTTCAAATAGGTGTTGGCTCCAGTCCCCTGAAGCATACCTGTCCATCTGGATGGACGTATTGCTGCCAGACTTCCTTGGCAAGACAGTTC
Organism: Tragopan temminckii; assembly: GCA_028571105.1. Lineage (NCBI taxonomy): Eukaryota > Metazoa > Chordata > Aves > Galliformes > Phasianidae > Tragopan > Tragopan temminckii. Next base: position 4,479,978 of record JAOWBP010003503.1, read on the forward strand.
TATCCTCTGAGAACATCTTTCCCTCTACTGCCCAGGCCTTTAAGAGAACGTGGGATTGTCCTCAGAGAATCAAACTCAGCAGTCAAAATGGTTCACCTCAGTTAAGCAGGTGCAGTAATAAATTTTCGATGGGGACTCCTTTTCTGGTTGTCAGTGTATTTCAAAAGTAGGCAGAAGATGTTCTTCAACTTCCCATTCCTGTTAATCATGTTTGGCATTATCCTGTCTACAAACATGGATCTTGGCACTCTCTCTCCTCTTTACTCACTTCAAACACAGAAGATTTTGCACAGCTGGACACCAGCTCTAGTCACTGAGTCCCACATCAGCATCCACAGAAATTCACAGGAATTTGGCTGTTGTGTTTAGTGAGAACCAGTTGAGGCCCTTTTGTGACAGGTGAAGCCCCTTCAAAGGAAGTCAAGGTACTACTGGCAGCAGGAGACCCAGTTTGCATTACCAAATACCCCATTTCCCCATCAGTATGCAAAAGGTGCTTTTCAGGAGCTCCAAACACATAATAACTTTCAACTGGGGACTACAATAGACCTAAATGCTCAGGCAGGAGTTCTACTTGGATGGTACTCTGGAACAGGATTGCCCCAACGATCATTCAGAAAAGCCCAGTTACATCCTGTTTTATGAACTATGTACTGGAAAAGATACCCAATGAAAAACTCTTTCCATGCATAATTTAAAGATGTCGTGGGGAATTCCGCACAAGGAATTTGTTCTGAATCGAAAATGATACAACGACAACCTCAACTGCAGTACAGGAGCCAAGATTTTTTCATCTATATTTCACTCCAAGCAACGTTATTTCACACAGTAGCAAAAGGAAAATACATTCTAACATTCATACGTTGCTGTGATTTTCTGTCACGTTATTATTTTTCAGAAACAATGAGGGTCCAAACACACCATAATCTGGTGCTTGAAAGTGGTTGAAAGCTCTGAAGGCTTCTATAATCAAGAGGAGAAAGAACAACATGGAAGTACCTGGAAATTAGTGAGTAGAGCAATCCCACTGTCAATAGCCATCCTCCGGATCACATAATTATCATGGACAAACTTGGTGTTGCTGTTAGGCAGGTTAATCACCAGATCTATTTTCCCATCACTTATGAGCCTGAAGAAACAATGCACAAGACAGTATCACAGTGTATCTTGCTTAATGAAAATCTAAGCTGAATAGCACAGGTATGCAGATAAACAACACTGAAAACGTTCATTTGTGTTTAGTCTTTGATGTTAAGTCTTACATCCCAATAGGGGAGGGTTGAGGGGTTAAGGCATTAAGGCAGGACTGAGCAATTTCGGCTCTATTCAGTGACAGAAAGCAATATTCAGCCTTCACACAGCTCAGCACAACTCTTAAAGGTAAATGGACTGTCATCCAGATCTTGCATACTCTCCCAAGAAAATGTAATGCGGAGCAATACACCCACGACATATCAAATAGGACTGTTCAAGAGATCACAAAATGGCTTGGGTTGGAAGGGATACCAGAGATGATCAAGTCCTTCCTGCTGCCACATTACCAGGCTGAATCAGATAAAACAAAATTTCTGAAGTTCCATTAAATCACTATCACTGATCCTAACTGGACCAGAAATTTGTCCCTTTGTATTCGCTATCCTGGATGTTAACACAATTTGGACAAGGTGAGTATTGCTCTTACCTCCTGACTGGAGGGAGGCTGGGACTCAGGCTTTCCTGCGATGGCCATGCCACAGGATTTGCAGGGATACCATTTGCATTGAGCCAGTCAGAGGTTGCTTCAGTGGCATAAAGCTGTTAAGGGAAAAGAAAAGGTTACCGTGTGCCTCATAATAGAGAAACTTTTCATTTAACTCATGTGGGTTTGACCCAACACACAGTCTGGTTGTCAGAACTGATTCTGAAGGGCATTTTTCATCACAGGGGCATTTCCCCACATAAACAGACACAAATAGAATAGCATGACTTTCCCAAATTTCTGTTATCTCTTGCCTGCTGATTGTGAATAACAGTAACACATCCAGAAGCAGATAAGTGGCTTAGAAAAACCTAAGCCCCTCTAATTTTCAATAGAGCTTACATTCAGTCACTTAAGAATGTTGGGGTTTTTTTTGTTTTTTGTTTTTCCGTCTAGCACTAAGTTTTGAAAGGCAGACCTGTAAATCCAGCAGTTACACTAATGCCACTGAGCAAAAGAGTATTTAAATACTCAAAATTAAAAGCTCTCCCCAATCTTCTGTGGCCATGTTGTTAAGTTTCAGTAAGGACACGGTTTCAAAATTATGCAAGAGTTTACAAAAGAGATGTCCACAATACACATTTCCCACATCAACAGCTTATAAGAATCACTGATGATGAAGCACCTTCTCTACACAAAAGGCTTCCCCCTTCTGGCATCTTTTGGTTCTTGGAGAACTTAAGATTTATAGTGTGACATCCTGACTGCTGGCTGATAGCAGAGCCAGGGTTGTTCTTGCCAAGACTTGTGACTTAGTCCTGCTTGTTCAATTAAACAATCATGAACACTTTTAGTTGGGTGATACCTGCTGGCTCTGCTGACTACTTGGACAAAAACCCCTGTTGTACTTGGAAAAATCTCCTTTTCTCTGTCCCCAGATAAATTCCGAAGTTCATCAATCCTATAGCAGACTGAGTACATTTCCAATTTTAAAAACTCTAGCTTTAAATAACTGAAACTACTTACCTGGAAGCCTTCCCCATGCAGTAGTTCTGCTACACAGAGGAATTTGGAGCGGAAGGATTTCTGAAAAAGGAAATTCATTACACAAAGCGTCAAAGGTAGGATTAGAGACAGGGCTTTGTTCATCAGCACAGAGCTCCTCCAGACTCTGCATATAGACAAAAACACCTTGCTGTGCACAATGTGCACATACACGTGTCTGAATGTGTACGTACAGTGCCATTCCAAGGAAACTGTCTGCATCCTAATGCCCAAAGTCACTCCCAGTTGAGTCATACAGACATACACCAGAGTAAGTGTTCCCAAACTGATTTCTAGAGCAATTAAGAAACAGCCCTGCATATTAAATATTAGGGTGACTGCCTTCCCAAGTACACCAACTAGAGTCTCTTTTACTTCTAATCAAACATCCTTTCCAACATTATTCAAACATTTGGCCTTCTATGCTGGCAAATGACAAACACGAACAGGCTTTGGGCAACCTGTAGTCGCTCTGTTTGTGGACTGCTATGATCAAGAGCCTATGTACACGCGAGCTCACTTCTAACTCCTGTGGCCACATAGAAAAAAAAAACCACTCAGGAGACTGGGACTCCCTGTTCCCACAAGGAGCTGAATGCCCAAGTACTTAGGGCACTTATGAAAGACTCATGACACACACCCACATCTAACAGAAGACACAAAGATAAGATGACCTCCAGTAAGCATCTGCATTTGAACAAACCACTTCTGAGTAACAAGTGGGCAAAAATTGAGCCCAGCATAACTTTCTTCTGATTGTTGAAGGTCCAGCAATGAAAAGATCAGAAGGAGCACGTGCCCTTCTCACTGCTGAGGCAGGCTGAATCCTGCTTATAGCTCTAGCCTACTCTACCTACTCTTGCCATTTTGCAAGTAAGATTACTGTAAGCTCCCTTCTCAAGCTACTGATGGCTTAACCTCTACGGGCAAGTCCAATATTCTGAAGGGTGAACTATTTCCTATGAAGGAAAGAAGTCAAAGGTGTGTGTTTGTTGTTGTTGTTTTTTTCTTTTTCCAAAAGAACCTCATTCTGAAGCCGTTCTGTTCTCTACACTAACTGGAAAATATAAATATACAATGTGACAGGGTTGGCAGCTTCCCAGTCGGAGAAAAACCGTTCTGCCTTCTGGTCAGGGGGGCTGACTTTCACAACAGTATTATAAACTTCTATCAAACATGTACTGAACACTTGTGACACATAAAACAGCCTCTCCATGAAAAGAAATTACAGCTGTCAGCTTGCATCCGAGCAGACTCAGATTTACAAGCTGACTGAAAGAACCTGTGTAAGAAACCATTAGTTACTAAAGGTGAAAAGTACAAGCAGATTTATTTAGTGGAAGATATTTATTGCAGGAGAATTGTATTCTCTTTCTGTTACAGCAAAAGTTCTATTTCTTATAATCTCTCTCTCATGTTTGCTGGTATGCCTTGCTATTTATGAACGGCTACATCCCCAGTTCTTTCACTACCGCTCCACCAGTTCTCACTGAGACCAGGCACAAAATGAAGCCAGCCTATCTCCTGGGCTCATCTTGAATTCTGTATCCAAATGCACTGTGGAGCCTGCAAAACTTTCCGCATATAGGGAACCAAGGGAGAAGGTTACCTTGAAACAACAGACAGAGAGCTGGGATTTAAAAATAAAATACTCCATTAGTGTTTTCCGCATCTCGTGGTCACCAGCACAGATGCAAGACAGATGCACACCCTCCCAGAGATATCACTGAATAGCCCAATCAGGAAAGAAAATAAAAAGAGCTTTTCAATTCCTCTTGCATAAAATATAAATTATTTAATGGCAGAGTCAGGGTTTCAGCATCATAGATTTCTCCAAATGGTGAAAAAAAAAGAGGTCAGATTATCAGCTTGCATAAACTGGCAGACTCCTTTTTCTAACAAGACAGCCATGATCCATTTAACCTGAGAGGGCAATAAACCTTTAAGATTCTGGGAAACCTTGACCTTGTCTGTGTCAGCAATGCTCACAACCATGGGACAACCAGAAGGCTTCTGGTCCATGCTGGCTGCCCAACCCACCTTGTGCTGTGCAGCAGGCAGGAAGCAGAGCTTGCCTGATCAACTTTGAGGAGGATTACACTACCAGCAACATTTTGGAGTGGCTGCTAGGATAGGATTACCACAGGAGCTGCAAAAGGAGCATGCCACCGTGGAAGGCTCTCAGAAAGGTTGGGTTCATACTGGGGCCTGCTTGGCCTGTGGATTGCAGCACAGCCATTGGACTCAATTCACAAAATTTATCAGAGTTGAACATTTCAGCCTCTTCCAAACTCTACATAATTAATATCAATGACAAAAAGGTGCATCATGCGGTAAAACCTCAACACGTTAAACCTCCTCCAGTGTCAACGGTTTACGGGCCGGTTCGGCCCGGTTCCGTGACTTGTGGGGCGGAGGGATCCACGGATCCGCGCCTCCG
>JAOWBP010003503.1:4485239-4511093 GCA_028571105.1 Tragopan temminckii
AACAGTCAAACCCCCAGTACATTATATGATGTTATGATGTGGAATACTGATCACCAAAAGTCATAAAACCATGACATCCAGAAAGGGGAATTTTGAGTTGACCATTCACTGCAGAGAAAATACAGCAACTGCAACTTGAAAGTAGGGCCTCTACCTCATCAACCCACACAGAAATTCAGTTTTAAATATTGCACAGTTGTGGAGAGAGGTGCCTTGGTATTCATCTTTCTGAGCCTTCATTCCCCTTCGGAGGGCACGCTGCCTCCTTCACCAATGGGAGGTATAAGACCTCGAGTTTTTGAGTTTTGAAGGATTAGTGGTCACTGCCCAATGCATGCATGTTGTATGTGCTCCCCTTTTCTCCAGCCTTACTCAGGGAAGCCACTCAGAGTTCATGCATCGAGGCTAGGTCAGGATTCCAACCTTCTCTTCTCAGAAGGTGTTGCTTCTTTCTGCCTTCAGAGCTGGCAGATTTTGAAACAAACCTCTGAAAAGCAAGTAGGTAACAAACCGCAGAGTGGTAATGGTGCAACAGTAGTCAGCATTAACTTCACTCGTCTTGTTTCAGAGTTTAATTATGTAAGAAATGCGACAAGAAGAGAGACCTTTAAGCAATTGATATCAGATTCTTTTGCAAAAAGAGGAACTGTAAACTACTTATTAAAAAGGACAAAATCTTGTTACTTTTAAAAAGGGTTGGATTTTTGAGCTTTTGGATTTGCTTTATCTTCTTTTTCTTTTTCTTCTTAAGACCTTTGTACCAAGAACATTGGGCTCTGTTTAACAGATACTGACACAGAAGCTACATAAATGCTTTCTACAGCAAAAATTACTCTCTACTGCCTGTTTTCTTTTAGCTCCTCCAGGAAAAAAAGTTTGGATAGTTCCTAAGTTTGGACACTGGACTCTTCTCGTTTATGTTCTCCTGGCTTTTATTAGTACTGCAGTGATTAGATACACGGGGATCAACAGCCCAGATTCTCCTACGGGAGTTTTAAACTAGGCAGCAAGCAAGGACCTTCTTGCTAATTTGATGTAACTTGGAAAAACAGTTTCAACCCATACATATGTTTGTGTGTATGTATATATTTAAAAAAACAACAACAAAAAAAAACCAACTGAAGTTGTGATCTGTGTTAGCAGAAGCTCTATTCCTTCGTGGAATCTTTTCACACACTTGCTTACATCCCCTGCTGGCTCGGACAGCCCAACATGTTTTTCACACCTCCACTCAAGTGTACTCCCATCATGACTCCAACGTGGAAAGGCATATGACACTACTGTACCTGGTGGAGCTCTAATTTTGTGGTTACAGCCACAAAATACCCTAACAGCAGCACGCTTCTCACGTGGTTGGGTGACGCTACAGCTCTGCCTAGAATTAAATCTTGTCCAGCTTAGTGGTATGAAAAATGTCTCACTGTCTTGCATGGAGGAAGGAATTGGTTTCAATGAACCGACCAAATCGGTCATCTACAGGCACTAATCTCTGCAGCAAGGTGGCTTCTAACTCTCTTATTCCAGCCCTAAGCTTGTAACAATCCCTCAGCAAATTTCTGCAGCTCCCTGTAAAATAACCAGGATCCGGAGGTAAAAGCACAGTACCAGCTCCAGTAAGGATCTCTCCGTTGTGTTTGTAACTTTCTGTTTCATTGTTCTTCCAGATGGATTGCAAAGAAATACATTTAAGCCATAAAGATGTGAATGAAAAAAGGCAACAATTACTGACTTCCTCCGTGTCAGTCTTTCTTCAGCTTTGATTTTTAGGACTTACCTGGATTCCAATCAAAATTCCTTGCTTAGGAAATGTAAATCCAGTGGCAAGCATAGCTTTCTGGAAGGCAGAGTACACATCTTCCCCAAAGCACGCAACCTAGGAAAAGGCACAAAGAAGGCAGCATGAGGGGACAAGACAAAAACAACCCAAGAATGCTGTTTTAAAAGTAAACAGGAATAAAATATTTAAATATGCTCTTTTGACTTCTTCATGCAGACTCAGACTGCTTTTGCATGGAGTCTGCAGTCACAGAAAAAAAAATAAATCAGAAAATCACTGCAGGCAAATCTCACAATTTTAATGAAGCAATAACGAAGGAATAGGCAATGCTTTAGTTTCAAACAGCACACCAAGGAATAACAGCCATTGATTTTGCTGAGTTATGTGAATGTTGCACACAGCTTCTGCTCTAGTGTTTATAAGTGCACTGCAAAATGTTTAACATTATGTAATGCTTAAATAACCATGAGTGTTCTGCATGCAGGTCTGCTTGTGTGTGTGGACACAGCAAACTGTGCTGACTGCACCTGTACTGTCATGCACTTCTGCTGATGAAAAACCACATGCTTTTCCATTAGTTATACAGATGCATGGAATTCTAGCAAAATGTCAGTATGCACTTAAGAAAGCAAGAAAATAATCATGCCGATTCATAAGAATTTATCTTATACAAATAAGATCTTGATATTAAAAATCATGTAGCAGTTTTCCATCACTCAGAGCTGCCTGTGGATCTCAGCTGCTCACAGACTGTCAGATGACAACGACATTCCTCAAGAACCAAACTGTTATCCAAATCTGGAATTCTGATGATAAAAAGGAACGTAGGAGCTTTTGTGAAAGTTTGCAAAGAAACAACTGGACAGCCTTTGCTTTTTCTGGCTGACTCCACACTTGTTGAAAAACTGTCAGAAGCAGCAACTGTCATAGATTTTTATCTTTGAAATAACAAAGCTACACACTTATACAGATGGGATAAAAGGGCTGATTGAGGATTGCTCTCCCATTTTCCTCTCATGGTCCTTCCCATCACAGAGTAAGCACATTCATGGTCTGACCGTTTCCATGGTGAGCAGAAAGCAATATTTCATGGAAGAAGAACAAACCATGATTTGCCAGAACTTCTGAAGTGGAAAAAAAAAAAAAAAAAAGAACTGCACAAACAAAAATCCCACTGGGGACTGGAAAAATAATCATGACAACTTGTTGCTCAGCTTTTCTTCAAGAACTCATCCTTGAGCCTTCAGTCTGCTCAGCAATATAGGTTTTCTGAGAAGAGATGCACACCTCTGACTTTTTAGGTGATGGATAGTCCTACCCTGTAGGCTTGGCCAGGGACTTCCACCCTGTCAGAGGAAGTTTCCCACTGCAGTGTGACCGAATCACCCCCAGTACCTGAAGGAACCTCCAGCACCATGTCTGCTAGTGTTGTGGGAACAGACTCCCAGTAAATGCAGCTCTGTCAGATAGATGTGACCAATTCAAGCCCAAATCAAGCCCTGCGTGTTGAAAATGTCTTTGAGGAATAATTGAGCATTTTACCCAAGGAGAGTTATAATCCTGACTTCACTCATAAGAAAGACTTTCATAACTGTCACATTTTATGGCATTTGTGAATATGGATCTTTCCAACTCATAAAAGTTAATAGTCCCTCCCTTATGACCAAGGTAATCTCCGACTCCATATAAAGCTCAGAAAGATAATTCTTGCCCTTAGGTACATTTTTTATTCCTTTGTTTTTTTGGAGGGTGTATAGCAGAAATGTTCTCTGTGTAGTCAGTTCTGTTCTGAAAATAAGGAAGTCATTGGACTTTTTTCTGTGCATTAACCTATACTGGCAGGAAATCTTCTGCAATACTGATTTTCCATGCATTAAAAAGAGTGAAATAAAGTATTCCTGGAAAGATGTAAGAGAGCTAAGGTTGTTCTAACCATGTATTTGGATCTAAATATTTTTCTTACTAAAATGATAAGTCTTTTCTAAAGAAAACAGTACAAGAAGATTCAGAAGAGCTCATACCAAATGAGACAGTGCAAGCCCTGCCACATGCCTGTGATGGAGCAGAGTCAAGCCTAATGTAATTTCCTAACAATTTAATCACTTTCCAAGTTGGCATTCCAGACCGGAATAAGTCTCTAGCTGCCGTATCTCTTCTAGAAGTAGCAGAGCAAGCAAGTTTAAAGATAGCTTGGATGTATCTACAGAAACTATTGACAGATCAGCAAGAACTCAAACAAGCCTCTTTGTTCTGCATGTGCAGTACTTCTTCAAACCACGTCTAGAGAAACACAGCCATTGAAGGGCAAGGGCTCCCATCAGTGCTAAGCCTGCTCAGGAAGATGGCTTTGTTTCTTTATGGCATGCCATGCTTTCTCAGACACACTCCAGAAGTGCTCACAGCCCTGCTGTGTGCAAAGCAGCTCCATCTCTCTCTCATCCTACTGACAGCCAATACTGCAGTCATCGCGTTTCTCGCCTTTTTGCACCTTGGGACATGCTTTGATGGTTACCAGGCAACAACAGAAATATCGCCACATGTATTTGTTGCCTTTAAGTAAGCAGCACGTTCCAAGACCAAACGCCCATGACCTGGAATCTTGATATTGCTATTCTGGTGTGTACCAATCGGGGGTTTTGCAGGCTGTACGCGCTTGTCTGTCAGGAAGCTGGTGATTCATAAAATGGACTGATGCATCGAGAACCTCCCAGAACCTGACAGCTCTTGGACAAACTCATTTCAGGCTGTCACACCAAGCAGGTCCAACGCAGAGCCCACACGCAGGTAAAGAGGGACATCCAGTGGCTGAATCAATCAGGTGTTCCAGGACAATGTGTTCTCACAGATAAGAAAGATGTTTTCAATTGTCAAGGATACAGATGCCATCACGACACAGACAGATTACTTTCAAAGATTTAAAGGTAATTTGCTTAGGTAATAATTAAAACAAAACAAAAAGATACCTCCCCAGTAGAGGCCATTTCACATCGGAGAACAGGATCAGCATCTCTTAGTCGGGACCAGGAAAACATTGGGGCCTTGTGAGATAAAGAGGGTGGAGGTGGAAAGGAGAATGAATATTTAATACATTACTGCAAAACTCCAGTTACACTTAAAGCTACAGGAAGAGATAGACATGAATTAATCCACAAGAAGCACTGGTCAAGGCTGATAAGCAAAGAAGTATTTGGCAAACAGGCATCCCCGGCATCCTGACGATGGACTGGAACAAATAAGCACATATTTCACCACTAAATCATCCTCTTAACTCTTGCAATCTTGTTCATATCTTGACAGCAGATTTCTAATCTGCAGTAGCCCACTATCATTTTTAAGACTTTTTAAAACAGAAAGTCTGCGAAGTGTTTAATTCATAAAACAAGGAGAGATACTATCTAAAGCCAGTCAGTTTTCTGAGCAAACATTTCAGCAGCAGAAATTCCTCATTCTCAGGATGAAACCATTCCACAGGAACACAGCCTCATTGGCAGAAAGCAGGTGAAACTCGGCAAACCATTTTCAGATTCTTTTTCCCTTTCTTCCTCAAAAATACACACCACTAATTTTTATTTAACCTTCACATGGGTGTATTAAAACTGCTGATTATCTTCATTACTATTCTGGGGAGTTAGGACATAGCAGTATCATTAGCCTCTAAGATCTCTTGTTTAACTTTATAAAAAAAATGAATAAAACAAAACAAACTAAATCTCTGGTAAAGAGCCCATGACCACATGTGGCAAACATTCCAAAATAACTGTCTACTAATTAATGAATTCTTAGGGATTATTTTAACTATCTTAAACCACTACAGGCATTTACATAAAGACAGCATCATTGCTGCTTAGAGAAGATTCTGGTTTAGAATCCAAAGATGTAATTCTATGCTTGGAGGTCCTGGAGATAATACTGCAGGCAAGACGGATGCTGTTTCATGGCATCTAACAATGACCAACTAAAATGTGACAGCAGAATTTCTCTGCGAGAGGTTTCTCAGTGGATGTCATCTGTCTTGGTGACTTTTAGATCAGTTTTGCTTCCTCTGTAAGAGAAAATTTTTACAGTAGCCAACTCTCCAGTCTCACGCTGAGATCTGACAGTCAAGGTGGATTATTTTTAATGCATGTCTTGGAAGGTAACAATAAGAAAAGTCTTCCAACCAGTCCCCTAATTTTTGTCTGCCATCAACGTGAAAATCAATCTGAAGGAACAGACTCTGTCTGGTACTGCAGATAAATCTTATGTAAAAACTTAGCCAGTCATGCTATACCCATGATTTAATCTTGGTCAGGATGAACATGTTTCACTCTGAAAAGAAACAAGGCAAGGCAATATTTTAGTCACTAAAACTAAATTGATGGGACTCCAAATTCACAAAGGAGAAGCTACGCTGAGAAGGAAAACAATTTCATATTCTCTTTCTAGAGTACTTCAGAACTGCTGGAGAAACAAAATCCCATTTCCATGCAAATATTCCTACTAAAAAAACCATAAGAGGACAGAAAATACGATGCTCAAATAATGAGAACCAGGTTTAACAGGAATGCTTTTCCAAGTTCAGCATTTCCAAATGCGTTAGCAGGGTTTTATATTTGACAAATCCATGCAGAACACAAGCAGTACAAAAGGCTTTGTAGCAAAATTTTCAAGAAAATAGCTGGGTTTTCCACTCTGTAGCCCACATTCCCAGGAGAGATGAAACTCTTGACTGCTTAGCTAACAACAAACAGCAACACAAGCCCTGAGTCTAAATAACAGAAATTTATAGAAATAAATGACACTCAAAAATAATAACAAAAACCCTTCAGACTAGACTTTCAGAAAAACACTCATCTGTGGTATCAAAAGAAAGCGTTAGGTTGCTTCCAGACTGAAGATTTTGTCAGCAGAAAGATGTTAGCTATTTTCTCTTCTTTGAGTTCTCACTTAATATGGAAGCTATTAAAGCTTGAAAGTTCCTGTACAAGCAATTCTCATTATCAGCCATATCCTTGCACTGCTGCTCTAGATTTTTATGATTAAGAACTTCAATTTTTTTTCTTCTACCAAGTATTCAAAACATTTAGAGCTCATTTTGGTATCTTGAGTGCTGTATAAATCTAGTAATTCTGAAAAGTAACATCTTGGCCCCACTGAAATCAACAAATCCAAGACTTTAACCCTCCTTTAACTGGTGGCACATAAAAGAGGTTTCATGCATTCAACAAAGGCCCATGTCCCAGTCCATGAAGATAAAATTTGGGGACACTCAAAACATGAATTTGTACATGTCCACACATAAATCAGATAGCATTACAAAAAGGCTCGAACTTCAGTATTCAGTTCTTCAAGTGCAGTTTGGAATCATAATTCACAACAGGTTAAATACAAGGAAGAAAGGGAGATTCATCTTGTTTAGCACTGGATAATTTTCCTTTGATGTCTCTAAAATTCCCAACACACGTTATCATAAAAGAAACTGGGAAGGGTCAATTTGGCCAATACGTAAATTGTTCTCCAGGCATCAATGTACTCATTGATGTCTATTAATATGCTAAGTGCTGGCTCTGTTGTGCTCTTTTTGAAACCATACCTTAATCCCAATGTATTTGGATGGAATAATGGGATGCTCCAGTGTTGGGAGGGATGATTCATTAACCTCTTTTCCAATCATCACTTTTGTGGCCACATCAATGAAGTCCACACCCAGAGTCTTGGATACAAAAGGGAAGGAACGTGAAGCCCGCAAGTTGCACTCTATTACCTGATGGGATTATGAAGGAGAAATACCACAGTCAGGCGCTGTGCCACAAGGAAATAGATTAATTCACATCTGTGGAAATCAGTCCTTACTCCTCTTGACAGAGATGGTCTTCAGATTGCCAAATAAGAGGCACAGAAACTGTGTTCAATGATACCAAGAGCAATGAGGGATGGGAAGTGGGCAATTTGAGATATCAAGATTCCAATGTTCTGCAGCTGAGTTTCAGCTCTGTTGTCCATAGGTCACTCTGGAAATTGTTTTATACTATACCCTAAATTAATGCACAAGCAGCATGAGAATTTCTGCAGAAGCATTAAGTACAAGCTTTAGAAGCCCTCACTGTTCCTTTTTCATGATAATGGCACTTCCTGAACGCCCAGCTAGACTTTCCTCATCTTCATTTGGAAGGCATTCAGTGACCCAGGCAAGAAACAGGAGTTCTGCATCTTCCTGAGAAACAGGTCACAAAATCCATTAGCAAGAAACTAATTGTTGTAAGTGAGAACGAAGGGGCAGCAAGGCAGGGCAAGTTAAGGTAAGTTAAGACAGAAGGAAAAAGATTTAATCCAGAAAAAAGGCTGAAGGAAAGCAGGGAAGGAAGACTGTCCTATTCCTCTGTACAGTTTCTGAATAACTGTGTGAAATAAAAGAAAGGTAAGGAACAGTTAAGTATGTTTTCTTCAACAAACAGCCCAAACAGGATCTTGTACCAGTAACATCTCTTCCTTACCATGTCATGATTTACACCCATTCACTGCTTCCTCAGTCATACTCTGCTCTCATTCCTCTGATCTTCCTCCACTAGCAACAGAAAGCCAACTGTCATCCATAAACAGTCAGCCATCTGTCATACTTCTGTTACTCATAGCTATTAAGACCATACAATTTAGAAAACCATGTTAGCAGCTTATATTAGAAGCTTTATCACTTATATTGTCCTGCTTTCTTTCCAGTAACATGGAAGGCTTATTTTAACAATCAAAACAGCTAAAGACCAGAGGGGATATCTGAGAGCTGAAAGCAATGACATTTAGTTCATACAATGAGGCACAGGTCTCAGTGCTGTCCATCCTGCTAAATATTGATGATTTTGTGAAGGACAAAAGCCCACAGTATAATTAAACTATTGCTGATGGACAATGAGCCACACGCCATCAGATAAAGCAAGTTAGAAATCCACAGCTGTAACTGCCTCAGAGCTACTGTGACAGGGAGAGACTGCAGGAGCCACGCACTTAACTATCCCCAGCAGAGTACAACTTTCCTTGGCAGTCACAAAAGCACTTACCAGCACATTATTGCCTCGCACCAAGAACTGCACGTTGAATGGACCAGAGATGGCAAAGGCATTTGCAATCTTCTTTGTAGCAGATTTTACCTACCAAAAACAATATATATATATATATATATATACACACACACACATATATAAAAACAAAAATCCCACAAAATAGCACCATATCAATAAATCATCTCACATGCAGATTCCTTTAAATATTCCATCTCTCTGCTAGTGAATTATTTTCCAATATGCCCTCATTTTGGCAATAAAATATATTTCAGAAGCAAACAGTGTTTAATCTACCTGGTAACCCAGAGCCTGAGCTTCATTTGACTGCAGAAGTAAAAACACAGTTTCATGTGTATGTGAAAAAGGGAGTGAGGGGAAGAGAGAATAAAAACCTATCCTATCTGTCACAACTCCTACACTACACACTGCAGCCTGGATAACTCTTTGTGAAATAAACAGTAGTGATGATTATCTACTTGGTATTACAGGCATCCCGAGAGTCTTTCACCAACAAGCCTGTCCTACCAGTGGGAGGTGTGTCAGCAGAAATACTCCTGACCAAACTGGGAGAAAATTATGGCCCTAATTTCTTGGTTGGCAAGAAATCACACACTATTTCAGTACAAGTGTTCGAATAGCTTGGCTCCAGAAGATGGCTGCTCTCAGAAACAAGGCCTTGGACATTTTTGTAAACAGAGCTGGGGCACAGGATGACATCATGGAGAATTGCATGTTCATTTAGAATATGCATGTTGACAACTAACTCCATATTACTAGGTTTATTCTACAAAAGGGAAAAGAGTAAAAATTAGGTGAGGCTCATTCATTCTGATATCCTTTCTAGAAAAGGCAGGCAGCTAAAAAGTTGTACACCTGATCTAATCATTTAAGGACTGGGGAGAAGAAACAGAAAGTGAACCCTGGCATACATATGGATAGGATGCTCCTCTACTGCAAAGAAGTTTATCCTAAAAAAAAAAATGAGATAAAAAAGAAAAACCCACAAATCTAAAAGTGTGTACTTCTTTCTAATGTTTAAATTAACAGGACACAGTCCAGATGATCTTATAAATGCAGCAGAGAGTCACAGGGAGCACACTGATATCCTGTATTTGCACAAATCACACTGGCCTATAAAAAAACCATCACTGATTTGATTTCTCCTGAATTTTTCTTTGAAGTTCTCTCAAGCAAGGAGAAAGCTGAAACAAATTCTTATTCTCCTTTCTCTTTTCAGTGCAGGTACAACACCTACCTTCTCCAAGGCTCCCTGGCTAATAGTCTGTGTGGGCAACATGAGAGTGGCATCTCCAGAGTGAACACCTGCATCCTCCACGTGCTCCGAAACAGCATGTGCAATAACCTGCACGCAATAAGGAGACAATAATTAGTCATATCACACTCTCTCGTGAACTGTGCCCCCACTTCCCTGCCCTTTGCTAGGTACAGGCCAGCAGGCTCTTGAATAGAGCTGTATCCAAAAGCAAAAAGATGGTGCAAGAAGGAAATCTCCCCAAATTCTGCGGGAGAATACATGTAAAGCAAACACAGAGCATATGAAAAAGAGGATTATGTTAGTTTCTTTCACACTGTGCTTAAGCAAACTGAGAATGGTAAAACGAGCACAGCCTGGAGATCCTATGACTTCCAGTAACACATTTCATTTAGAAGCTAAGAGCTCATTAGACTTTAAACCAGATCTTTCAGCTCTCCTGCCCATGAAGACTAAAAATTTGCCATTCCCCCAAATCTGTATATGTTTGCTTACTCTTTCATAGAATTTTAATCATAGAGAAAAACAATAAGGGAAAATTCAAGCCTCAGGCTTTAAGCTAAATGAAGTTGCATCAAGGTGCACCATCTTGATGCTCAAAAAGACAATGATCTTGTCTGCTGGTTAAAAATGAAGACTGAAAACAGAGCATTTCTGTAAAATGAGCAGTTTGTGATTGCTTGTGAAAACTGTATTTGATCAGCAATGAAATGCAAGGTGAAGCTGTAGCAGTATAACATGCAATACTATAACACATCTAGCAATTCTGATTCAAGTCATTTATGAAGCCAGTGACTTGCAAATCCATAACAATTTTATTCCAAAGGATTCATTCACGTGACTAAGCAATGCTTAAAGCAAAAAAAAAAAAAAAAAAAAAAGTACATAAACAAACAATTTAGGTGTATACAACAAAGTAGGCTGAGCTTTTCAATCATGATGGTTCTGAACCTCAGACAAATCTCCCCTTTCCCATTTCTCTGTTCTTCTCAGCACAGCATTGTAAGCCATTAAAACCAGACATTTTTACAAATCTCCTATCTTAGAAAAAGTTTAATATTAAAGAAAAGCAAAAGTTCTTACTCTTCCTGCCTTGGCTACAGCATCCATTTCCACCTCGCGGGCATCTTCAATAAATTTAGTGAGTACCACAGGGTGATCCTGTCATCATGACAAGACAGAATAAGAAAGCTTTTATTTGATAGTATTTGTGGATCATCCAAGTACTCCACTATTCATCACAGGAAAAGCTCTGGAAGTGGAGTCTCACAACACCAATCTATTAATATCCTGATTCCACAGACAAGTGAACTTTGCCAAAGAAATAACTGGAGAAAACTTCACATGATTTCCCCAAAGCCACAGAGCCCTCTATAAAGTGTCACTATGACAGAGAATTTGCAGGCAAAAATACCAAGGGCTTTTAGGTGACACCATGACAGAAGGAAGATGCTTGCACAGAAGGGATGCTTGCACAGATGCAGTGACCTCTGATCTCACCTCCCAAACATGTTCCTTACCTCTGAGATCTTCAGTGTGTCCCTGCTCTGAGTCTCGCAGCCACCTCACTGGGCATGCTGCTTCTCAGAGTAATTGATTCTTGGCATACTTAATGACACTGCAGAGTTGCTGTTTGCTATGTCAGTAAGTCACATATTTCAGGCAACCAATCCATTCCTTTCTCATTTCCCTGCCTGGTTTCCTAAGTCTCCCAGGGAGAAGCTGCCACTAATTATAGCTGGCCAGGATCAATCTGCCCTTGACTCTCAACAGGTTCCCTGGTACACACAGTTTTCCTCCCTCTTCTTCCCACCCACCTCTGGGATGCCAGCACACACTTGTCCAATGCTTTCTCCTCCCAGCCACCCCCTCCAACAGATGGTTAAAAATCTAATCCACATTCTTCCAGGCCAGCTTTATGTTTCAACATTTTAACTGTCCCATCCACTATTAACTGCCTGTTATTTATTAGAGAATAAAAGGGAATAAATGACAGCCTGGGCATGCTCAAAAGACTCCTCTTGAAAAAATATAAAGCAACTCTGAAAGTTACCAGACGCAATTCCTTACATTTATCAGTGCAAGGGTAAATTCACAGGCAAGGACAATGCCACAGCCTCTGCTGTTTCATAAATTTAGTGGCTCATGTCCTGTAACTTTCTGTTGTGCTGCAGTTTTTCACAAGGAGATCTTAGATGTGCACACAACCTTGTTTATTCCAATCTATCACAAATCTTGCAAGAAGTTTTGAACATTACTGACAACATAAACGCCATAATGAGATAACACCATAATAGCAAAGTGGCTAAAACAACAGAACATGGGTCAGGCGCTTTATCTGGAGATGCTTTGTTGGGAAGCAGAAATAGGAAAGCCTTTGTAATAGAAAAATGAAGTCTGCGTCCCATACAGATGCTCACATTCAGTTGTATGCTTACAGCTAATTCAGTGGAATTGATTACAACCCATCAAGTTACAATGAGACTAAAAATCTCCCTAATTTAAAAGAATACAGTACTTTTGTTGTTTTGATTTTTGCTAGTTCAGCTTCAGCTATATTAAGGCTGTTAGCAAAATAAAAGTATTGCGTGAAGAAACAAGTCTTCCCTTTGCAGCCTGACTAAATTAGCAAAACTTTAGCATGCAAATTTACCATACATCTCTGCAGAATCAGGGCTAGAGCACCCAAAAACTCATTGTGTGACCAAGAAGTACAGCTGTTTGCGTCTGCAGCATCAACACAGCACTGGTGTAGCAGAAATGACCATCACGCTGACCCAAAGGGAACAGCTCCTCTTTTCCCCAGGAATATATCACGCACTGCAAACTCCCCAGCCCCCAGTCCCTCGCAGGGCCTCCTGTATCAGGGCTCAGATTCTCAGCAGTGAAAAGCTGCGTTGCCCAATTAAAGTCAATCAAGCTGTGACAATTTAAGCTGATGAAGCTCACTTTCCTGGGCCACCGCAGGAAACTACAGCAACCACTACAGCACTATTCCAAAGAGGGATCATTCCAAAAAAAAAAAAAAAAAACACCACCAAAAAAGGGGGGGGGAGGGAATCAAAAGAAAACAGGCCAAACTCAAACTGTTGAAAGGTCAGACTCCAGATTCTGTATATTATCATTTCAACTCTGCCGTTTCATTTTCTCCTCCCACACTCTCAGCTCTCCGAACATCCCTCGTACAATGTAACACCAATGTTGAGTATAGAAGAAATTCAGGCTTTGAGTTGTTTGCTATGTTCTGAAGCACTCAGGTCTTCGGAGAATTGCTGAGATTTTTCTTTTCTAGATTCCTATGTACTGCTCCAAATCCTTCCCACTGGTAGAAAAAAAGACACTAAAGAACTCCCCAAATCAGTTTTTGAAGAATTTTTAAAATCAAAATCTTTCATCTTCTGTTTTACGTACTCTGAAGCTCAATAATCCCACGTAACTAATAGTGAGCAAGCAGCTATCCTGCTTCTGTGTCAGAAGAAACTCAGTATATTATTTGCACAGTTAAATGTCACAGCAAAAGCTTGCAAAGGTTCCTGCATTCAAGATCTGCCCTTTAGGGAATGAACTGAGGGGTCATACTCTAATTTCACTGGCACCTCAGAAACAGATGGAAAACAGAACATGTGAAAAAGATACAGTAGGCACAAAATGTAAAAGCAGCGGCAGGGCAAAGACTGGTACCTGAGAGACTCTGGTGGCTTCCACTAAGAACTTTTTCATTTCCTCTTCACTGAATACTACATTCATTGCAGACCCACTGTAGGAACGAAAACACAAAACAAAACAAAAGCAATCAGCTTCCCTTGTCACTGCAAGGGAGACCTGCGAGCACTAGACATCACAACACAGGGCTGCCAGCTACCTTTACATGACAGACCAGCCAAGCAAGATCCTGACTTCAGCCACGTGCTCACTCCACTCGGATGAAAGAAAGGCAGCACCCGTACCTCGCACACCTCCATTATACTCACCAGAGCTCAGGGCATAACGCTTCGCTCACAGACAGTCCAATTGCTCTTTGGCAACAGGTGAAGCCAGGAATGTACCAGCCACACTGTGTTGTGACAGTGTAAACGAAGGTGAAAACAGGCTGCTGTTAGCTGGCTCCTTTCTTAGATTTTAGGGGAGGGGCAGAGCAGATACAGATGTAGTATCTGAAAGCTGCTTTGAAATCCAACTCCCCGTAATATCAGACAGGGGATTTAGGAGACCATGGGTTGAGAGACAGTAATTTGGGTCTCTTTGAAAAAAACGATTTTTTCTTTTTACTTATTTATTTTATAAGATGCAACAATGTTCACTTCTACCACTGCTGCCCAGCTTCCTCCTTGGTTTGAAGGGCAAGCCCACAAGGGTTGAGGGAAAAAGCGGAGGAAGAATCTACCCCACTGTATCAGTCACTTTAACCTAAGGTAAAAAGACACAAGTACCTATATGCTTCTACTTAACTGGACTACACCCTCAGCTGATGTAAATCAATGGAGTTCAATTAAATCCATGGATCTATGTCAGCTGCAGCACTGAGGATGTGAACTGGTGCACATAGCACATAACCGGGGAGGAAATGCATTTAGTTTTCAGAGGTAAAAAGCACATACTAAAGGCCATATGTGTTCAAAGGATGAAGTCTAGCTGTGGACCTGCTGCTGTTCCGCAAATAGAGGCCAGACAGAATGCTGTGCAAAGGCTTTTCACTTTCTATTTCTTCAAGCTTGACATTCTCCAGTTCCATCTCCCTGAAATTCCCCTAATCTGTCCTGAAGTTCCTCTAACCTTGAAATGCTCAAAATACCTTAGAAATACTGCATTACCAAATACTTACATGGGAAGGATTTATACTTAACTGAATACAAATGGAAACAACAAGTTAAAAGGAGTGCATCCTAAAAATCCAGAATGTGACATCAGGAGCGCTTTCTAATTTGCTCTCCTGATTAAAGCTCGGTCTTTTAACTTGGATTTGCAACTTCACTGCAAGCTTCAGAAACTGGATGGAAAAGTTACAATCAGCAGTCTCTTCTGAAATATAATTTCTTGAGGTTGAACATGCATGAAATCGTTCTCTTTATCTTTATTTTAAATTATTTTCACTTTGATATGTTCCTTTTCATATGAAAAGGATCCTGTCTCCAGTTTATTCGCACTCGTAAATTGTGCCCAGCAAACTGCCTTCTTTGTGCCTAGTCAGCTCTGAAGAAACTCCTCACAGAGAAGAGTGATCATTCAAAACCTGTGTGAGCACTGATGCAACTTCTTCAAAAAGTCTAGCTGTCGGAAATGTGCAGTTCTGTACAATGTCTATTTAAAGAGAAACAGCTGCCGCAGTGTAGGGACATAAAACATGCCTGAAAGCAGAGAAGTTTGGCAAATAAGAGCTGAATTCAAAAGATGTGCTGTCATTTTCTGGTAACAGATGCCAACCACAACAAATGGCCTCAGCATGTTGCCTTCTGATTTTCCTGGTGGCAAACAATCTTGTGGCTTAATTGTATAAGCAGTAATTTCAGGAACCTGAAGGAATATCCCAGATGGCTCGCAGTTTTTGGCCTTGAGACATGAAAAAGGCAGTTCAGCTAAACAGACATTCTTAAGATTATATTCTACCTTTGATCTATGCCTGACAGACGTAAGGAATCCACTGGATTCCTCTACTGATATGAGCAGTTGTCCCATCTGCTAAGACTGGCAGTTTTAAGCTGCATGCACCTAGCAAAGTGTTTTTCCCATGTGCCTAAAATGACTCTCTCCCTTGTCTCAAGAAGGCTTTTTGAGCTCATACTCTCCATCTTAGTGAGCCTTACCTTAGAACATAGGAAGGCCTCAGCAAACATGGGTAACTCACAGAGTCTGCAAACTCAACTGCATCTCTCTAAAGACAAGGAAGGAAAACATGGTGTGAACAAGAGCATATTTAAAGTCATACCAACATTTCCATTCTAACTGCATTTATACTTAAAAAACAAAACAAACAGTAGACTGTTACAGGACATACTGAAAGAATACATGACTTCTCTGTTCCAGAGCTGTCATGCTCAGACCTTCCCATACAGCTTCATCAGGAAAAACAGAGTCACTGACAGGTCTCACAAGTTCTTCAACATGAGTAATAAAAAAAAAATAAAATGGTCAAATGTCTTCAGAATCTTGAAATGTATCAGTAAGTTGGTCCCCATGAACAGATGCTCATAACGCCCAGTGATGTTGTTTCCCAGATGCACATCCCAACTTACCAGAGTGCTGACTGCCTTCCAGGGAGCCTGAGCCACACGCAGCTCATCCAGAACAGCTGAGAAAATAGAGCGATCTTCTGCCCGGTCGATCTGCAAAGGATGTGTGCCAAGGATCTTCACTCCACTCTGGTGTAGTGGCACTGCCAAGTTATTGGGAATCTGCCCACCCACAGAAATAATGCAGCCGCTACATCCCTGTCGGTAGAGAGAAAATAGCACAGTTGCATCCAAGTTAGCTTAATATTAAGAACTGTTCAAACTAAGGATTCAACACATAGATTATATCATTTTTAGATTGCTATGAGCAGATCATAACTTTTATGATCCAGAGATACCCACGTCGCAAAGTGTGATTCAGAATGTAGCCTCTTGAAAAAAAAGCACTGCCCTCCTTGATGTCATCAACAGACAGCAGTAACTTGATACTAAATTCCCCAGGAAACCCAGGAGTCTGCAGTGTTCTCGTATTTTTGATATCAAGCCAAGATTTTACAAATTCTGCCAGAACCACAGACTACTACTTTGTTTCCACGTCATATTAAGGGGCTTCTGCTTTCCCAGTGAGGATAAGCACCAGGCTGACACATGCTCCTTCAATCTGCATGGGAAGGGAGCTCTGCTACAAAAACATCACGCCCTGAAACACAACTCAGAACTCTGCTCAGCAGCATCAGGTCTCTCTCTTTTCCTCCTCACGTGTGGACATGGGGACCATCACTTCAGCAGAGCCCTTCCGCGGCCATCGGACATAGCAGCACAAACAAACAAGGTGTTTTAGGTCTTCCTTCTTCCAGAGCCCAGCTATTCCAGGAAAACAGCCCTATGGTCAGGGACTGCCAGAGTAGCAGACATTCACACACGCTCTTTTTACTAGAGACACAAGGCAGTAACCTACAACAGAGGGACAACTGAAAACAACTGGAAGGTTTTCTTGTTGTTGTTATTTTTTTCCCTCCTACGCCTGCACTTTTATTTGCTAAGCCAACATCCTTTCCTAGCCCCAGCAGGCAAGCTTTAGGGAGCCTTCACTGCTTCACTGCTGACCCCTTGCTGCCTCGTACAAAGCCAAGCAGCACGTTGTTCATCAGAGCCCATTCCATTAGGCAGCCTGTAGGGGAGAATTACTCTAGATATATGTCATCCTTTGTTTTAATTCATCCTCAGCATTCTCAACTAGTTCTTCCTTTCTGGTAGCACAAGTATTTCAGCCGCACTCTCAAATGTGCTCGTTTCTATGCAGGTTCTTCAATACCTTAAACTCCAGAAGCAGATGAGGCAGGACAGGCAGCACAGCGTCCTCCACTCCCTATGGCACATCCTGTGTTTGTGCCTGGGCAACCACAACATTTTACCACAGGAAATCAGAAATGGCAAATAACAAGACATAGCTGAGCTTCCTTGCAAACATGCATTCTTCTTCAGGCGCAAATAGGGCTTTTATTGTACTTTTTTTAATAGACTACTGAAGACTTTCAAGTACAATATAGCTTGGTAGGGAAATTTTCAGTAGTAAAAATAAAAGGCTTTCAAGTACCTGCAACAATTATAGGGATGTGAATTAC
Source organism: Tragopan temminckii (assembly GCA_028571105.1). Lineage (NCBI taxonomy): Eukaryota > Metazoa > Chordata > Aves > Galliformes > Phasianidae > Tragopan > Tragopan temminckii. The sequence continues at coordinate 4,503,116 of JAOWBP010003503.1, forward strand.
ATTCAGATCATTTAATAATTAAGGGTAATTAAATAATGAGTGCTTTAATTTTAAATTAAAGCCAGTGAAACTTGGCCCACAGGAGAATCAGGCCCACAGTGCAGCCGTAGCAATGAGCTCTTTTGAACCACATGTGTTATACAGTTTCACCCACCTCTAGCAAATGAGAAACATAAATCAACATCCAGTGCACAGTGATCCATGGTTTGGCTCTATCTTTTAGAGTATCAGTGTTCTTTTAATTAACAAGTGTTTTTCCTGGAGAAGGTTATCCCAACTGGCCTTCCTGGAAGAGGAACTCCTTAATGAGGGACTTAAAGGATTTAGAATGGAAGATCCATAAGCTGTGAGCAGGATGGTCCAGAAGTGACTCAGAAAAAACAAATGAGAAATGCTAGTACAAACCCTGTTCAACTTTGATGAGAATAATTTCCTACCATATTAAAGATCTGCTTAAAAAGCCTGGCATTTAGAGGCACTTACTATCCCAAGGTCTGCAAGATTACTCATTTGCCTTACACGCCACTATACAGTTGGAGACAATGTTTTTTTCTAATCTTCAAGCACTTGCTTATGGGATGACACACAGCTGCTGGCCAACAGCAACCATCTAAAAGAGATTAGGATGGGGGAGTGAAAAATACAAGGACAGAGGCTGGTTTGCGCCCACTTGGGGCCATCTCCTGACATCAGAGCTCATCATCTTCAACTCTGAAGAAAAAATCTGTTCCTTACTGGGTCTCTGAAACCCCTCAAGCTTTGAGATCCATCCAAAACACAGTCCTTATCTCTGCTCCCTGGACTCTCTATCATCCCTCGTTGATGAGAACCAGACAGTGAATAAGTAAATCCTTCTCGCAGCTTGGAACGGTTCTTGTTTGATAAAAAGCCTACCTTTGATGCCAAGGTCAACAACATCGTAATCGATCCTAAACATATTTCAACCACAAATGTCCCAGCAAACGGCATCTCTTCAGCTGCTGCTTGTTTCCTCCTTTAAAGCAACTCCAGCCACTGAGCCACTAAAATCAAAATACTGCCTACCTCAAAGTTGGGATGGATTCAGGGACTCCAAGGAGACAGAGGAGGCAGCTTACTCAACCAGAAAGCAAAGAATCACATACTCATTTTTACTCAAAAAGAAACACAAACTGAGGCCCAGCTGCTGCTTACTTCTTCCTTTAAAATTTTGCTGTTATTTCCCAAAGTATGCTCTCAACTTAAGAGCAGCCCACACCGCTAGGGTATGGGATTGCACTGCTGAGAAACACAGGCAGAGAGAAACAGACTTTGCTGTGTATCAGTTTGTCATCAGCCGTATTTTAATTATAAAGAAGATGAGTAATATCCTTGCCAACTTGTAGCTTTAAAATATACTCTGTACACAGTCTAGTGAAAGAAGCCTAGAGAGAATTATTTTCCCCCTTACAATAAAAATCACTCTTTTTATTACTACCTTGCTTTTATGCCATTAGTAATAGAGTTGGGTTTTCTTTTTCCCTGAGTTTGAAAACAAATTAGACCATTAAAATTGTACCTAAGAGCCTCCTTTAGTTTTATGAATTGTTTCAGAATGATCCTGGAAACTGAAAAAGAATCAGAAGAGGCCCTCAAGCAGAGAGATATTAAAATAAAAAGGGAACATCTTCTCTAGAAACAAAAAGCCTATAAATCCGAGGGAAGGATTTTCATTTATTTATTTATTAAATTATTGTCCTCCCAGACTACCACCTAATTTTGCACTTTCATAGTAAATTAAACTTCCCTCCAAAGCAAAGCTGTACTCTGAAGAGCTGTCTCCGGTGTGTCAGAGCAGTTGGGGATGTTGACTAAGGAGGGAGACAGCCAGCTGAGTACTCCCTGGAACAGCCCTGTGCCAAGCTGTGAGCAGTACCTGGGGAGAGGGTTGGGGACCTCCATAACCTCGTTGGTCAACCCACTCCTCAATGGAGCCTCACTTGCCTAATCAAAAAGGTGGGAATAGCTGCCCAAGGCTTGATGCTAACCCTAACACTTAGAGAGCTGAGGAATCATCTCTGCTGGAGACTAATGGCTTCATCCATTGTTTGCTGATGGTTTTACCTACTGTTTGTCAATGCTCCAGAATATTTTACAGTATTTACACCACTGACACTGTTTATTGCGCACTGAAAGACTAGAGGAAGCACAACCCTTACTAGGCTCAGACCATAATGGGTTTAACATCTCCAAAACAAACACCTTCTGCTCCAGGTACCACAGGATGCTGCTATTCGATGATGAGATCTGCAACACCTCCCAGCATAAGCAAGGTCAGCCAACAGACTGAGTGCTGTGATTTCAAACTCACCAACCTCTGCTGTGACAAGCAGTACAATGCAAATAATGTACGTACTAATCTGTTCTCATATTTTTCCTTTTAGAACTTGCTAATTACTAGTACTATATGGTTAAACAAGTAGTTGCTCCCTCATCAGCTATCCCCACCTCCTCTCTGATCCTGTAGTAATTAGATGCTGTGTGTCATCAGTATTATTTCTCTGACAAACTGTCACACCGATTTGTTCCACACCTGAAGTTCAGAGGTTGAGTTTTGGTTAAACAAGCAAGTGTTCAACATTTATAGAGCTGAGCCTCCCGGTCAATACTAAAATGTTCCAAAATAATCAGCCTTTAAGACTCCAGTGAGCCACCAGAGTCTTTTAAACTGTCCTAAATCAACACTTTTCAGTAACTGCCTCTGTTTTTATGAAAATGTAAAGAAGTAAAAGAACACAGAAAAAAACAGTTAAGTGTGAAGATGCAAGTTAAAAATGGACCTAAAAATAATTTGCAAGTAGCTTAAGACAAGCTTAGAGACTAGGACTTGAATTCTGATATGCTTTTGCTTGGTTCCATATTTGGGAATAACTGAATTGTAGCCAGGTTATAAAACCACTTTAGAAACTATCTCCCATTCACAAAGGAGCTGAGCTCAGATTGTCAAGTAATGGAAAAAAAGAGCCAAGAAAAGTCATAACATAACCTGGGTTCCTCATACTTCCTTCAGCAAGTTACACAGCCAACTGACATTGAATTTCAAGGGGGTAAAAGTTTCCGTATGTACCTTTGAAAATCTCAGTCATAAAAATCTAAGTATATTACTAGTTAGAAATGAACATTTTCCATAGTAGGACCAACTGTTTTTGCCACTTATCCTCTCACCAAATCTCCCTGGGACTCCTCTTTGTCTTACTACTGGCAGTTCTGAACACTTGAAAACTCCCAGCAGACAAGGGCAACATGTGGATCGTGTGCCAGAACATCCTTCAGCTTGATGGATGCCCCTTCCTGACCCGCCTGCGCTTTGCACAATGTTCACCACATTGCCATTTTACTCTAAGGCCCAGGACCACAAGCTTCTGAGCACGTCAGTGTTATGCACATAAGCTGTTCCGCTTGCTTCAGGGAGAGTACTTGTGCTTAAAGTCAAGGATACACTTAAGAGCTAAAGCTCAGCACCACAAGGGCAGAACAATTTGTGCGATAAATGACTGTGCAGCAAATTAAATCTGCTTGTAAATATTGCACAATATGGCATCTTGCAAAATAAATTAATATTTATTTGGCATTCATTATTGAGCAGTCTGCTAGGAACATCAACGAGGTGTAAAATGCAACACTGGGATCCAAACCAAACAGCTTTAGCTAGCAAACTCTCTACCCTACCCCCAGCTGCTTCGCTAGTGCAAGCTAGTGACATGAATTTTGACAAGTCTGGGCTGCTTTATGGCTTTTTGTTGCTGCTTCGGCTTTTCTTTAATTTTTTTTATTATTATTATTTATTTATTTATTTTTACCTCATACTGGTAGATGTCCAGAATCCTTTCCAATGACATCTCCTCAAAGTACAGTCTGTCACACTCATCAAAATCTGTGCTCACTGTCTCCGGGTTGCAATTCACCACGACCGTTTTGTTGCCAAGCTGACGCAGCGTGCGGATACTGGAGACAGCACACCAATCAAACTCCACACTGCTGCCTGCCAGGAGACAGAAAAGCAGGAAAGGAAAGGATGGATGCAGGGAAGAAAACAAAAAGACATCCTCGACATTCGAGTTGGAAAAAAGAAAAAGAAAAGAGCAAGCATTGCCTCCTGTCAGCTCAGAGCATGAAATCTAATCATCCCCCCATGGAAACTAATCATCCATGAACATGGTCTTCCAAGAACAATGGATGAGTTGGTTCAGGAAAGAAAGGCCCCCAGTGTGTCTGTCATTCTCGTGCAACAAGTTGTGCCTGTCCTTGCTGCCCATCCAGCTACTGCTGCCTCTCAGCCAGCCCACCTTGGGAAGAACTCAAGAGGAACAAGCTTAGAGGTGACAAAAGGAGTGCACGCTATGAAACAGTCCAGTTTACTTGAGGAAACATGAAGCAATTGTACAGAGGCTGTTTGAAAAACAGAAGAGTGAATTAGCTGTTTTGTTGTTTTTTATTCATTGTTGTTCTCTTTGGTTTTTACCTCTCAGAAAAGCAGAGTATGGTTAACCTAGTTAGTGGTTTTGACCACTGACTCTAGTTAAGGCTGACTGATGGACAAACACTTTTGGAGCCTCTTTGTGAACCTTTTACCTTGGTGTAAAGGCTGCAGTGCTTGTTATATCACTCTGGGGCAGGCACATCCCAACTGTCCTGAACACTGAGTAAGCACTGTGGCCACCCCCAAAGGAAAGATGCAAAGTCACCAGGCACTCTGAAAGTTCCTTGCTCTACACAGCTGGGGAATGGTAACTTTTGGCAATGCTGCAGGACTCAGGCAGTTCCAGAATCCAAACTGGAGGTAACAGCCACTGGCCTATAAATTTCTATGCTTAAACCTCTGAGAGGGGTAACACAGACAGAGAATGATGCATACTAAAGAACGCTGTTAAACAGTTATGCTTGTGGTCTGCAAGAAAACTTTGGCCTCACTGTGATGTGTTCACAGTCATTACATGATCGTTAACCGCTGATATCATCATTTTTTATATATAATTGTGTGACAACATACACTGGAGATTCAGGCTGCACTTAATTGCTGCCTCCACAACTCCCAGTAATAAACAGATGGCTTGCACAGGTCACTTATTGACAAGCACACAGTTTATTTTCCTGCTTCTGTCAAGCAGTAATCTCAAACATGTGTTGGACTCACAGAAAAGACAGGGAAATCAAACTTGGAACAGCATGTTTCCCAGAAGGGTCACCAGATGCTCATTCAACTCTTTATTCCACCTCAACTACTCAAGTATTCTTATACAAAGAAGAAACCTCAACTATGGGATATGACGGTCATCTGCAATCCCCAGCAGACTGTTTGGGGCACTACCTGGGAACACAGCTGAACACTCAGAGGTATAATACAGATGCATCAAGCAAGGGTCAAATCCAGGCACTAGGAAGAGGGAAAACAGCAAACTGGGAAAAGCATGCTACTTACTTGCCTTCAGTGGATAAAAATGAAATAAAATAAAAATCAACTTGGCTAGAGCAACTAGAGGTGCAAGTGGTTTCCCCTGTTAGCAGACTTTATTTAGTTGAAACCTCTTTCAAAGATTGTCCTGGTCTAACCAAAGCTAGAGATCAGATAAAACCAATACCAGACCGTACACCTAACCTAATTTTAGGCACATCTTACCAACAGCACCAGAAGGATACCACGTGATCCACCCATCCAAGCAAAACCAATGGATGTAGTTTAAAATCTATCTTTCAAAAACTGTCACTGCTACTTGTGAAATGCAGAGCAAAAATATTTCTGAAGAACAAGCAATTTGTTTCTTGTCAATAATTGCAAGAAGGATCCATAAAAAGTACAAGTAGTCATAAAGAATTCAGCACACACTGTCTACACAGTGTTCACAGCCATAAGGAAACTCCTTTGTTGCCTGAGAGTCTGTGTTGAAAAAAATGCATATGGAGAATTGTAGATACAGAGTAGATGAAGACACCCAAATGTTATCACAGTCACTTATGTCACAATATTAAAACTCAAAATATGGAACAACGTACGTATGAGTTGACAGCAAACATATCAAAGCTACCTGTGGCAGCAGTGAACTTCCATACTAGATTCTCAAGACTTAAACATCTGCAAAAGATTTTTAAAAAATCCCTAAAACTTTGTGGAAATGACAACTTAGTGATGCGCTTTTGAGTTTCAAGTGAAAAGTAATAAAAATTCTCCTGTTTTTTCAGGGTGTGAAATAAAGTCTCCAAGCAAGTGTAAAAGGCAAACCTTGTGCTAGGAATTGATGTCCTGTGCACTGTGCTCTGGAGGGTTTTGTCACCACATCAGAAGAGGAACAAATGAACCACAAGAATATCCAAGGAAGGCTCAAGGGTACAAGGAAAACAGAGTTGTGAGAAAGATTTACCTATGTGATATGGTCCACAGCCCAACACCATCACTCCGCAGTCATCAAATTTTATATCGTGTTCCTGAGAAGGGAGGGAAAGAAGTCATTAGGGTCCATACTCAGCAGCACCTAACTCCATGCTTCTCAGAACAAACAATTTGAGGTGCTCAGCCCATACCCAACATCCTGATCCTTCAGGGCGCAAGTCTGATGTCATTTACTGCAGTGTAAAAGAAGCACAGTTCCATTGGAACTGGTGGTGCTGCACTCAAACCAAAGGAGATCTGACACCCCCAGCCTGACAATCTGAGCAGCTAAGGAGCTATGAGCTTTCACATAAACAAATGTGAGGATGAGGCAACTGAGACGTGAGTTCTGCATTCCTAGCACCTGACCTCTGCACAGACGTTATCCGTACAGGTGATAGGAGACAAGATCCTAACAACATAGGGGCATTAACACCTAATGCACTGGATCACTGGGCTTGATGAAAGGGGATTTGCATGCATCACCATCCAAAATAACTGCTACAGAAACCAAGACATTTGCAAGACCTCCAGAAATACTGCAGCACAGGGGAAACAGATCAAACTAGACAGCAATGAGCTTGTTGTTTCCAGCTGCACCTACCTGGCCACTGTACGTGACGTAGAGGTAATTAGTTACCGCTGGGTATTCTGCTGCCAGGGTGTCAATCTGTATGGAGGAAGGAGAGCACAGACTGTGTCTTTGCTAGTGCAAGATTTTTCTCACACAATTCTCTCTTCCCCCCCCAACTTTCCTTTTCTTATTTCTGTCCTACTATTTTTTTCCACCATACCTTTCCTCAAAGGAACTTGATCTGAATTGTGATATGTTGACAATGCAGCAGATGCCTGGCTTGCAGTTTAGGACAGGACGCTCTGCACCCTACCATCTCTTTCTAAGCTGCAGATTCAGCTCCACATCTACTTGGTAGAACAGCTTCACAGTCCAGGAGCTTTTCCCAGTCAGCCCTTCTTGCCTCTGCCTCCCTCATTCTCTAGTGACAACCACTTACTACAGGTTACATACATGGTAACTAGTTCATCTATGCCACCCACTACTGCTGAAGCTCCCTGAATGAACAGCTGAAACATTTCTAACATGAAATACTGAACAGGAAATAGTATTAAAGCAGTCCTGACAGGAGATTTTACACGTTACCACTTAAAAATCTTTTCAATCTTCAAGTATTTTCGTGAATCCCCACTGGCAGTCCAAATACTTGTGAATAATAAAGAATGTGACCTTAAGTCATGAGCACTATGTAAGTGTCTGCTGCTCATTACCGTTGCTATTACTGCAACTTGTACTTCATGGCTCAGGAAGAAACATATGCTTTGATGCCACAAATGCTGCATAAGTCAAACGACCTTATTAAGGGTATCTTGGCACAGAAATCAATCCAGCACTGCAATGTCATGTGCAAGAAAGAATGTAGTGCAAGAGCAGACATGTTCCTGTAGGCCAGGTGAGGACACAGAAGGAAAAGAGCAGCTGGGTAACAGAAGGAGATTTGGCATCTGGAATTGGGCCTGAGGATACAGATGGGCTTTTTCAGAAACACTGAGTAGCTTAGATTGGCTCTGTTGGTTTTGGGG
>JAOWBP010003503.1:4511193-4528023 GCA_028571105.1 Tragopan temminckii
GGCACGGTTGCAGATTCAGATGATATAAGGACAAAAAAAACAACCCAGCTGGTGGCAGTTTAATACCCACATACCTTAAATGCAGCAACAGAACACCTAGCAAAGCACTTGTGACACTGCCATGAATACTAGATGAGCTCATTACACTCTGTGCTATCACAATGAATAGCAAATGAACCCATAGCAATAGGGCACTTCAAATAAAGTATTACCCTGTAAAAAGTTACTACCGGCACAAAAGACATATGACACTTTTTATGGTTACCCCATGGTGGACCAAAATCAGTCTTCTCAGCCATTTTCTGAAGCCAGGTAGCTGCATTCCCACCTCAGCCACAGAGAAAATGAAAAAGTCAGCATCTCTTTGGGGATATTCACCTACAAATTTCTGACATTACAGTGAGCCTTGCAGTGCAGAGGTAACAGCTAGATGGGCAAAATTTGTTCACTTAGGAAGTCAGTACCAGTACTCCCACTAACGACAATAGAGCCACGGTTTTCACTTTGTTTACCTCAACTGTTCTTAAGGACATAGAGTCCTCCTGCTTGTAGCCCCCTCAGAAGCTCCTTCCCCAACCAGTGAGGTTTCTCATGGTACCTTTTTCACCCAGGGCACTATATTCTTCCTCAGTCTCAGCTGGCGGCACTGGACTTCGGTCAGTCCCAGGCATTTCCCAATCTGTCTGTCTGAGAAGCCCATCTGTTTGGTCTTCCTCAGCATCTCTTCTGGAATTTCTTCACTGGTATTAAAGAAACAAACAGAAAAAAAGAGCTGCATGAAGCTTTACAGCAATATTTAATGACACGTGAGTACTTGTGCCTTCCAAAGTGCACTGAGGTGCAGTTGCTACAGAAGTCTGCACATAAAGGCAAGAAAAAGAAGAAGACCCAGCTAAACCATGCAATCCTTGTGCATAAAAGATCTTTGTTTTTATGCTGGATGTCCCACAGAGATGCCTATTAGGCAAAGCCTACATGTAGACTACTGATGCTGAGAAGTGAAACATTTTCTTTCATCACTATTTGAGGCAGGACTGGCCCATGCTGGGCCTGCAATCTCCCAGGGCGCATTCTCTACCAAGCTAGTACAAGGTCACCCTGCCCACAACATCTGCATGATCAGTTACCATTGCAGCCCACACAGATGACTTTCTTTGCTGCATTGGATTCAGTATCCCCACATCTCCATGCCCAAATTTCTTTTTCCTTCTGTCAGTCTCAAATTTCTTTCATGTCATTTGTGCTATTTCTTCAATTATTAAAAGGAGGAGATAGGGTAAACCAGGGTCTCTCAATAATTCTGTAAGTCCTTGCTCTCTCGTTTCTGCTTCTAAAGAGTCCTACTTTTTGCTATTTATTTCAGATACATTGTTTTCCCCAATTCATCAATGCAGCTCATGGTTTCTTGTCCATTCTGAGTTTTTCACCTTCTCCATTCCCTCTTTATACTCTCCATCACACACTTTTTTTTCTCCTACGCTGTTTCTGTTTCACTTTGTTTTGACTCCACCTATACCCCTGATAGTTCCTGCCTGTCTGTTTCTAAGCTACCTTTTCTAAGCCTAGCTTTTGCAGAAACATAAAAAAGCCTATGTATTTTTATCAGCACTTCTGCTTTTCATCTTCATTGCCAAGAGCATCCTTGCCTGCCCAATAAATCAATATTTTATGAGCAAGCAAGCTCTGAATCAGGAAAAAGGAAATGATTAACAAACAAGCAATTTTCCTAAATCAGAGCTTTTGAATTATGTCCTTTGCTTGATGGTATTTTAAAATAAATACCATTATGTTACTTGAGTGGGAGGAGAGGGTAAGGCCACTTTATTGGAATGTGTCAGGAAGCTGAAGCATGAAAGACAGCCATTGGGTTGGATTTTCCACTTCAGCTTGTGGAGCAGCTTCACTGCCCTCAGTGAAGCCAGGCTAGCAGCAAAACAGAAGTGTCAAACCAGCTAATTTTGAGAGTAGCATTGCAGACAAGAAACTTCTGGGTTCAAACCCCTGGGTAGGTGGGGTTTGCTCTATGACTTCCCCAATATCACCTCTCCTTCCTCGGCAGTGTGAGAACAGGATGCTCCATAAAGCTATAACAGTGTCAGCCAGGTTGGTCAATACTTGCAGAAAGGAAACAATCCTCGTAACTGCTATCCTTGGAACCACATCCCAACCTGGCAACCACAGGGTAGCAATCAACCTGCCCTATGCACGGATGACTCCTGGCAGGAGGATCACCTGCACCCTTGTCTTCTCCACAGTCCATCACATTGCTTTCCTTACTCCAACAGACCCTGCTCTTTGCTAACCATAAGGAAATGATCCTGCCTAATTGAAGTTGAGCCTCCTGGGTTTTGGAAGGGCTTCCCAAAATAAGATCCACTTTCCAGCAACTCGGAAGCTCAATGAAAACCTACAGCTTCCATGCACTAACTCCTTCACTGCAAAAACTCTGCTTCTGCAGAGCCCTTTCTACCTTCTGACTTCAGAGGCAGAACTTCTTGCACGACGAAGCATCAGAACTGGAGGTATGGATGAGTGTTTTACAAGAGGAAACACAGCAAGCCAAACCTGCCAATTCCCTGGCAAAACAGATGCTAGCCATCACCAGCTATTAGGAAGGATGCAGCCACATCAGATTCCTCTCCTAGGTTTGGCATTCCCAAGGTAAAAATGAGCAGACCTGATGACCCCAAGAAAATGAGCCTGTTCCCATGCACGTTTGCTCCCTCGCTTTCACTGTCTCAGAAGCACACATTGCTGGCTGTCATCTGATTACCGACAGAAAAAGACAATTGCCTTCATTTGCAGCTTATTTCAATTCACTTTTTTTCAGCTCTCATTATAACAATATCATTCATTGTCACCCCCGCCAGCAGGGTGAGCAGAAAAGAAGCAGCCGTAATTCTGCAACATGATTCCCTTTGTCTTAGGCTAGCAGCTTAAATCACATTAGGTCATTAGTAGGACATCCTACTCTGGCTAAAGACATCCACGCGAACAGGTAACCAGTTTTGCAAGGGAAATAACCAGTACACAGGAGTAAAGGGAAATAAGAGTTTTTCCTCTGCTACTCGCAGTGCATGACAAAGATAAGAGGCATGGCTTTCAAAGTGGTTAATACAAAACATGAGCTGGGAACGTCTACACAAGGGGTATCTGGACAGGGTTTCCTCATTTCTCATGCCATGGAGTTTAATATGAAGGAAAGGCACCTGGATCGTCATGAGGCCGGAAAGATGAGAACTGGCAATCCTGCCCTCTGGATATAAGAATTTTTCCATTAGATAATAAAAGAAAATCAGCACAAATCAAACACTCGGTGCTGCTTTCCAAGGTCTTGAAACCAGAATCTGCCCTGAGATTTGTTTACTAATAACGATGACTTTTCAGATTTATATCCCAACTTTCACCTGAGGAATATTAAGATACACGCAAACAGTAGGCAGTGCGATGTTTATATTGCAGATAGCAATACTGAGACACAGTATTGCTAAGGGGTTAAGGGGACATGGTTAAGGGGAAATGATTTTTTAGATCCAGCACTGACCTAATACAATTCCCACAGACTGTGCTCCCAGACAGCCCATTAGACTTGCTGGAGACAATAAAGGCAGCAAGGGCAGTCTCATGCTCATTCCTTTGAACACTTGCGTGCAAATGACCCTTCCAAAAGCTCATCAGAAACCCAACACTAAAATGAGAAGAAAAAAAAAACATCCATCAAAACACTCAGTTCTGACTATTGCCAAACTCATGACCCAGTCCAACATAATCAGCTCCACCTTCCCCTGGGGCATCACTTATTCTTCATATACAGACCATGAGCTTCCAAAGACTGAACCTCCTTGCTAGTTTATAATCTATTCTGAAATAAGGGGAGATTAAGTGGCCATTAAACAGCTCCTTTTCCTAACATTCACCTTCACAAAATGACAGTCAGAAGTTTGAGAGCTTCAAAACCAGACTATCAGACTTCCTCTACTCTGCCGTAATCATTCAGTGGCTGTTCACTCCTTGCAAAGCTAAGTCTCCCGCACGTTTTGCAACTTAATAACAATACAAACATTGCCTGTGCTTCCTTTCCAGGTTCCAGTGTTGATTTGTTGTTGCTTTTTGCTTAAAATTCTACCTTGCCATCTTTTGAACTTCGTACACTTGCTTCTTCAGTGATAAACGATAAGAGGAAACGGAATAAATTCCCTGTAATGAGGAAATTTTCACTTGGCACAGAGGACCTGGGGAAATCTATTAACTGACTGGAAGAATGCTGGCAGTGTTGCAATTACCAGGACAGGCAGCTTGCTCCAGCACGGCCCTCTCTTCCACTTGACTGCTTTCACCTGATCTTTAGGAGTATTGCTAAATAAACATGTCAGTGGAAAGCTCCAGTTCCATATGCAAAATGCTCTTTTTCTTGGCCTGCTTTATGTGGTCTGGGCACGCAGGAAGAATCTGCAAAAATGAGCACACTGCACCTCAGTCTGTCAGTCTCAAATGTAGCTCCTCCTAATTCTGCAGCCCAGTCAACAGTTAGGCTCTTGCAAGCTAAGAGGACCAAAAGCAAAAGGCACTGGAGCCAGAATCCTGATGTCCTGAGAGATCTCTTCCTTTTACAGGAGCATCACAGACATGGAAGGTTTCAAAAGCCTCCTTGATGTCAGGCTGCATTATATCCAAATATTTTTCCTCTCTTTCTCCCTTTCCCTGTCCACTACAAGGCTCCTAGTAGCATCCTGGTTTGCTCCTCATGTTTTACAACATTTTGAACGTGCTACAATTAAAATAATGAAATCAGTGTACAAATTCTCTCTCCGCTTCTCTTCTTGAGGAGACTGACTGTGACCCTCCTTCCCCTCCTAAGAAACCCCTGAGATGACTGACAAAAAGCTCAAAGGAGAGCTCAGGGATGCAGGAACTGCAAACCAACAAGCCTCGCTCACTGAACAACCACCACTTCAGAGCCCTGCACCTATACTGTTCTGATCCCTGGACTAATCAATCCCATTGTGGAGATCTTTAAGTAACACGAGCCTCACATTGTGCCCCAAGACCTGAATGACTCACATCTACAACTGAGTGATGTGCTAAAGCAGCAGCTCAAACAGCCAAGGAGTGGGTCACAGATGCTTCCTCAAAGCCTGTTTTCCACTACAGCTAAAAAGAGAGCTTTGAGGGCTCTCCTGGTACGCTGGGATGCAGATTCCCCAGAGCCAGCGTGTACATCACTAGAAGAGGTTCCCCAATGGCTTTTAAAGGGCAATGCCTGGCTATGTGTCAAAGAGGAAAATGCATACTGAGTCTTCACAAACGTAGAAGTGCTTTAAAGGAAAACACAGCTGCGAATTTATTACCTATGGCTCTTATAAGACAAATAGGAACTATCTTACACTGGATCTTCACAAAGCACAAACAACTGCACTGAATAACTGCTTATACCATATTCTCCTCATGTACTGAATTCCTAATTTGTTCCTGAGCCTACTTTGCCCTCCAGTTCACTCAGAAGACAAAAGTAATCTTCCCAGTTAGTTAAAATCGCATACAACAAATATGTCAGTGACAGCTCCTCAAACAGTATAAATCAGAGCTGCCTCCTTTACAGTCACCGGACCAGCTCCACATTATACCCACACAAGATCTCACCTGTGCTCTCTGACCTGTCCCAAAACACACAAGTCAGCAGAAAAAACTGTTATTGAGAAGAGATGTGTGTGCAGCTTGCACTGTGGAAGAACAGATGTTATCGATGGCCTGTCTGATCTTTTCTCCTGCCTTGTTTCCCAGGTCATCTGCTGGAGTCAGGCTTTAATTCCAAAACCCGTGGCTACTCCATCATGGTGATGTTTTGAACTCAAGTCACGCTTCCAGCAAGCTGCTCACAATGCACACCTTTCACAGAGCCAAGGGCATGAGCTTCTAAAAGGAATTCACAGCTTCCATCGTGGGCCACCAAGCAGAGCGCTTGGCTACAAACACTGGGCTTAGAAGGGTCTCCACCCTCACACTTCACTCTGCTTTCCCATCTATCAGCCTGTCTCCTTCAAAAGGAACCATAACACTCAGGATTGCCCCCATCCTTTCAAGCAAACCAGAGGCCAGCAAGTGCTTTTATTCCACAGTGCAAGGGTATGCTCTCCTCCACGCACTTCTTGTGCGCAGCCATGGTTCTCAAGGAGCACAAAGTTAGGAACAAATAAAAATAATAATGGCCACACGCAAAAAAATCCTCACTGCAGATAGTCAAGGGACAGATACTGATCCCCAAAGAGGCTTTACCTGCCTTTACTCAGGCCATCAAAATGTCCTGAGACAAACATGCTTCAGATGTTACTTCCAAGTTGGCACTTCGGTTGCGCTCTTGGGGATGAATATGGTATTTGACTCCACTGCAAATCTGACTTACTCTGGACTGCATCTATTACCCAGCCTTATCTAGGTCAGCTAGATGTGAGCTGCTCAAATTTCCTCCTCTTTCACAAGCTGTCAGTATGACAAACAGCCAGCAGGGTCGCTCCAGGGCCCTGCCCTTCCATTTTCTCTCATGGGACAGGCAAGGCTAAATCCCAGGAACTCAATTCTGACAACAGTGCAACCTGTTGCACTGCTATTGCTCTATCCACCATTGTTCACAGACCAAAAGCATGGGAAGGCGCTCTCTCTTTCCGTTTACATATGTATATGTGTATGAACAGTGGGGAAAACTGCAGTTAAGATTACCTTACTGAAGACAGGAAGGTAACAGATAAAAAAAACAACAATGGAAGTTTATACTTTAAATGAGAAACACACAGGTCACAGGAGAAACAGCAAGGGCATATATTTGATGTGTGTGATTTTACTGGATACTCTTGCAAGTACCCTCAAAATGGCTTTCTTTTCCCAATTCAACTCAGGTCATTTGCTTTCCTGCAGCCAAATCACATCACCTGAAACAACCCTTTCTCCATCTTAGAGGACCCAGAGGCAGAGCTGAATTGAAATATTGTTGTAGCATGACCACATAGGCTCACAGGCACCACATCCAACCCTTTTGGAAAGAAGTTTGCTGGGACAAATGTAAATGAGGCAATGGGTGCCTTTCCCATTCTCAGCTGTACCTCCAAATGATTAGCCTTGCTAGTATACCAGTAAGACAAATGTCGATAAGGTAGAAAAGCTTGTCTCCCCCATAACATTCCCTACATAACATTTTGCATATGGAAGCACCTTCTCTGCATAAATCAGTGAGGCCTTGTTCTCCCTTTGAATCACCCATACAGCCATGGCAAGGTGATGTGAACACTGCTTGATGAACTGCTCAGAGTTGTCCTTCTGTCTCTGATCCCCCTTCCCCACCTGCCTGAAGTACCCACTAATTCTAATTCTAGCTCTGAATTTTCTCTGGGCAGAGACCATCTCCTTGCTACCATTTTCTACAACAGCTCTGCTGAGCCCAAATCAAGATTCTTGGCAGACCCAACACTTCACTGCAAATTACTCCAAAACCACTCAGAAGACATTAAAAAAAAAAAAAAAAAAAAAAAAGAGATGGGTACAACTGAACAAAAAAGAAAACAGTGCCTGGGAACAGGGCAAACACTTTTGCTTGCAGTAACTATATTTCAGTAACAAAGATTTCAAGCTATGGTTGTGTCACAGCCCATTCTTTTCAATTGGGAATAATCCCACAGCACAGGTAAAACTCAATGCCAGGCATGCTGGGGACTGGAAACAGCTGGTTGCACATGCATGCCAAGTCTCATTTGCATCACTCAATTAGCTTTCCCTTGGCTATTGGAGAGATGTGTTTCCTGATGTGGCTCACTGGACCAGCCCCTTAGCTCAGGTCACGAGTGCTTTTTCCCTGTTCTTTGCCTTCAACATAATGCAGCTGGACAGTCCACCTCCTCCTTTTGATGTAGTTTATAAGGTAAGCTGGTTTCCTTGGGAGTGTTGGAGTAAGAATAGCAGAGTGAAAAATCTGCACTGATCAATAAATGAAACTAACTTAATTAACATCATCAGCAATCAGAGCTGTGTTGCATGAATTTCCTTACAACAGATGCAACACTGGTGATACAAATGCAAGATTTGACACTGCCAAAGGGCTTGCTCTAGCAGGCCTGCTGTAGTCACTTGCTAAGTGACCAGGAGGATGAAATCAGTGCGGGATGGTACTAGCTACTGGTAGTATTATTGCCATCCACCCATAGCAAGGAAAGGGAAAGCAGCCTTAGTGATAAAGGACGGTACAGAGCAATTAGCATCTGTGGAGGGATGGTGGGTTTATAGCAGCTGAGGCTTTGATCGACCTCTGGGATGCTAAGTGCATGTTCCAGAGCATGGCACTCCAACAGCAGGAAAACCAATCTGATTCTGAGCTTTTTTTCATCTTCTTTCTTGGGAGCTGCACGTATATATTTTAAGGCACTCAAGACAAATACAACATGACACAGATGTTAGAGGGCAAATGTTTGTGCAGCCAAACAATAGATTTCTGTAAGTAATCAAGCTACTACTTCTCTTCGACATCTCCCTCCACATTTATTTTTGTTTAGCTCTAGATTCAGCTTGTTCCGGGGGGCAAAGGAGACCAATAGCTGCTCAATTAAAACCGTGCAGCTGGTCAGAGAAACAAAATCCAAGCAGGTGAACTCAGTGATCTACTGGCTTCGGTGCGCTCCCAGTGCCATCATGTGGTGAAACGTGGTTAGGACAGCAAACATTGAAAGTGGAAAAGCTGGCCAACATGTAGCCAATAACTCAGCAAGGAGGTGCTCCCAACCTCATAAACCATGAAAGGAAAGCTCAAGTCAGCAAGAGGCTGGAACTGAAATACAGCCAGGCACTTTAATTTACTGCTATCTTTCCTACTTAGTATTATATGGTCATTTTTCTTAAGGAAAGAAGATTTATATTTAAATATGTCTGGACTTACAGGCACCTGAAAGTGCAGTACAAAAGCAACACATACCACACAATCACAGAAAGGCAGAAAAGCTTAAAAATCAATTTTCCAGGAAAAAAAGCATGCACTGCATTTGATTCTCAGGTGTAGTAAGTCAGGACCACTCTCACATCTGAAGGCAAACCTATCCTAGGTATGTGAGTGCAGCCTACCATTATTATTGCAGGCCATCTCCACATTTCCAGTCCTACTCTCAATGATACAGGATTTTCCAAAATAAACTAGCATTTTCAAGATGCCTACAAGCAGCAAGAAAACCTGAATGCTTAATGAACTTCTTCATCTCCAAAGAGTGTTCTCAGTCATCTACTCCACCTGGGTGAGACAGTGAACTGGGGCTTAAGGCAGCATCACTCATACTGAGTACCAAAATGAACCTCTCAGAATCAGGTATCACAGTTTTCCCAGCAGAATGATCCCCAGGCACACCAATGTGCCCAAGGACAAGACTTTGTTTGTCTTACTGCTTTAATTCCTTCAGGATCTTCTCCATGTTCACAATGCTGCGCATCTTACACAGGAACCATTTGTCGATGGCTGTGAGCTTGTGAATGACATCCACAGGGACTCCCTCTTCCAAGGCCTGCCAAAAAGAGGAAAACACCAATCAGATGCTTGAATATATGCTCTGTAAATAGAGCAAAGAGTAGCAGCAACTATTTAACACACAGACGCCAGTGGCAGAAAAGGCAAGCAAATCAAAGGTCTGCCACAGCAGTCCAAACTGAGCCCAAGCAGAATGCAGGGAAGGACCAGTCATTTCCACAAGTAAGAACTGGCTTCTCCCTGAACAAGAGAGAAAATTTGCTTTTATAAAGCCAGCAGCCAAACTTCAGCCAATGGCCTGGTGGCTACCAAATATACGTGCCTTAACCACGTACGGCCTGACACATTGACTCTGCAGTACCTGCTCCTCATCTGTACCCCTTGCCATCAAATCACTTCAATCTCTGTCCCACTGTGAATTTGTAGCAACTAAACAAGAAGGTCCAAATTCTCATCTGTGGAGAAACTCACTGCTTTGGAGCATAAGTTTCATTTTGCCCATTAAAAATAACACTTGAATCAAAACATATGGTCTTGGAATACAAACCTCTGAAGTAGAGTCCAGTCCTGGGTGACAATTTGTGGCCACAGCATGACTATCTTTACTGGGCCATGTTTTTCTTGTTCTGTTTTTGCATTGTTGTTTTTTTTTGTTTGTTTGTTTGTTTTTATCAAACTATTCCTGCCATGGAGCTAAAAGGCTCCCCACAGAGTCACTGTAGAAAAGACTGTTTGACAGGACGCTGCAATATTAAAAAAGATCTTGAAGAGAGCCGCCCCAGTATGATAGTTGTATCTTCCATTGCTGATACTTCCTGGGTCTCACCAGCAGCGTGCAGTTACAACTCTCCTGATAAAACAACTATAATCAACTATAATGATAATACCAGCATGCTATCTTTGCTGAGCTGAAGTAATCAAACTCATTAATTTGTTACCAAGCTTAATTGTTTTCTTGCAAGGCAACATCCCTGGAACAAAGCCAGAGCAATGGCACTGAAGAAAAGTCTAGCATTCATCTGGGGGTGAGCTTAGCACACTGCACAATGACATTTTTTCTTCAAGTTATCAGGCCAAGGTCACTGAGCCCCATAAGCTCAAAGTTAACATGACCACATACACTTAATCTACTTAGGACACCATTTAAAAGTCTTTCATGAGAAACTGGAGAAAACAAATGCCTACCTCTCCCTTGTCAGAGGATAGAAAGAGAAAATAAACTGCCTTCATCCCCGTGGAATATATCTGGAGAGGGAGACAAGACTACATTTGCAGACAGCTTTTACTCCCAAACTACTACACCACAGGGGTAAATCAAGTTTCCAAGCAGAAAATCCCTGTAGGGTTTGATCAGTGGTCATGAACAGCACTCAGAGTACTTCGCTCTATTCATGCTCTATTCATACCTACATGGTAGAGTACAGAGGGAGCTACATAAACAGACAGAGCCTTTCAGCAGGACTTTAAAGCCCTGCTCACCTCCAAGAGTGTTGTCTCCAGGCAAGCACCAGGAGCTGGCTCAGCCACCTGTGCTGTCTCTAGGGCCAGCACGTTCATTCCTTCCGTCTCACCCCTGCGCAAGGGCAAGCTGACATGTCTGCAGTGTGGACAACAGGGAGATCAGGACCCCAGTGTGAAATGGTACAGACTGAGCCCACAGTATAAATCCACTGGTATACAATCCCTAAGAGAGTCTACAAAAGACCTGATATAACCTGAACAGCCCTTCCTGTTCATCAGCTGCAGTTACACCCTTGCCACACTCTGCCCAAAGAACAACTCTCATCCATTTCAGCCTCTCTCCTGCGGCCCCTTTAAAAAAAAAAAATAAATAAAATTGCAACAAGAATTCCCATTACAACAGCAGTTGCTTTGAACGGCAACTGACCTCCCTTCCTTTTCACCTGAACAGTTACTGTTTAAATCACCCAAACAGACAAAGGAGAGAAAGAAAACTTAAGGAGCCTTCCAGAGATGAGGAGTGGGGTTTGTAGGGAGGAAAAGCCGCACAGTGAAGCCCCATCCTGTTTCAAACAAAGCTGACAGCTAATAGGGACTAACTAGCGGCTTTTAAATGCCAGCAAGGTGGAAAGGGATTTCTAGGCCCGCAGCCCCAGCTGCTAGAAGTACCTCTCACTGATACTGCTTGCCTCAGTTATTAATGGGGAAGAACGAGTGCACAGTGTGAGACAGAGGCAGCTCTTCATGAGGAGGGATTAAGATTTTTATCCTGTGCTTTTTTTTGATGGTTCCTAGTGAAAATGTCACCAACAGGGAGCACCCAGAATGTTAACTGCAGCCCAAACTCACCTTTACCTCCCTAAATCCTGTGTTAGCATGGGGCTGAGATTAACCTTTACAAAAGCCCCCTAAGCCACTCAGAGAGATGAGAAAATATTGGTCCTCAGTTGCAAGAGAAAGCTGTAATAGAGACCAAGCACAGCTGCAGAAGGATGTTCTACACTTACGAAGACACATATTTCCCCAGCTTGAAAAGCAAGAGTCAACAGCTGGACACGCACAGAACATCTTGTGCTTTTCATTAAGGTCATTTATAATAGGAACAGTTATGTGAAAACCTCTTTACAAATACAGCACAACCCCAGCTCCCCTTACTCAGAGGGAATAATCAGCTATTTACACAAGCAGGAGGGGCTTAAAAGACTCCACCAAGCAAAGTCAATGATACAAAACACAGTCAATGGGCTTCCACTGCCAGAAAGTCTGCAACTTAAAAAAAAAATTAAAAAAATAATAATAATTAAAAAAACAGGTTTGCAGACTTAAAACAACAACAAAAGACCAGTCTTAAGCATGATCTATAGAAGACAACTGTCCTCTTCATTCAGAGCGTGCTGAGGCCCTGGCACAGGTTGCCCAAAGAAGTTGTGATGCCCCATCCCTGGAGGCGTTCAAGGCAAAGCTAGGTGGGACCCTGGGCAGACTGAGCTGGTGGGGGGTTGTCCCTGCTGTGGGCACAGACTGGAACCAGATAGGCTTTAAGGTTCCTTCCATCCCAAACCATCCTGCAATTCTATGATTCTCTTCATAGAGGATGTGTACAGATGGACAAGTTAGCTGCAAAAAAAGCCAATATATAAAACTGCACCTATTTGGTAAAGTAACTAACCATGAGATATACACAGGCAAACACCACGAAACTGAAGGCAGAAATAATTTGGTACCCTAGCTCCCTTGTGGTAACACTCACACTTATCCATAGACCTCAAAAGGAGTTGCAATTTGCCTAGTGTGACAGGAAACAAGTTAAAGAATGCTAGGGGAAGTTGAGCATGTTTCAAAGAACATTGGATTCCAGGTTGCTAAATTTAGCATAGTCTCTTAACAACTTTTCAAGTTTCAAGCCCTTATCCATGCAACAATTGCAAAAAAAACCAGCACTCCCAGACTGCAGCTTACCACCCTATCATCCCTTGTTTCAGTTCACGAGGATCTTCATTCTTAACTTCCTTCCCTTCTCATAAAACTAATGGTAATCTGCCAAATGGACCAGCTTTAACTGTCAATTACTCTAGCATAAATAAAGGCTGAATATTAGCGAATATTTAGCAAACAATTCTATTACAGGAGCAAGCAAAAGAAGTGATTCAGATTTCTACTGGCACTGCCACAAACTGTACTTCAGCAGCAAAGATGCTACACAAATGAGCAGAGTGTGCTTGGCAAAGGGAAACAAGGGGGTGAAAAACACTTCTGCCACCTCAGCTCACCCCACTTGGCAGCCATAATTCAAGGGACATATGTCAAGGGCTTTCAATCTTTTATTACCTTGGCCATTGCATATATTCGAGTGCTGGATGGTTCAGAGAGTTCCTTCTGGAGATCTGCGATGGCTGGCCAGGCTTTGTTCATGGGCAGATGTGAAGTGAAGCCATCTATAGAGGGGTGACACATTCTCAGGGCCTTTTGGAAGCTCTCTTGAAAAGTGCGGCCAATAGCCATAACCTGTAATAGAGTGTGCTTCCACATTAGCCATGAGGAGCTGCTACCCAGCTGTCCTCCAAATAACAGATGGGTGCAAGTTTAAACTGTAAGGAAGAACATACAGAAAGATGACAGCCTTCAAACCCACTCCCTTAAGATAGCCATACTGACTTCAAAACCAGTGAGAGTCCCACTTCTAGGACCAACTGCCAGTAATTACCAACAAAGTTTCAGACAAGTGACTGTTCTGCTTTCATCTCCCTATCTGTAAAATACAGAAAGTTGCTGCTCTCCTTGTAAACTGCTTGGAAGCACTGCGGAAAGCATTACGCAGCAGCATGGGTGTAGTAATACAGAAGGATATTTCTGTTTAACAACCTGTTAGAGAGAGAAACTAGCAGTGGGAATTTTAAGGTGTGGAAGAAATCTGCTCCTCTTCCCATAAATTACATTTAAAAGTGACACTCTCCTGTGAGGGCTCTCTTAAAGGATTATTCCTGCTTGGCACAGCAGCGCTGGGGTTTTCCTCCTTAAGCCTTGACATCAGTTCCAGTAAGAAAATAAGACTTTCTCTGTGAAAATCTGTGAGGTACAACAGAGCCCTTTCTCAAATTTCTAGATGCCAAACGTATGGCAAAATCCTAGCTGCGTAAAAATCTTCACAGACACAGTGCTGAAAAATGTCAAATTAAAAAATAACATTGTTTTCTCCTTTCTTACAGCTCCAGGCTGTTGCCCAGCACAACAGAGCTCTGGAAAAAAACAGGCCAGGCCAGACTGTTCAATTAATAAAAATGCAGTAGGTGCTGCCATCTGCTTTTAGGTTCAGGCCTAAGGGGATGCCTGTGCCACACTAACAGACACAAAGCTGCCAGAAGCCCTTTGCTTCAAAGACACCCTCTCCTCTTGGAGACTCATCTTTTTTGTTGAGTACATCCATCAGCAGCAGGCTACATTTCTTCATCTTCTCCATCCTTGTTTCATTTCACCCTCAGCAGCAGTAGACCAGCACGTTTGGAACTCTGACTCTTTCTATCCCTCCACCTGCCTCACTTTACCCAGCATTCTGTTTTGAGAAAGATGAGAAGAAGAGGGCATTTATTTGGTTCTGCTTTTGTGGCATACAACCACTGGAAGGACTCAATACTTCCTCCTGCAAATATATACGGTCAGCAAGTGATTGCCATACAGCTGAGGGTGCACAACGCAACCGTATTTGGAACTTCAATTCCAAAGAACAGCCCAAAAACTCATAAGCACAGAGGGTTAATATCAGTAAGCATCGACTCACTGAAGAAAAAAAACACACATAAAAAAAGCACCTCATTGACATTAAAAGCCAAAATTGCAAATGAAAAATGAAGTTCTAATTAATCCTTCCAATTGTGATGAAAGCTCGTTGTCTGAGCAAAGTAGAATTGATGTGAGGAAAGTCTCATGTCAAAATAATTAAATCAAATAGCTACTTCAAAAGCATTAGGAGAAAAAGGCAGCTGAAAAAATATTAAATTAATTATTTTGCTTTGGTACCTGATATGTAATTAACTAATTAAGAGAATAATTTATCCAGTTCCCACTTCTTAAAATTTGGTCTGAAAATGCTGCTATTGTCACAGACACCTTAAAATCAGCATTTAAAAATCTTGCTGCCACATTCCAAATGTAAGAGACTTAATCACTACAGTAAACAAAACTTCAGAGCAATATCACATGTTGTGCTTGGATTTCAAGAGCAGAAGTAGGTGAGATTTGGCATATTGTTTTAACAGGGAGGACAAATAACTACAGAAACAACTGTTGTTCATCTGCATCACTGAAAATCTCAACAAACCACAATTCCTGATGTGATACTCTTAACTAACCACCTTTACAGAACTCCGAACAAAAAATAACTCCAGAAGTCTTTTCACGAGAGTTTAGATCTCAGTTCATTCAAAGTGGTCTCTTCCATTAAAAGCCAAACTATTTATGAATCCTTACTGTAGTAGCCAAGATCACAAAGCTCAAACTCATTTCAGTTAAATATACTAGCACGCAAGAATAACTTGAGCTGAATTAACATCTTCAGAAGCCACTGGGTTGAGAAAGATAGATACTCTGAGGATTTCTGATCAGTGGCTTTCCCAAGTGGTAGAATGGAAGGGAAGGACAGGCTCTCATCCTCACCTCTCCCACGCTCTTCATGGAGCTCCCAATCCGGTTGGAGGCGCCCTGAAAACGGTCCAGATCCCAGCGGGGTATCTTGGTAACAACATAATCCAGGCTGGGCTCAAAGTAGGCTGAGGTTTTTCCTGTCACTACATTCTTGATCTCTGGTAAGGGGATTCCCAAGGCAATTTTGGCAGCAATGAACGCTAATGGATACCTGCCACAGAAGAGACATAGAGAATGCTAGAGTAGAAATGACTTTGCTTTTGCAATTGCTTGTATTGCAAATGACAACAAAACCTCATAGGCCTCTGCTTTAATTAAACTATCCGCTACACTGAATTGCAGCAGTTCACCATTCTTGGCATACTGTGTAGCATAGGTGGTCTAAAAAGTCTCAATCTTACTGAGACAATTTCACCTTTCTTGCCTTTACTCTCTGGATATTAATCAGCTGTTGAAAAGAAAGCAAGAGCCCAGAGTTTAAGCTGTGGCACTGAGGTTCAGGACATCTGGATCAGGTTCTTGGGTTTTGTCACCAAATTCCTTTTAATATAGCATCTCCCTGCCTCATGTTATCACATGTGAAATTAGAAATACAGGTTTATTTTCGTTCATATTTCTTCAAATATTAAGCTTCTGAGGGCCTGAACTGTCCTTTGTATATAGCTAGATAAAAGAATTCCTGCTTGTTTGCAGTCACAGTCTACCTGTATAAACACTTAGACTAATTGCCTAATAGTCTTCAGGACAGACATTTTCAACACGGTATCACATGCCCCAGGTGAAAGACATATTTGATACACGGTGCTATAACCACACATCATCCAGTGTGGTATGAGGGCTGACTGATCATCAAAATTAGGTAAGAGTTTCTCCTTGTGGTACTGCCAGGCCCGCAGCATTTCTGCCTTCTGTCCCGTGTGAGAACAGAATGACTCAACTTTGCAACTGCACGAGACATTTCTGTCACCCTGCAGAGGCTGTGACCCTGGCTTGCTACTTCCCTGCCAGAGCCCTGGGAGCCAAGACTACCATCAGTATGCATGGACCACTGCACACACAAGCATGGCCTTGTCAATTAGGAAGGCTAATCACATCAGCTCTGTGGCTAACACCAAGATTTTATAACCTGCACTTCTGCTAAGGATTTGGCAGCAGCACAGATGAATTTTTTCATTTAGCAGATAAAGGAAAGAACTTCAAGGGATTCTTTGCGTGTTATTTTCTTTTATTCTCCTTTTTTT
>JAOWBP010003503.1:4534978-4549452 GCA_028571105.1 Tragopan temminckii
GCACAGCCAGGAACAGCTGGCGGATGCCAAATGATGAAGAGCATCACCCCCTTACATCTTTACAGAAAAGAACAGCAATGACCCAAAGAAAGAACACCTTCAGACACAAACACAGCAGAGGCCCAAGCCTCCCAAGCCTTCTGACTCCGATACCACAGCGATCACTGAGCTTTCCAAAGGTTTCACATTCCTTGACATCTTTCACATGCCATTCACTCCCAAAAGAGGTGAAAATCATCCACTATGATTCTTGCCAGACCAAAATTACACAAATGCTCAGATTAAGGCCAATTTCTCATTTACAGGTCTGTCAATTAACTTTTTTCACTACCCAAGTCAGCAGCATGAATTATGAAAAGAAGGCATGCGAAGGAGTCGGGATAAGGGCCTACAGGTAAGATGAAAAATAGAGTATGTATGAGTACAATGCCCCTGTCTGTAACTATTAGGATAGAAACTATATTGAAAAAGAATCATCATCTGTCCAGACTCTATTCCCAGAGCTTGCAGTCACAGACATACCTTCGTTCCAAGGTCCAGCAAACTTTCCTTGTCAGTGCAAACACCTGACCCCAAACCACCAAGGGCATAAGCAGAACGTATCATGACCGGATAGCTGATTTTCTCAGCTGCCTCCAAAGCATCTTCAATCTTAAAGGAGAGAGGAATACATTTCAGAGAAAATGAATTCAGATAAATAAAATCAACCAACTGAGGTTACTCTGTTAATTGGAAATCCCATCACCAAGACATTAAGCTGTCCCTAGACAAACTCAAAAGAATGGAATTGGCTTTTTAATATTACTCTGTTCTGCCAAAAAAAAAACAGAAAAGTGGAACATGGGCTCAAGATGGTGACTTTTGCCTTCAGCAGTGTGGGCTTCCCTGCTGACTTCCCATGTCCTTACCTGGTCTGCCTTTGCAGACTATAGCACCAAATAACCCTTCCAACAGACATCCTGGTTCAAGACTGTTTCCTCCAAACTCAAACATGCCTTCCATTGAACCAATTACTGTTTCTCACTCTCATCCTCAAGAGATATTTCAGCATTGCTGAGTTTGATGACCAGAAATCATAAGCCTAAAAGGCTTGTGTAAGATTAAATTTAAAAAAAAAAAAAAAAAAAGGTAGCAACAGCAATGTTATAAAGCTTTGTAAACTTTTATTCTGCAGTGCAGAAGTCCTCCCCTCCTAATTTATTTTTCAATGGATAAATTAGCTTACACTTTCCAAGTGCTTAATTGTATTTTCATCTATTTTAAATCACTGTCAACCAGCACCAGTCCCTGGGATGTGTTGGTGAAGTTAAGCTTGTAGTTAGCTTTTACTAAACAAAACTAGATTTAAAAAATAAATAAATAAGTCTCACAACAACAATAGTAAACATCTTCAAAAGTGTCTGATTTACCGATTCCACTGCAAAGCTAGGAGCAATCTTTTCATTTAGCTCCATCAGTTTATCAGAAAAAAGCTTTCTATCCTCTGTAGCCATGATGGATTCAACTGATGTACCTAGGACCTTCACACCATACTGCTGCAGGACTCCTTGCTTGAAGAGCTCCACTCCTGCAGAGCACACAAAGCCATAGTTTTGAGGCATGATAGTAAACAAAGAAGAAAGTGTCCAGAAGCTATGTGACTACCTGACCACTTGCCTGCCCACATCAACAGATACAGTCATTACTCTGATACAAGCATTTCTAGCCTAAAATCTAACAAACATGAGATTAGTGACAAAGATATTGCTTGATGGTCATCCAAGAAACAAGCAGCGCAGTTGGATAATGTTGCAAGAAGGTAAATGAGGCTAACTTTTCCCTTTGATCTCCGCCTCCATAGTCTGACTACCCTCAAATGATCTATAATAAACAAGAGGTGAGCTCTATCACAGGATGCACGCCATACTTTTAAGTATCAAAAGCAGTGATTAGATGCTATGTTCATCACAGTTTAGCAGTTACTTTTTCCCACATGGTCAGCATCTCTGTCTGCACCTCCAGGCAACATATCACAGATCTTGCATGTCTGCATAAGTGGTGATAGCAATGAATTTGCCTGCAAGAGCTGCCAAGGTGTCTGTACTGTACTCACCACAGTTGAGAGCTGTTTGGCCACCCATGCCCAGAATTAATCCATCAGGACGCTCTGCCTTGATGACCTCTGTGACAAACCGTGGAGTGATGGGGAGGAAATACACAGCATCAGCCTGCTTTAAGCCGGTCTCATTGGTCTGCACTGAAGCAATGTTGGGATTCATGAGGACAATTTTTACATTTTCTTCCTGAAAAATGAAAATCTGCATTTAAACTAGGCACATACGGTAAAAACTAACAATATTATCAGCAGCAAGGAGAAAAGGGGTTCAACAAGAAGTTCCACCAGCAGCAGAATATAGGTTTCTTAAGATATAAAAGACAAAATCTCTGCCTCAATATGCAAGGCAAAGGTTAGCCAGAACTTTATGCTGCTTTTTCTCTGTCACAGATGAGAAACTGAGATAAAGAGATAGTAAAGTTTATAATCTGCTTCCTGCTGTAGTGATGATGGTTTTCCCACTCTTCTGGCTACGGACAATGTTTTGGCAACAGCTTGCTCAACAACAAAAAAGCCTGAAAAGAGCTGGGCAGATCAACTCTTCTCACTCTCAAAACACTAGTGCATAAGGAGGAAACTAACCAAGTTTTGCTAAGGAGATCAGATTGTGGCCACGCTTAAAAAAATAATAATAAAGACCACATATCAATCACAGATAGACGAAGGGTAACATATTACTACTTTATTTAAAAGGTGTACTGGGAAGAGCAAAGGTTCTGGCCTCATTTTTATCAAAACTTGTTCTAATCTCCATCAGTTTCTGGTAAGGCAATAAGTTACTCCATGTAAGTAAACTCTTCGGAAACAATGCCAACTATTGATGCAAAATACATTTGAAGAGAAAAGTTTGCCATATGGGAGTAACAGAAGCTAAGAAAGAAAAATGGAAACTTTCAGAACAAACAGAAATGAAAGCCAAAATATAAATAAATAGATAAACAGAGAAATAGATAAGAGAAAAAATAGGAAAAAGGTTGGCAGATTAAGTCAGCCATTTCTCAAGCAAACGCTATGGAATTTTTGCTGGGACTGATATAGAAACTGCTTTTCTTCCTCTTATTTCACAGAACGTATGAGAACACCACAGGATTTTTCTGTTTGTTTCAAAAACTGCTTGAAACACAAATACACAGCCCACCTGGAGAGTGGGATTCTTACTGAATGCTCTCTCTGATTACTTAGCTCAGGTACTGGCTAACATTTCTTCTCTTTCCTTTGATAACTTAAATACTGCTTTAAAGACTATAAATTTCTGTTGACACTTTTTCCTAGGAAAAGCTGGATTTTTTTACTTTCCTTAAAAATGTGTGGAGCAGGGGAAAGATAGAAGAACAAAATTCTCACAGAAAATATTTCAGTTTTAGATCAATGAGTCTTATCTGTGGTTTTCATGCCACTGCTGAAGGAGCAGGGTTGTTCACTGACCAAGTTATTCTTCTCTAATGAATGTACCCAGAAATTCACAGCTACACTTCTACTGTAATGAATAGGGGAGCGGGAAGGTACATGACTTCATGACAGCAAGGTGGCATATCTGTATATCATCACTTCCTTTCCTAGTGATCTGGGGCAAGGTGTCTTAAGAGATGAGGAAAATAACTAATGAGCAGAATTCATGCCCCCACGCCCAGTTATTTGGGATGCCAGATTTTAATCCAGTTGCTGCTTGCTTTTGCAACTCTTTCCTCCAACTTCTGCTGTTTGTTTTTTTGGTTTGTTTGTTTGTTTCATTAAGTACACAGCATTCTGCACAATAGATACCCATTCTAACTGGAGAACTTCATCACAACCTAGTTAAAATAGTGAATTAACAATACTTCAGAGCACTCCATTCCTCCTTTTGTGTAATATCCACCTGTATTCAGAACAGCTGGGAGAATCCCCAGTGCAAGTTATCAAGGTTTGTAGATGACCATAGCCCTGTCTCTGCTGTTCACAGATGCTTGCAGGCTTCACTCTTCAGAGAATCTTCCTGCCTTTAATAAGCATTCTTGCAAACACAAATACACTGACTGGGGCAGTCCCAGCTCCACACGGTCTTAGTCCTAGATAAGAGCACACACGTAACGTAAACAGCAGCACCTTCTTACAAGGAGTTGGCATCCAACAGACTCAGAAGAACAGAAGTATGTAGCAGAGTGAATCAGAGCATCCAGCAGTGAAAATCCATATCGATTATTTAGAAAAAAATAAAAATCAGATGTCTAGGAGAAAGAAATCTCTTTTTTGTCTCCTGTTAATTGTCCCTGTTCTCTCCCATCCATGCTCTGGTAGCCACTGCCTTCTCTCCTGCATGCAGCTGTAAATCACACCGCCAGAGGCAAGGTCAGGAAGAGCAAGTACTGCTGTTGGAATGGCTGATTAGCCTACAGCAGATCAGTGCTGCTAGCTAGTGTCCACAGGAAGGGAAAGGGCACTGTGGGAGGTCAAGTTAGGGACGTTTATCATTAAAGAGTACTTTCATCCACAAACTGGAGCCGAGTTTGAAGGACAAAAGAGAAAAGAAGGGAGTGAGATGTCTCTTTTCTGACTCAGGTCATTATTTGCACCCACCTGCTCTGGCATCCTCCACTCCTAAACCTGTTCTCATCTTCCTGAAAACACTGTCACTTCAAACTAATAGCCAGCAATAGCAATAGAGGACACAAAGCATATACAGTACACGATGTATTATAACATTAGGGACAACCTAGACCTACCACAGATTATATTTAAGATTACTGTAATTGATTTCTTTTTTTCCTTTGCTGACTTCAAGATCAGCACAGGAATAGAATGGCCCTGACTAAAATTAAAGCAGATCACAATTATCACCTTCTCCGAAGGCAGCTGCTACAACTGCTCAGATCACTGGTCTGCTCAGATCACTCAACCAACAAATTCACAAACAAAAAATGGCTAAATATCCCTATAGCTATTTTTTCTTACCAACTTCCCTGCCCATGTGAAACCACAGTCGGATGAGCATCATTCTCTGTGACAAAGGGAAGTACGTTAAGTTAGGTTAGCATTTTTCAAGCATCCTTCTCACCTTCAGAGCTTTCACAGCCTGAGATCCAGAGTAATCAAATTCCCCTGCCTGACCGATGGACAGACCCCCAGATCCTAGAATGAGAACTTTGGAGACCTGAAGGTGTGAAACAGAATGAAGAAAGTCAGTACTGTGGTGGAGGTGTTGAAATGAATGTGCAGCACAGAGTAGCCTCAAATTAGAAAACACACATTCTAAAAAGAGAAAAAAGTCACCTCCAAAAACACTGCAGTTTTACTTCTAAGGGTATTTCTCCAAGACTCCTCCCATATCTCTTTGGATAGAGAAACATGATTTGTGCATAAGGCATGCAATAAATGTGTTAATTGTAAAGTACTTGATAGAGAACCACGCTTCATTTTAGCTGCCCACAGAGTCCAGCTGCTTTCTAAGATAGCAATACTGTATGAAATTCAGCTCACGATAGGAATTTCAGACTTATTTGCTAAGCATCAGCAAGCATCAACATTATGATGCTGGCACAAAATGTCATGTGCAGATTATCCCTGGGCACCTCATATACTGCTGGGAGAGCACCCACCTTGGGAGAACTAGAAAGAAAACTACATGTCACTTCAAATCTTAAAACTTTCTGAAAGAAAAGGGAGTCAGTAACACAGCAAGAAAAACCTTTTGTAAGGGAGGCCTCCTTCAACTTCCACGGTCTGCTTCTTATGCCACTTTGTATGGTGGATTCAGCAGGAACCAGCAAGCTCCTAGCCTCACTGACAGGCAGGAATGAAGAGCATCTGTACACTGACCTCCACTCTAGAAGCTGTTGCTCCAGCCTTGGGCAGGACCGAAGCAATGGTAGTGCCTTTCCCTCTCTTAATCAGTGAGATAAATGAATCAAACAGGAACTGGGAAAAACAAACACAGGTATTTAATCTCCAAAGTTGAACAAAACTAATAACAAGCAAACAAGGAAAAAAGCAGGCAGTTTGTGAGTGCAGGCTATCAACTCTACTCCACTGCCTTTAGAAGGCAGATTTCTCTTCATCAGAAAGGAGGGGACCATTATTTATAGTGACTTTGGTGTATCTGACAAAGCTGCGCTCAAGAAAGTGAGGTCATATCAGGGAGAAAACATATAAATCATGTCTGTGTGTTCTGTTTGTGTATGGTTGGCAGTAGAATGAATGAGTGCACATTGAAGGCTAATATACAGAAAACCATACACTTAACTACCTCAAGTGAACCGTGTGGAATGGATTCTGTTACAGAGCTGGAATCTGTAAAGGTATATCTAAAAGTCATTTGTGCTAAATCAGTATATTGTCCTTCCAGAGGGGATTTCAGAGCAGCTGTGAGGGAATTTTTCTCCAGTTTCCATGTGCCTCATCTCACAAGCTTGCCTGCCTTGCAGCCAGCCAGAGCAGGCAGAGGAGGCAGCAGGACACAGCAGAATCTGACTGCACCCATCTCCACACTTAGAGAGCTCAGTCCCTGAAGCTGGTTGCAGGGAATCACCTGTGGTAAAGAGCATGGATGGATCCTGCAAGCCTAGCAGTACAGCATCTAAATAATCAAATCCACCCAAGCAGTGGAAGCGCACATACTTGGAAAAGACAGCTAAGGGTTGTTCATCTCAGAAAACTCAAGTCAATCAGATTAGCAAGAATGTTCTTGATATCAAGAGATTTACTTGCAAGTTTCATCAACAATATCAAATTAAGATTAAAATAAGCACTTCCATGTATATTTCCACCTTATCAAGAAAGGCTAAGAAGTATATTTATGTTCAGACCTGCCTCCTCTGCCTTCCACATCTCCTTTGTTGTTTCGTCATACTCTGTGACTACGCAACCAGTTGTTACAGAATTTGTGCGAAGTCACAGATGGAGGATTATAATTTCATTTCACTTAGGAGAACCAGAGTGAGGAAGTGTGAATTCATCTACATAACTCTGCAGTAATTATAAAATTTGCAAGTGGAACTAAAATGTATTAGGAAGTTAATGATTTTATTATATAACATCTGGCTGGGATTTTTTTCTCTAAGATGAAATCCTTTTCCTTTTGCAATCACCCCAGGTACAAGAGATTTGAGCCTGATCCTGCAAAGGCTTAAGCACTTCAGTAACTTCCAACACACAAATAATCCCACCAGGACTCGAAGCACGCACATCGTGTGAATGGAACCATTGATCCAAAGCACACAGAAGTCAATAGATGCCTTGCTGCTGATTGTAATTAACTGTGATTCAAACTAAGCAGAACAAGCTTATGCATGATTGGGTCCTCTGTGAGGATCCTAACTTTTCCGAAAACAAGATTTAGGACCATTACCAACATAAAGATTTGTCACTGTAGCTTATACGTATTTGTACTCCCCAGGGCACATAAAAATAAGGCTGGATCAATTCTCACACAATACCTCTGTGTCTGTCGGCCCAGGATTTGCATCTGGGTAGAACTGTGCTGTGAAAATTGGTCTGGTCTCATGCATAATTCCCTGCAGGATTAAAAACATTTATCTTAAGCGCTTCCTTGCAAGTGGGCAAGAAAACAGAAAGACAGATCTTTTCCTTGTAAGTACAGAAGGCTAAGGAGCTGGGATGCTTTTAGGAGCTGCCAAGTTTAAACCTGATTCACTCCCAGACTTCAAACTATGTCTTACCTGAGGAGCCCTGGATCTTTTTGCTCTTCTGACAATGTTCCAATGCCTGTATAACTCACTGAACTGTGCACAGCTGAGAAGCATAGTGGAGACCTCACTTTCATTACAGTCGCAAACACTATTCAATTGCATGCACTTAAGAGAGCAGATAGGCTAGTCTGCCTGCAGAGAAAATTCTGGACCAGGCAAAGAAGAAAAAAGCATATGTAGCAAGAAAAGGTCACCTTGAAGGATCCCATGTCTCTGGTTTTACTGCCCCGACCTTGCTAGGTCTATTACAGAAGAGCAAGATTTCAGTCATGCTCTTTACTTCTGTAACTCACTTCAAATACTGACACAAAGCCTTGCACATGATGTCTGCCCTGGGTCATTTTTGGGTCTGTGACGAAGTGGGAACACTGCTCTGAATGAGCAACAGCTATGAAGGAATGTTGAATAGCTGAGTTTGGAGACAGCACTCTTACTTTCAGTTGGAGTCAGGCAGAACAAACTTCTCAGCTGCAAGCCTGATAGCACCAGGCAGCATGGTCCACCAGCAGACTACACAACAGCTGTCACTGCTCACAGCCCCTCATTCCAGATAGAGGAAATCAAAATTCCCTCAAGAGGGAATTCAGAAAAAAAATAGTTCTGATACAATCTGCTTCTCCTGCGAATGGACAAAGGAGTCCCAGCAGTTCCTACAGAGCAACAGTGCCATCCAGAGCTGCAGGGTGGGATGCTGGGATAGGGCAATGGTGTGGGATGAGCTACTGACCACAGTGAGTTTCTGCCCTCCAAGTAAAGAATGCCACTGACGTGTCAAGTTTTCCCTGAATGCTCATGTTATTACTACCTACATACAAATCTCTCCAAAATATTCCATGGTTTGTCAGTGTTTGGAAACCTCTGCTGGCCCTGTCCAGCTGTGATGGGTCAGATCAGTCAGCATTTCTTCTTTTCCAAACAAGAATAAAACAGACTGCATATGAGAGCCCATTCAATCCTGTTCCTGTCTGTGCACCTCCATGCTAAAATCGCATTGCTCCTCATCCCTCTCCAGCACATGGACAAATCTATGGAGGTTTAAGAGACTGATGCCATTGAGGGGGACACAGAAATGGTCCTTCTTTTCAATGACTTTCTGATTAATAGCAAGACCTGCACAACACTAGGCCTGATGTACAGTATTTATCATGGTCAACTACAGAACATAAGACGCTCCTCAGTGTCTCAGACCTTAACAGGCCTGAGTAATGGGATTTTGTTTTATTTCTTATCCTTTTCCATGTTCATCTGTGAACATCTAGTGGTCTAGCTTTTTCTTTTTTTTTAATCTTTTTATTTTTCCCCACATGGAGGTCACTTGGCATGAGGCTTCTACTTCAGATCTGATAAGTTATTCTGTAGAGGCAACTGCCTGTTTCCCTCCTGACATTTAGGCCATAGAATTCTATTTACATTAACACACCAAATTCAACTCTAATAACATTCCTTTTCTGTGCTGCTTAACACAGAATGAACGCAACAGTACACTGACATGGGTTGGTGCACTTGCAGTAGGGAAATCATTGAAGTTAATAAGGCACCATTTCCAGGGAAATCATGAGGTCACTGTTGCAGCTGTACATTTTGGGCTCATACAGACAACAGAAGTAACAGCGCACCTTCTTTTGGGTTGTATGGCAGGACTCCAAGTAAAGTAGATAGGGTCAGGTCACTAAGTTTAGTTCTGATGACTAATTGTAACCTGACTGCAAGGAGGAAAAACAAGGTGAGACAGAGTTTTTACTCACTAAAGGCTGCTATCTATAGATTAAAAAAATAGGAAAGCATGCACTCACCTCATTTGTTTGATCATTGGCATTCACAAAGAGAGGCTTCCAGCCAGGTGGGAGAGTAGAGCTGTCGATAGCATAAGCATGGTTCTGAGTAGTGATGACAGCTTGTCCATTCACTGCATTCAGGACAGGCTGGTTCTGTCCTCTGAAAGAGAAAGGGAAAAGGAAAGGGTCAGAAAGCAGCAGTCAGAAATGTCAGGTTTGACAAAATGCCACAAAATGGCAAATCCTAGGAGAAACTTCACAATCCCTCAGTTTGGTGGAGATCAATTACCCTCAAAAAAAGCAAAGCACATCAGGGCAGTTTAATTAAAGGCAAGGAGAATGTCAAGACTAAAGTAGTGTTATTGCCATACTAGCTTCTGTTGAGACAGTTCAGAAGGAAGACACTGCTGTCTGGTGGCCTTTAGTGATGCTGAGATGATCTATTTGGGCCCTGGAAAGCAGAAGAGCTGCTGCACCTGTTGGCCATCTGCATCTTGTAGGAAGTAGCTCCAGCTGCTATTCCAGTGATTAGATTCCCCATGCCAATTCCAAACAAAGGCTCTGGGCGACTGCTCTCCAGAACCTAAAATGAAAAGGTTTTCAAAAGATATTGGAGTGACTCTATTCAGCAATTCCAGCATAAACCATGCTATGCTCCTAGCCCTACTGCAGTTCCCACACAACAGCCACATGCAGGAAAACAGTGAATGCAAGGGTAGCAACAGCCTACAAAAGAAATTTTTCTCCTCTCCTCTGCCTCAGAGGGAAACCTCAGAGCACAGCTTAGTTTCTCAGTCTACTCAAGGAGAATAACCAATGATACTTTGCATTAAAGTATAACATTCTTTGAAAGAAGATTGCTGAAAAATCAGGTCCCTTTCATGAGGTCACAAAGGTGCTAACAGAGTACAGGACATTTTAAGGCACTGGTAAGGCAATCGTGGCAAGGTCTGTGTAGCCTTATTGTGTCTACTGGTGTGGAGACTCAAATCCCAATGGACTGAGGTAAAGAATATCCTAGGAAGCTGAAATGGCTGTGTGACATTTGGTTCATAATGTGTCAGTGCAACCAACTGTTCATATTTCAACCACGTGACAAAAAAAGGTAAGCACGAAAAACTGGCCCATTGGCTATCACACTGTACCTTTCTGACATTCTGAATCACCTCCTGGGCCTTCATGGGATCTCCTGGACCTCCAGAAATTATGAGCCCATCATACTCCATGCTGGTAAAATCATGGTTCCATGGAACTAAATGTACTTCTGCACCTTGCTGGGAGAAAAACAAGCAATGAGGAGAGCAAAGGAACAAATGGATTTATGTCTGAAGGCTGTTCCCATGCTCTCTTCTCCCAGGGGCTGAGTCAGGATTTCAGCCATTCCTTTGCCAGGGACAATAGCAAGACTATTTTTAACTATGCCCAGATTATTTCCACAAGCCTGGTAGGATTCTGTGTCTTTGAGGCACCACAGAACTTGACAAGTCTTTCCAAAATTCACTAATGAGATCACAACTTAGTAATGGAATGTGAAAGAGGTGTGTATATACATGCAACATGCTCACTTTTACACACTAACTGCTAACACAGAGCTTCCCCAACTCCTTCTATGGCATACCAGAAATAGTCTTGCACATCAAAAAGGGAACACGCACGTTAATAGAAAACAGAGACAAGTAAAGCTTGTACATCCAGAGAATGAGAAGACACCACCTTCACTCCTCCTGTGTGGCTAGAGAAGTAAGGACAGCTAAATCTCAGTGCTAACAAAAAGATTTTTCAAAAAATCCTCAAATTAAAGAATAATTGGCTGGAGGGAGCCCAGGAAGTCATCTGATGCAATCCCTGCACAAAGCTGGGGTGACTTCCACTTTAAGGTTGCCAAGATATTGGTCAGTTGAGTTTTCAGTATCTTCAAGACAGACATTTCACATCTTCTCTGCGTCTCTGTTTCAGCCACTCAGCAGCCACTCTCACAGCAAAACTTTTTCCCACTGACTCATTTTTGACAGTATTGGGTTGATTGTTCTTTAGAGACAATGAGCCTTGCTTCTTTTAAATTCACCCTCCTGGAATTCTTTATGCCTGAAAGGTTGCTGCACAGGTCCACTTCCTTACCCCCTCAATATCAAGCGTTAAGATCAAGAACACTTCACAGACCATAAACATCATCCTAAAATAAAAATCTCCTGTACTTCATTTTAGGAGGAAAACAGTTACTGGAATTAATATGTCCACCTGAAAGGAAGGCTACTGAGCACAGGCAAGGCTCTTATCAAAGCAAAACAGGAGACAAAGGATATAAAGCACTGATCTACCTTTACCAGCAGACGGATAACGTTGTTCTTCAACCCACAGTCAACTGCTACAATTTTAATAGGGTTCCCTTTGCCATATACCTTGACTTCCTATAAAAAGAGAGACCATACTGTAAATAACATATCATCCCTAACCCCACAAAACAAAGCGAAGATAAGTAGCAGAAGAACGCTTTACCAACATGCAGACTGGTGCTTAACAACCAATTTACAGAGAAATCTCCAGAAGTACCACTGATATTAACACTTTCTCTTTTTTTTTTGGTTGAAGTAGAGATTATAATACCATTTCATATCGTGTTGATTGCAGCAGTGACAGCAATCCCTAAGAAGTCACTTGTTTCCACAGCTAATGACAAGCTTTTTTCCCCATGTTTCACCTCATTAGCAGTGAAGTAGCAAGTCAGTTCTTACAGATCATTACAGCTCAAGAGAACTGCCAGACACATGGGGAGAGATTTTCAGCTGAAGTGAAATCATTGTGCTGATGTCAGTAGAGCAAGGTTGCTTCACACCAGCTACAGATCCATCCCATTAAACACCGTCCCAAGTTGCCAGTCACAGTAAGACCAAAGCATAGCATGGCTGGCTACATTTTGTGGCAGACTTCCAGAGCATCACTGCAGTACAGACTGGTCATCTACCACTGAGCATCAGCTATGTGACACAGACAATTTTACACATCTGACAACACTTCTCTTGGCACCTTCTCTTCCAGCTGCTGTTCCCATCCCACAAAGTAAATTGCTATGACAGGTCACCTGCCTTAGTCCTCAAACTGGACCATTCGTACACCCACTCATCTGCTGGTTGTAACTGGAATGGAAGATGATAAAGACATTTATCATATTTGTTTTTAAGTGAGCTAAACAACTCCCTTTTAATCAGCTTCCCTGGCATTCATATTTCACAACTGGGCCTCTTTATGAAAAGGTGTTAAAATCCGTGCCCAATATGCCTTGGTGCTGAGTGATGAACTGATTCTTTTCAAGAAGAATTATGACCAGACAGAAGGAAAAAAAAAATACCCCCTCTATAGGGAGCACAAGAATTTTTAACAGTTTCTCCCTCTGTGTTATCCTAATTCAGTTCTAGGATGAGTTGGTATCTTCTCAAAGACTGAAGAGATTGATAGAATGTAAGCAAGAGCATATCCTGTGTGAAGACACCTCTCACCATCATCAGGAGTGACTGACTGCCATTTCACGAACAGAGGTGGAAGAGTTAGGGCACAAGGAGCCATTGCCCATCTCTACAAGGTTTCAAAGTGCAGAGAGGGCCAGAGAGAACTGAAGAACAAAATTTTGTGGAGTTATTTTAATCACTTTCTTCTCAAAACTTGTCCTTGTCCAATTAATCAGGCTATGATTTGTTATCAGTTTTCCTTCAGCAGCAGGACTAAATTTAGTCTCTGCTGTCTTCACAATCCTTCCCTTACTTCTCACACTTATTCTTCCTCTGTACTGCAGAGCACTGATCCCCACATCTGGCAGAGTATGGTTAGACTGGGAACTGAAGCAGGGAAAAGTTTAAGTAAAGCCAAATGATTTCCCTCATTTGTTCACAGCCCAGCCTATAAAAAATGTCCCAGTCTGAGATGATGACGTGGGAAGGCTGTAAGCCAGCAGTCAGGATGAGGAGAAACCCCTCCTGGTAACAGTGGTGAGAACAAAAAAAGTACATGGAACTGTATGTGTAGATAGAAATGACCTTTTAACTTCAAGTAGTTAAATCTCTTTCATTTGCTCTGGAACCCTGGCATCAAAATAAATCTCCAAAAAACAAAACACTGGCAAGTTTCCTAAACTCTCAGCCTTGTATAAGCAATGCTAGTGTATAGAATCTATATGCTAGCATCTATTGATGCTGAGGAGAGGAAGAAAAAATAAAAGGAAAAAAAATAAATCTCTCTAAAAACAATTGATTAGCAGGTCTTAATGTATCCTGATTAACATGAAAATAACTATTCGGCAACTGATAGATTAATTATGTCTAGTAATTATCAACACTAAACAGCTTACTTCATTGTCAGCTTTATTTGTGATGCTGTTTTTCAAGCCTAGAAAATGAAGTTATAAACATAACAAGACTACCAAAGCTCCATTTATCTTATTATACTGCCCTTTTAAACACCTTTAGAGTAATTCTGTCTTCGTAATTGCGGAGTTTATCATCAGCAACCTTACCTGTTGCAGAGTTACTGCTCAAAATGGTTTCACTGGCATCTTGCAATCATAGATCACAAAGATCTCAATAACCAATTGATATCCTTGTCTGTAGCCACAAGGCCCTGACTCAAGGTACAGAAAGCACTGATGTAAGTTAGTGACATCCTTGACTTTCAAGGCTGCCCATGTAGTCTAGTGGCATCTCAGGTAACCAGTTACTGCAGCAAATCCAAACCTGAATGATGTTGAGATCACAGACCTCCAAGATCTAGTAGTGACATGGTTTAGAAAAGGTCCAGACTGCTTATCCTCCGAGCAAGTGTGGAGCAGTTAATAACCAGAGCATACAGAACTGGGACTACAAGTTCTCACCTTTGTTGAAACTTCTGCAATTAAGTTCTGCTTATTTGGGTCTGCAAACTCTGTGGGTTGACCTT
>JAOWBP010003503.1:4574698-4590246 GCA_028571105.1 Tragopan temminckii
TTAAAAAGAACAGGGGTGGGGGACAAACCTCTTGTTAACTCTGGCAACTGTGGCACCTCCCTTCTTTTCCAAACGTTGTGTATAAGCTGTGACCAAGACAGCCTTTTGGCCAGTAAGGTTTATATAATGCCTGATGAGAAGACTGTTATATCTATTCCCAGGTTAGAGAAAATCCATTTTCAAGGAGATTAAACTTCTTTCAGGCTTGAGCAGCTCAGGGTGTGCTGATCTGCTGTCTGAAATACGGAGTCTGTGCTTCACCCAAACTTAACAAAGATAAGGCTCTTATCTTCAGTGAAAGAAAAAGAATCAAAGTCTTGAAAAATGGGTCGAATTCCATTGCCACCGGGATTAGCAGCTCCTCTTAGATCAGCTGACTTGGAGAAAATAGAGAAAAACCTGTGCCATATCTGAGAGAGACTGACATTATCCCAAAAGGCCAACTTCAGAAAACCCTGACTTGGCTAAAACTGAGTGTAGCCAGAAGAGCCAAAGTGGCTTTAGGAAATAAAAGCAAATCAGAACGGCTACATAAACAGTCTCTCCCACGCTACACATCCTTTACACAGTTTAAAAATAGCATGACCTTACAGTGCAAGATTAGCTACATTTGCTGAGGATGATTCTCATTATGTTTGCTTCCTTCTGTGGCAGTGCTGTCATGGCTGAATATGTGATAGATTATCACACCCCAGTGTTTGCTCTAGCAAAGGAAAACAAAACTGCCTTGCCCTTGATTAGACTACAAATACATAGATTTTTATCTAGAACGAAGGCTGCAACATAAACAGTCCCTGAGCTTCTAATTTAGGCACACACACCCATGTACGTATGTGCATGAACACAAGCACACATTGTGTCCACTGGACAGTTTTGTCATTTTGCTCTGTCACGGTACTTGTTTTTTCTCGAGTTAGATGTAACTTCAATGAAACCAAAGCAATTACAAACAAATTCTGATATGGGAGAACCACTGGATCCAACCACACAGTAGGCATCTGCAGAGGATGCTGGCCAGACCCATCACAGATCCTGAGATCTGTGCCTCAGATCGATGAGTAAGGGGACCCAAAAGCAAAGTCAGAAATTGAGGAGAGCGAGCAAGCATCCATCAGCTGAGATAAGCAACACAACAGAAGAATATGTTATAGACATACATGGGCTGGAACAACAGGTCCTCACAGCTAGGCACTATAAAATTCAACTCATGGTAACTGCAACTGCTAGGACAGTGGGGGACAGTTATATTACCATCTGTAAGTAAAAATAACAAAAAGTAACAAAACCAAAAGCTCGCTGCTCCACAGCATATTAATGGGCCAAGCCTACAGCTAGGCCCAGAAAAAAAGCAGCTCCATTGGAACAGTGGAATGTGTGATCAGTCTCAATGACTAGCTGATGGGCTAATACCTTGTGTACTTGTGAAAAGCATCATCTCACAGCCTTATTCAACCTTACTCTCCTAAGCAGGAGATACTGCGCTAATAACAGGATTTTACTACAACAAATGTCGTATCAGAAGACTTAGAAAATTTCCCACAAACTTTCTTCCCAAACTTCAAAAGCTTAATGAATTAATTTTCCCTTTGAAATATGTACGATGGCATTTTGGAAAGGAAATGCACAGCATTTCCCTCCAGTTCAGGTTTGTTTTTCTTTTTACCCTTTAGCACCCTTTTGTGCAGAGCTGGATGTTCCTGGCTTTGGTGGGAGGGGAAGCTACTATTTCATAGGTATTACTTAACATGGCCTTGGCCTCTCACCTCGTATACAGCATCACTGATCAATCAGCATTTTTGTTGTTGTTTTATGCCTGGCGCTCCAGATAGGAAGGATTTGCAAACCAGAGAGTTTTCTTTCATTGGTCTGTGGTTTTTTTTCTTCTTACTGCTTCTTTTTTGTCCTCTTCCTGTGGTTACTCAGGGGGTGAGGAGGATTAAAAGCTTCACACAGCGCACACACGACCATGCACTGAAGCACGTCCTTCAACTTACAGATGGATATGCCACTAGGCAGGCATACTTGCCTGAGGATGGCTCTCTCTCTTTAAAGAGGACAGCAAACTTCTGCTATCCAGATCTATAATGTCATATAGCTGGGAAGGGGAGAGGGAACGTGATTCTGAACAACCATGAAGCAATTTTTAGAGAGGAGACCAATGAGATTTGAAAAAAATAACTGATGCTCTCAACTAAGTTTTCAGAACTTTAACCCAAGAACTCCAATTCCGCCTATTCAGCTAGCATCTTTGTAATAGCATGGAAATTTAAAGAGCAAGGGAATTAACTGTAAGACTCACCGTGCTCCATGGAGCTGGGAGACACTTTATCTGCATGATGGTTCTACTACCATTCTCACTCATCAATACAAGCCTTTACACTAGCATTTTCCTTAGAGAAAACCCCAGAAAGAAGCTTTTCCTCATGAAAACCAGTTAGCTAAGAGAGAGTATATGCTTTTTTTAGGCAGCAGCTTTTACTGCACACCTATGAAGAGGACACAAAGCCGCAGCAAACGTGGGAGTGGGACCAGCGCTGAAGGTTTCAGGCACGGTTGCACTAACCCCAAAAAATCCACCAAAGCTAAGTACTGTCCACAGTGAGGAAGCTTATCAAGAGACAGCATTGTGAAAAAGCTCTGCTAAACTCTCCCAAGCAGTGCAAAAAGCTTAAGGGGAACCGTGCTACAATCTGCTGCTGTCTGAGCCTTACACAGTTTGCCTCTGAGCAGCAAGAAGCTGCAGGAACAGAAAGCACCACTTGAACTAAGCACATACTACTAAGAAATGATACAGGGGAAAGACCACAGCAGCTGATAGGCAGCATGGATGGCAATGTCATTAGGAACAGCAACTGCAAAAGAGCGCTTTACACAAGTGCTACCTCTTTCCTGTTCCAGTCAGGGAGACTGCCAGCTGTGCGCTCTAGAAATCACATTTAACCTTTCCAGACAACATAATTCTCCCTCTCATCCCCTTCCCTACAATCCCCCTGCAGTTGCAGCACCCTCAAGAGTGTGCGCTGAAGAATCTGCAAGGTGGATTTGGGCAGCATGGGTCTGATTTCCAGCATCAGCAGAAGCAATTGGTCTCAAGCCAGACCCAGCATGACCTTGGAAAAGACCTAAGTTTTCAACTCTGCTGACGTGCACGAAGTTTCAAGTCTCTCCATCCAGGTTCCTGGCTTTGTTTGAGCTCTGCTCCTCCCCTCACTCTTACAACACCACCTCATCTTGGCAAAATGCACTTTTTGTCAGAGCTCTGACCCTAACACTATTATCTGTGCGATTCAGCAAGTAGAACAGCAACAAGGGTATGCTCCAAACAAGCCTACTTCTAGTGTTTACCATAACCATCTCACTCAACAGACACACTGACATTTCATAGGCAGAAGAAAATTCAATACTTGCATGGATGAAGCAGAAAAGTCTGAAGCTCCTGCTGCTTCAACAGCAGAAGTCCACAGAAGAGGAAGATTTTGGAAGCAATGTGGAGCACTGTGTTTAAGCACCAGCATTAGCTATGAATATACCTCTAGGTCAACCCTCAGATTGTTTTCTGCATCTAATTCTGCCCTTTCCAGGGCAAGGGTTCCACAAAATGCAGCTAAAGATGCACTATATCTGTGCCTCACGCAACTAACTTCCTTCAGTTGGGATCGCATCCATTTTGATACATTAGCCACACAGTTCTCTAGTAATGGTCTCTAACAACAATTTCGTCCATCCTGCCAGTCACCTAATGGGTTCAAAATTCATCCAGCACTAAGGCTCACAACAGAAGCTCACGACCTTCATGGCTTGGGCACAGCATTACCATTAATAAAGTGAAATAACATCTGCTTTCAATTTTTTTACTTCCACTTCTGGCTTGGGCCTGTCAGCAAAGAACCATGTTACTGTATCTTCAGTTATTCAAAATAGAAACAGTATCCACCAAAGTAGTCAAGTGAACAAGTGATAATCTGCAGAAGCACTTACAGTTTAAGTGTCAATGATCTGCAGGCTGCTGTTCCCTGAATCCAAGGGCCTACTTTGGGAAGAGTCCCTCCATGTACATCAGGTTTCTCCTTGTTTGCCTGCTGTTTTGAAAATGCCCTGGAAAGGACGCAGAAATTATGAAGGAGTTAATTGCAGACCAGAATCCAAGAGGAGA
Organism: Tragopan temminckii; assembly: GCA_028571105.1. Lineage (NCBI taxonomy): Eukaryota > Metazoa > Chordata > Aves > Galliformes > Phasianidae > Tragopan > Tragopan temminckii. Next base: position 4,578,852 of record JAOWBP010003503.1, read on the forward strand.
AACAGTTCCAGTATTACACGTACAACTACACTACAAGCAATACATTTCTCTTCCATTCATCTGCATCATAAGAGGGGTCACAAGAAAGAAAAGTGGCATGTGAGGTTGGAAGCCATGAGGTTGGAAACTTAGCAAGGAAACCAGCCCTGTTTCAAGCAGCATTAGGAGTTGACAAAATATTTTCAATCCTTAACAAATTATCTTTAAAAAGAAAACACACTTTGAAAACAAAAACATGGCAAAATATATAAAAAACAAGGTGAACAAGAAACTCTCCAGCACACAGAAAGCTCTGATCCTGCATTCCAGGCAGTGACCCATTGTGAGATGTCACTGTCTGAGGAAGAAAACAAGGTCCTACACCCTGGCACAGCCAGCATGCCTTGTGTCAGCCAGCTGCGGTGGCTCCACGCCAGCTGGAAAAACTCCTCCCTACAAAAGCCTCAGCACAGTAGCTCGATTTTCACAGGGAGAAAAACCATGCAGGGTTATGGACACATCTGTGGGATGACAATGCTCTCCAAGGCCAGCTGCACATCCAAGCTGGCATTTCCACAGTGTTTTTGTCCAGGGACAGCTCCTTCCATACAGAGAGTCAGCCTCAGCAGAGCTTTACGAGGGTCATCTGGGAAAAGCTCTTCCCGTCTCCTTTATTTCTGTGCTGTGTGTAAATGGCAGCAGTGCACAGAGCAGCACCCAGCCAAGCACTGCAGCTGAGGAAGAGGATCTGCACTGTGCCAGAGATCCTCACCAGCCACTAAGACAAGTTACCACAGTTTCTAGCATGCTTACCTTAATGACTCATTAGTGCTCCAGCCCTGTAAGAGTGGCAAGACAATTACATCTGTCAGAAAGGACAAACCAACCACCTCCAGCCTCTACGCTCAAGGCAACTCCAAGCCCAGCTTCACTGCAAGCAGCACCCAGCAGCAGCTGGGGCACACCACGCACTAGAAAGTCTTTGCAAAGAAGGAAATACTATGAAACACGAGGAAAAAAAGTTCAACAGAAGTTCACAGCTTATTAGTCCCTCGAGTACACAAAAGGAGGAAGAAATCTATAGGAAATTAGATCGATTGTGTGGCACTACGCATTTATGTGGGGGATTTTAAGTCATTTATTTAGAAGCTGGAATTCTGTGTACTGACACTGCTAATTACAGCCATTACCATCACAGAGACTGTTGAGCGATGCTAATGAATACACGGCTCTCCTAGGTGTGTGACTTACTGATGACCCGCAGGAAGGAAGAGCAGCTGCAAGAGCCTCTGTAAGCTACGGGAAGAGAAAACATTTGGGGCTGAAATTGAGCCACAGATTTTATCATAGCCAATCTCCGGGCAGCAGGAGACTTCGCACCACCTGCTTTGGCTTTGCATCAGATCAGGAATCTCTCCTCCCCCACCAGCTGCCTTCTCTTTAGGCTCTGAGGTCTGAAAGCACTGGCCACAATATTCCTGAAAATACCAATCTACCCTGTTTCCCTGAAGGAATAAGGTACCAGGTAATACCAGAGTCCACCAAATGAAAAAGCTGGCTCTCCTCAGCGCTACTCAGAGACCTCAGCTCACCTGCTGAGCCTAAATATATTGCTCATTGTCATGAAGACCCTGCTCACTGCCACCCAAGCTGCTCACATAGCTCAGCAAACAAGACAACAGTCATGGTCCAGCACTGCACACCCTCCAGACGTGCAAAGGTGAACACGGGTGCAGACAGATGTCAAATACAGTCAAGCTGAGCAATGAGCTACATCCATATTATTGTTGGAGATCACACCCAATCCTGGTACTGAGCTCTAAAGACAGCATTAAAGAAGCAAGTGTCCTCTGCAGAACTGCTTTAATCATTATGGCAAAGCAAAAGAAACCTGACATGATGTCAGCCCTGTCCAGAGATCAGAGTCTATTAAAATCACAGCAAAACGTACTGTCTTCCACATGTATTTTACACTGCCCTCACCACTGAAGCAGAGAGCTCGATCCAGCCTTCAGCAGCTTCCTGTCTGGTTTTCTTTGCTTCTGCCCACAAGAAGCCCTTACTGATCTCATCCAAACTCTCACTCCTCTCTTTACTAAGAAAGGAAGGATTCCCACAGTAGCTGAAGGGTACACTGGGAGCTGATACCTTACAGTCTACAAAGAGGAGGAAGTGGCAAAATGTCACAGTGAACTGCAACATGCATTTCCCCCGAGTCTTGATGTACAGAACCTCTGATCTGTGTTCATTACTACCAACAAAAGCAGCCACACGCTCCCACGAAGCACCGCAAAGCCAGTCTCCTCCGATTTGCTGCTTGTGAGACAGGGGCATCTAGCGGCTGAGCCCTAAAAGAGCAGGGATGCGTCGGGAGCTTAAAGGAGATACAGCTGCTGCTGGCACAGAGACGCATCGTTACAAAGCTGCTAGCCTAGTAACTGCTCTACCCAGACTGAGTGCCGTAAAGCAAAATAGAAACACATAGCATGAGGGATACCCAAATCCTCTAATACCGGCTTTCTTATGTCAGAAACACAGCGTGCTAGTGAATGGATGCAGCAACAGTCTCCAAACTCCCAGTAGCCTGTGGCTCAGGAGCCTCCTCTGCACAGCCATAGTGGTACTTTCTTCCTTAACAACCTGCCACAGCTTAACTACATGAATAATCTTCACTTTTGATGGCTGCTCCCAGTCATTTCAGCTGATGTGTGCTAGCTTTGAAAGCCAGTGTATCACCTTCTTCCATTAAGCCCGTGACAATATTCAAAGACCTGACAGGCACCTACAAGAACCCTCTTTCGATGTTTCTTTTCTAGTCTGAACAGCCCTACTCTGACTACTTAATGCTTGTGCATAAGCCATGCTGCACAGCATATTTCTGATCTGATTAGTTCTCTAATTTGTACCTCTCCTAGCTTGGTCACGCTTTTGGGGATGAAATATAAACACAGTAAGTGAGCCACCAACATACCTAACAGGACTCTCATTTCTGTTCTCTTTCCCCTTCCTCACAACTGAACAGAAAGCTCACATTTATGCAGAAGCATCTACTACATCTCTGAGATCTCTTTTCTGAATGCTAATAACTGTTCAAAGCTCACCTCGGTGTTTGCATAAAGTCAGGATTGGGTTTTGCTGAGTATTTGTCTTAACACCTGACCCCAATAAATGCAGGCAGGATATAGGTGAGGTTGGCTTTAGATACACTATCAATATAATTGACTAGCTTAGTTCAGCTTTTGTGACTGATACTTAGGCTTTGATCTCCCCACAGAAGCTGCTAAAAGAAAATAATCAACGCAAAATACAATCATGCTTACAGCATATCAGGAAAACAGAATCCAATAAAAAGGACACTTCTCCTCCCTCCAGATTTCCTTTAAAAATGAGAAACTTTGTCATCATAGAGACAAGATAGAACACTTCCTTTACCTTCAAAAAGCAAATCCTTTTAACCTCAGAAAGACACTAAGATTTTCAGTCTCTCAATATGAGTTTTGTTTGCCGAGATCAAATACAGTGAGCCATAATATTAAAAAATAGCCACGTTTCTAAACTTATCACTGTTTTACACATCGTGTTACAGCTGAAAGCGTGTCCAACGTTCATAATTCTGTGGAGCACCTTCACCCAGAGCACCTGCTGACTGGAGAGCTGTGGTAAAAGAGGTTACAGAGCTGAAGGATGCCTACCGGCAGGGCAGCACAATGCAGAAGGAGCCATTTCGCTCTGGTAGGAGGTGTTTCTGCACGATGCCCACCGGTAGGCGGCTGAAGCACCGGCAGACGTTTGGGATTTGTACCCTCATGGAGATGAGGATGGTGCAGGCAATCAGGCATCCTGAGGTTATCTTCAGGGAGAACCGTGAAACGTGAGTTCTACCCATACAACCACAGCACCCACGGGTGTGCAGCCAGCCTACCAGAGACTGCCAGCAGCCAGTGCTAACAGTTACTAAGGATCTGAGTTGATGCTGTGGAGCAGGACGTACTCCACACCATTCTTTCCTCCCTCACAGACGGATTTTGGGACAGCCTTCCCATCGCTGCGGCAAGCCGCTCCAGAAACAGAACTTTCTAGAACAACCTCTGGGCTGGGGCTGCTAATAACGAAGACCAGCTGGAGCCTGGTTTCTAACCATTTTCTCCGTTTACTTTCAGGTTGCTTCCACACCAAACTAACCTCTGGATGTGTTCTGAACAACTTGCTCACCTTTTTTTTTCTTTTTTTTTTCCCCAGGAACTCCAGCACGACCCTTTCCAGTTGCAATAAGCAAACCAGCGCTGTGCCCGCGCCCTCACACCCCAGCAGAGAGAACGTGGGGGCAGCTTTCCTAGCCAAATCATCGCCTGCCTTCGTTCCTCGCTCTGTGCGGGCATGTTAGCAAGCAAACCCCCAGAAGCACTCAGAGGGCAGCTCTAAGTCCCGCAGGCACAACAGCAAGGCGCTGCTCACGCCCCGCCAAGAGGAGCCAAGATGGCGGCGGCGGCAGCCCTCAGAGCTGTGGCGCGCTCTTCCGGCGGCGGCTTGCAGGGCGGGGCGAGGCGAGGCGGCAGCAGCGGCACCATGATGGCGCAGCGGGCGCTGCCCAACCCGTACGCGGACTACGACAAGTCTCTGGGCACCGCGTACTTCGACGCGTCCGGCCGGGTGAGTAGGGATGCGGCTCGGTCCCGGCTGTTCGGGGGAACCCTGAGGTTTCCTCCGGCCCCGTGGGGTGAGCGCGTGGTTTAAAGCTCGGCTGTCTTTCTCCAGCCCTGCCGTCTCAGCCCCTCCGCCCGCTCGCTCAGACCTTCTCCCGTTTGCTGACGTTGATGTCGGTGTTTCTGCGTTCTCTGCAGCTGACTCCCGAGTTCACGCAGCGTCTGAACAACAAAATAAGGGAACTGCTGCAGCAGGTGGAGAGGGGCCTGAAGGCTGCCGACCCGCGGGACTGCACGGCTTACACGGGCTGGGCAGGTAGGGCGGCGCCGCGGGCACGCCGTGCGGATGGGCCGAGTGCTCGGCGCGGGGCCGGGCGGCTCTCAAGCCGTCCTCCGGGTTCGGCCGAGCCAACTCACTTCTTCGCTTTATCCGCAGTCAACGCGTGGGCTGCTATTTCTGGAGCCCCCCGCTTTTTGGCAGCAGAACTCAGACTGCAAAGGAGGACCGCAGGGATGAGACTGGGCCTTCGTTAATAGCGCCAAACCTCTGCGACACATAAAGCTGGAGGATTGAAACGCGTCTGCCTGGGAGCAAATGCTGGAGCCTTTGAAGAGACTGGCTCCAGATCTAGCTGTGGGAAGAGTGCTGACAAGTAAACTGCTTTTCTGTGAAGCAGGCGTGCGTGCACAGTAGGCCGTTTCCCTGTAAGCAGTAGTGAGTGGCAGTCGTAAGCTGAGAGCCTGCAGTAATGTCCATCTTTTTTTGTTTGGGCTGATTTTTATCTTAGGCTGCTGGCTGACAGGCAGTTCCCCAGGCAGTGCCCCTCCACTCAGCCAGGCCCAGCTCTGCTTCAGTATCCGCTGGAGGGAACAGAACTAAAGATGAAAACCTTACTCAGTCAAACTCTTCTGCACAAAGCTTCCAGGAGCTCGTCTCTATCCCGTTCTGCATTTTCAACCTGTTTTTCCTTCTTTGGGAGCATGCCCTACCTTCCTCACCCTATCCCTATCCCCTGGAGCCAGGGAGGATACACCTTTCTCTGCATCACCGTCTTTGGATTCTGCTGTGTGCTTTGTCAGCTTTTCTGCTGCTGCTTTCTGCACTCTGCCAGGCTTTAGGGAGGCATCTTGGGATAGTCAGGTACTTGTGTGGCTGCTGCAAGACTTTTTGCTGCCACAGCTTTTTCTTTTTTTTTTTTTAACCTGTATGCTGTAATCCCAAATGGCAATTTTCCATGTTATAACCTGAGCATGGCTTGTGCTTGGATGCAGTGGAACTTGATGCCAGCAGTTTGCTTGGGAAAACAGCGTTCATTGTTGCCAAGGTAATATTACAGCTTGATGAGAGCAATGTCAGAAATGGCTGCTTAAAAATTTTAGCAAGGTAGTCAGGCACTGAGAGTACTCCGAAGCAGTTAATAAGAAATGCAAACGTGCCACTGTTGAATTCCAGCATGGGAGAGCATTAATTTCTTCCTTTTTTTTTTTTTTCCTACCCTGGGATCATTTCTTGTTGGGCATACAACCTTCTTACTTTGGCTAGTAGGATTAGAGAAAGCCTGGGGGCAGTTTTCCTGCGGGTCACTGCCAGAGAAGTGAAGTTTGCACATATTACATTGTATCTTAGTCACCCACATTTCTTTTCTAATCCTAGCTGTATTAATTTATTCACTGCTGGTTTCCAGAGAGCAAATTAATTGGGCCAAGACAGCAGCTTCTTCCCTTAATTGCTTATGTAGAAAAGGCTTGTTGAGCATCTTCTCATGTAAATCATTGCCCAGCAGTCTGAAATCAACCTGCACTCTTGTGGCCACTAATAAGAAAGATTTGAAATGTGCCTCTTCTAGCGTAAACTCCGCGTGAAATGCAACATACTTGAGCATACTACATTACACCAGTAATACACAGCATATGCTGGCACTTTGCTTTGGTGCCTTTTTCTTTCCCAACACACTTGAGAGTCTTTCCTCCCCTCACTTGCTTTTGTGCCAGTGAAGCCACAGCTTCTTGGCATGTGAAGTTGGAGCAGAGGAAGGGAAGGACTTGCATTTTCAGCTCGGAGGCAGAGACAGTGTGCTCAGGTCGAGATTATCCAGTATACAGCTGAATGTCCTCAAAACACATTTGGATCAGCTCGTTACGATTTCATTCAGTTCCCCATAGAGATCAGGGCCCTGTAGGCAAAGCCTAGAATGTGCCTGGGTATATACTAGGCTCAGCTCTCGTGTTCCGTTTTGTCTTTTAATCAGTTTAGTTAGACAGCTGCAAAAGCTTTTATGGTCTTTATCTGTTTTACTGCTATCAGAGTATTGACTGAGGAAAAGTAAACTGCTGTAAGCTGATTTTGAATCAGAAATGGTTCAAATCTTGGCAGAAGTACGATGGTCTCATCCATTTTCAGACAGATTAGCATGAGGATGCCCAAGAGTTGCTTGTGCATTCGTATTTCTCAGAGGCCAGGAAGCCTTGGTCCAAAGGCTACCTTGACTAGAAGGCCAGATGGTGGAAAAGAACCGAGGTCACTACTGCCACCTCTTTGCTGACTACAAAAGCCAGGAAGCTCCTGAGTCTGATTCCTAGTGGCCTGTTGCATCCTTCCAAGATGATGGGGCAGTCTGTTCTCTGAAACATTATGTAAGGGAGAGCCCACTTACTGCCCCTTCTGGCAGTGCTTTTGGGATTTGTTTCCCATGCAAACATTGCTTTCTCTAGCAATGCACTAGTCATGGCTTTGACAGCTTGAGACCTCTGAAAAGAACTAGTGAGAGCAGGTAGCTTGCCCCAGCTTTTGGCTGGCCTGAAAGTAGGGCTGAGCTGCCTTCTGAAAGGACTCTTCAAAAGACATACCCAGCAAAAGAAACGCAGTTCAGGAATGGATGGAAATTCAGGAAAAACACCTTTTGATCACTTCAGTGTAATATCGTAGTTCTAACCTCATAATCCCAAGGACTTGCGTCACCTTACAGTTCTATTCAGAAGGAAAAAAAACACCAAATGGCTTTGGAATGCATTAGTATGAGATAATTTCCATACCTCTGCACCAGAAAAGATGCTTATTATTCCTTGAGCTGAACAGTAGAGCTATTCCACCCCACTTTGTAACTTTTATGCCATGCCTTATCAAAGTGACATTGAATTTCCCATAAAAAACCATGGAGTTTTCTTGCAGTGTGCAGAGATAAGTTTCCACTTCTCTCTACTCCTTGATGTCTTGCTTTGAGAGTGCTGGCTGACTTACTTCTCTGGGTCAGTGGGAGATCTCCAAGCTCTTTCCTTGTTACTGTAGATGACAGCTTTGGAACTGATCCAAATTAGGAGTGACCCAGAAATCTCCTGTGGGAACCTGGTGACCTTTGTGAAAGGACCGCGCTGGAGCTCATCTCCTGGTGGATAAGGAGGCATGTTCAGAGCAATGTAATGGGCATCCTTGCTGGTCTTCTCAGCACTGTAGTGGAGCTGTCACCACTTTTATCCATTCTGCTCAGCATGAGGGGAAAGCTTAGCCTTACTGCTGCTGTTCTCCCACCAGCAGAACTGTTTGCAGTAGTAGTGCAACCAACAGAACTTGTGGGGAAGCCAAGACACAGCTTTTCTTCTGTTTGATCAACAGAACAGTCATATGGTAGAGACTGTTTTCAGCCTCTTGCAGTGCTTTAGCACTTGAGCAAGAGCTTGTCTTCTCTCTGCTCTGTTGGAGGTAATGGATGCTGAAATTAAGACCGTTGGCATTAGTTGATTGCTGCAAATACATCCATTTCCAGTGCATGCATTTAAATCTCCTCCCACACCTCCCCCCCAAAAAATAACGCAGAGCATCCCTTTGCATCTCTAACACTTCTTATACAGGATGGCAAGAGATGGAGATGTTAAATAAACAGGCTTTGATGTGAGATACACAGAACTGGTATTTGCCTCCTGATTCCCTGCAGCTAGCAAGTATCTCAGGAGTTCACATTCCAGTGCATTGGCTCCTTGCACACTAGAGACAGCAGTTTTGGTCATCAGAGCCCTATTAAAAAGATAAGCTGTCAACAGCACACGTGTTCACCACAGTCCTGCACCACCAAGTGATGTCTGATGTACAGGTGGCTGTACAGCAAGATTTTATGCTGTAAGCAGAAAAAAAAAATGAAGTCTGGAGAAATTGCAGAGAAAGAAGGTCCATTTCCTATGCAGGTGACTGCATTCTATATCCCTCCACACACAGCTTTATGCATGGTCCTGCACACCTCTGCTGGATTTCCCTCCTGGGTTTGCAGGCAGCAACAGAGCAAGCAGCTGGCTGAAGGCAGCACTGCACTGGGCCCTGCTGTTCACCTCAGGAGTGTGAATTCCTTTGAAGAATAAGTTGAAAAAATTGTCTTTAGATACAGTTTGTACAGCTTTTAGTTTTTAAAGATAAAGGGGGGGGATAAATGATTGGGGAAAGCAAAGGTCTTGTTCTCATTCCTTAATGTAGCTTAATATAGGTCAATGCTTTTTGGAATCTTCTCCAAAAGACTGACCATTGGGGAGTGCTTACACTGGGGAGGAAAGGGAGCAAGGAATGTTTTGCAAGAGGAAAGGCAAAGAAGTCAGCAGAAAACAATGCTGAGACATTGACTTTCTCAGAATTCAGTCCTAGCAGTAGTCTTGGCATGGTACTTATGTACATAATCAGGGTGGTACAATAGCCATGGGAATAGAAGTTACTTACAAAGCAAGAAGGTGTATATTAAAGCAGGTAACTCAGAAGTGCAAGTTGTGCTCAGACAGCTATCAGATCTGTTAAGAGTCTAGAGGCTGTGCTAGGTGCTCAGTAAATCGAGGAAAGTAACTTTAGATTGGCTGGCTGGAAGAGGAGCTCTCCTTTAAGGCAGGGCTTCATGTCCACATCCCGATAAACCCAAATGATGGTATCATGCACCTGAGCTTCTCTCTCAGAAATACTAACACTGAGCTGCTTGGAGACAGGACGAGGTTATTAACTTCACTAGGAAATGGAAGTCTGCCTTTAACGTACAAGTGAAATTGAATTGTCTGTAGCACGAAGCTTTTGAGATTACCCATGCAAAATGAGAAAGAGATCTAAATTTAAAATTGTCCTCAGTACTACAGAAAGTAGTTCATTCAGCAGCATGCTTTTTCTTACACCACCACCCCTTTGCAACAAAATCTGCGGAGATGGGCTCAATTGATTTAGACTTAAACACAAGACCTGTGACTTCTTAGAAATAGTTATTGATAAGGGATGAAATTAGCTTTTTTAAAGGGCTATAGGCCAGTAGCTTTCTCCAGTGCATGTTGGAGGGTGCTTTCCAGGTCAGGATGGTTTGAATGTGGCAGACCTATTGAATGCAGTTACATACTAAAAGCTTGAAGAGCTGGATGAAGACAGGGCAGACAGAGTCAAAGGACAATAATTAACGTGACATCTTCGTAACAGAGTTGTTTCTGTACCTGTCTGTACCCTGCTGAAAACATCCCAGGAGGATAATGGGGCTTTCTCTACTGTTCCAGGTAGCTCTTTCTGTTCCAGATCTGGGCTGCTGTCATGAACAGTGTGCTGCAGAGGAGAGTAAGATGCACCAGTCTGTTGTGTAGGTCTTGGGATCTGCTCAGCCAGAGCCAGTGGGAGGAGAAGAAAGAGCCAAGCAGGGTGTCTCAAAGGTGTTGCTTCCCAGTGCTGAAGATGTGTCACTTTCAAATCTGATCCAAATTAATGTACCCAGCCCTTCACCACTTGGCATAGGAAGAAGCAATTGAGACAGGGTAACAACTTGCATGCTCTACCACAAGTCCTGTCTTGCCTGATGTTTTCTGGTGTTTTGGGTTTTACAAACCAGTTCCAGGTATGGTTTATAGGTTTAGGTGTGTTTGTCTGGGTCTCATCTTTTGCTCTCAACTACTGAAACAGTATGTAACCTATGTAGCAGAAGCTCTGTTAGCCTCCAGGCCCTCCTGGGTCAGATGCTACCACTTGTCGACTTGCAGTCCACTCATAAGCAGCACGGGACAGAAAAAGGTCAGAAAGCAGGAGAAGCTATGGATAGTGCTGCTGAGCATTATGTCCTGCGTGTACCCGAGAAGAGGTCTGCAAGGCTCATGACCTGGATGAGGCTGAGGGCCAGGTTCTTCATTGTGTTAAAGCAGCCAAGCTCTGTAGTGGGAAGAAGACACAAAAAAATAAACTTTTCTGGTGGTTACAAAACTTGTGTTCCTTTTGCAGGCATTGCTGTGCTGTATTTGCACCTGCATGATGTGTACGGAGACCCAGCGTACCTCCACGTGGCCCATGAGTATGTGAAGAAGAGCCTGAGCTGTCTGACAAGACGATCCATCACTTTCCTGTGTGGAGATGCTGGGCCCCTGGCAGTGGCTGCAGTCATCTACCACAAACTGCAGAACCACAAGCAGTCAGAAGACTGCATCACTCGGTAAAATGCATGGTTACATCTTTCTGTTCCTTCTGCTCTTGCTGTAGAACTGGTCTGGGTTTGTACCAGGCCCTTTCCTCTATGCCCCAATATGTTTTGCAGCACTCTCAGAGAATTCAGAAACTTGACAAGACAAGCAAACGTGCTGTGCCCTGAAGAAACATCTAGCTTAAGGACAAATGTGTGGCTGCAGGCAGGGGAGCAAAGGGTATTCCTTGGTACTGCCACTTGAGAAATAATTCAGATAACACAGCCCAAATGAATACATTTACAAGAAAATTAAGGTAAGGTTTGGGATTTTTTTAGAGCCCTTAAATTCAGCTTGACATCCGTTTTGATGAAAAGAAGAAATGTCAC
>JAOWBP010003503.1:4600445-4635739 GCA_028571105.1 Tragopan temminckii
CAAACTTCAGTGTCCAGGCGATGCAGCAACACAAGTGACTAAAGCTCTAAAAGGCTTTAGCGTTCAATGCAAAGAGTTATTTTCTAAATTGAGTTATGACAGCTATGATGGGAGCTCTAGGCACACAGTGCTTCTGCCAGTCAGCCATGTATTCAGGTGGCCTTTGTAGAACTTGTCATTAATTGACCTGAATTAAATTCAAGATGCAGTGAATAAGTGGGGTAGCAGAAATTGTGCCTACAGATCCCCTGCACTGCTGCTCTTTCCTTTCACCCCAGCTGCCCCTCAAAACTGCCCAGCTGAACTGGCAACACCAGAGGAAACAAAAGCCTGAACAGCACTGCTGCACCAAAATGGGATGTGGGTCAACTCTATCTTAGATAGAGCATCTGAAATGCAGTTAAATTCAATGACTTGCAGGCCAGTATGAAAGCAATAGGACAAATGAAAACAGAAGACTTGTTCTGAGATGCAAAATATAGTTGATGCATTGATGCAATCACAACTTTGAAAAAAGCAAGCAAACAGTACAGTTCCGTGTAGACTAAAAGAAGCTAGAAGGAAGCAAGCACAACATAACATCTGCATACATTTGCTCTGCAATGAACAAAATAAATCCTTGTGTATCAAATCTACAGAAAAGCACATGAGGATGTTTGTGATGAAATACTTTGGTCTTAGTTTGGCTACTGAAGAGGATGTTGGTTCATAGCAAAGCTTAATCATCATATAATCAAGAACAGTACCAAAAATGAAAAGAAATAAGTCGCCTTAAATCAAAATAATTTCCCTTTATTTTTCATTCTCAGTTTCAAGTCATCTCAACAGAATACAAATCTCATTGCTTAGGAAGGACTGCTACTTTTAACGGGATTCAGTTGGAGTTCTTTGTAAATAATTTAAGTCCTTCAGAACTTCGTACTTTCAAATTTGGTATACTGAAATGGAAATTTTAGAAGGAAATGTAAGAGAAGTGCAGCGCTCTAAATAACTCAATGAAGTTTAAAAGTAGGGTTGCAACCATTATTACACATAACAAAAAGAAAATTATATATATTAGTGTCCCAAATATTTCTCTTTCTTAGATCACAAGCATCTGCTCCCTCTTGAGCTGGTGAAGCAAGGACCACAGGAGAGACAGATGACAGGGACCTGAGATCACAGAAACATAGCATGGCCTGGGTTAAAAAGGACCACAATGACCATCTAATTTCAGCCCCCCTGCTATGTGCAGGGTCGCCAACCAGCAGACCAGGCTGCTCAGAGCCACATCCAGCCTGGCCTTGAATGCCTGCAGAGATGAGGCATCCACAGCCTCCTTGGGCAACCTGTTCCAGTGCGTCACCACCCTCTGGGTGAAATCTGTGTGAATCCATGAGGTAGGTAATGACTATGAAATACCAAAACGTCCCCTGAGAGGGACAATATCAGAATCATTCTCACCCCCAAAAGCTATTCATTAAGTATCTGTTATCTGTGGTGATATTTGTGTCTGTTTTTTTTAATCAAGTGCCTCATACTCCTCAAAAATAAATGAAAACCACAGCTTAAATGCACTGTCACCCAGCTTAATTTGTGCTTTCTCAAATTTTCAGTGAAACCTAAAACCATGACCTCAGACATACCTGTTCCAGACAAATCAGGTGTATACTGCAACTCTGCTGGAGGCTGGGTTCACATTTTACAATGCAAACTCAAATGCCCCATTATATACCTTCGGAATAAAGTTCTCCCAACTATTGTTACGATCACGTATTGATCACGATCTGATGCACTGGCCTTGCGGTGAGTGCTGGAATGCAAGAGCCAAGTGCAAAACTCAGAAAAGTGATACTGGATTGAGCAGGTCAACTGGCAGGCTAAAAATTGTTGCCCGGTAGTGTCTGAAAGGACAGGGATTTTCAGGCCAGTGGGGTTTTGGAGGGGCTCCCTGGGCTCATAGTGCACAGTGTTAGCTTCCAAACTCGCTGTCAACCCAGATGGAAAATTGCTTAGCACTCAAACCAGTGTGGACTCAAACCTCCAAATACAGTATCATAGCTGGCATAGGTGGATGCTTCAGCATCTTTATGGCTGGGCCTTTTAACTCATGGAGCTCATTAACCTTGGCAAGAGGGGCAAGCATAGATTTCTGGATTACAGCTGAATCTCACAGGATTGCTTCATTGACTGTTATCTTCCTGAATCAATCAAAAAGATGCTTTATGCCTTCTGCATACTTATTTTTTTCCCCCTTTTTCTTTTTGAGGAGAGGGTGGTAGTTTTGTTTTTATCCTTAGCTTTACTTTTCTCAGTTCTGGAAAAGTCATCTACATGGGTCAGATCTGGAGCCAGTGCCTGATCTGTGTAAAGCCCATGGCATTAAGTTGATTTAGAGCAGTTCGGGATCCAGCCCTTCTACAACAGCTGAATGTAGGAGTCAGGCGGAGTTTAATTAACTTTGAATGGCTGATCAGATTTCGGGCCCACCTAATGAATTTGTTTGTGCCTGACCTTAAAAGCAAGTCTGAGTATATTAATTAAAGGAGCCCAGTGATAATACGTGACAGGTAGAATTGGGTTTTTTTTTGTTGGTTTTTTGTTTTGTTTTCCTTTTTGAAAAGAACAGGCAAACCCTTTCATCATTCAGACAGCAGCAGGATAGCCCCCATCAAACACCTCTTTGCCACGAGCTGGAAACAGACACAAAAACACTCAACCTTTAACACAAACATATTTATACCCCTCGTATATCCCCTGCATATGCCTAAGGGCTTCAGAGAGCTTCTTCCTGACTCCGGAGTGAGAATTACAGATGCTGCTACTGCAGAAGAGACATTGCTTGATTCAGGCAATGCTTTGTGCGGACATTGCTGAGATGGAGAGCAGTGAGGCTCACTGCACTGATGGTCATGCTGGGACCACTGTGAATGTGGCATTTGGTGTCTGGAGACAAGTATCACCAACCCGGTACCACTCCACTGGTGCAACTTACCTCTGAAAGCAGAGGTGAGCGTGAAGACCCGGGCAGCTGCTCTGAGACCTGGAGAAAACCACCATATCATCACGTTGTGCAGGGTTTCTGCTATCTCAGCATCAAAACTGCTCCCTTAGAAGCTGTTGAGGGGAAAACAAGACAAAATGGCTGTTAATATGGTTGCTGATTTAAGGCAGAGCCTGTTTCTGCATCACCCACAGGCTCTGTATTCCCAACTACCTCTCTAGCCAGCTTTCGCACCTAGTGTGGTGGTCTCTACTGCCTTCTCCTGTGGCAGAGCTGCTTGAAGGTCCTTCTGTTTTACCTCTGCCCCCACTTGTTTCTGCCTCCATGCTGCTCTTTTTGAGGAAGAAGAAGAATGGTAGCTTTTACTCTGGGTCATTTCAGGACTCCAGTTCACCGTAATGCAGCAAGGGGGAGGCAAAATACAGTGTGAGATCAAGGCAAAACCTTCTTAGCCCAAGGAAAACTGCACCCTCCCTGCTGCTCTTGGACAACAGCATCCTGGGAGAACCCAAAAACCAAGCTCATACTCAATATTAGGGTAATCTAGATTCGAAGAGGTCCCAGCAGATGGGGAGAAGAGGAATAAAGTATCTCATATAGCATCCAACTCGTGAGATACAAGAGCCATTTGTTTTTACCATTCTGTGCTGAACAGGACATCTCACAGCCAGCCCAGCACCCTCAGGCTCTGTGCATCTACAAATGTGCAAATACAGCAGATTTGGTTATAAATCACAACACTGTACTGAATGGACCCAGTGAGGGTGGTGATGCATTGGAACAGGTTGCCCAAGAAGGTTGTGGATGCCCCATCCCTGGAGGCCAGGCTGAATGTGGCTCTGAGCAGCCTGGTCTGGTGGTTGGCGACCCTGCACATAGCAGGGGGTTGGAACTACATGATCATTGTGGTCCTTTTCAACCCAGGCCATTCTATAGTCACCATGCCATTTACCCCCTGCGTGGATGACAAGATGCAGCTCAGCTCTCAGTAAGGAAGATAACCGGTGACAGAGGAGGCCCAGAGGTGCTCAAAGCAACTGCAGAAGCCTTAAGAAGGGAACATAATCCTGCGCCTGTGTGGAGCCATTTAGCTCCATCCCCTCATTGCTGGGGAATTTCTCACCGGCAGGACACGCGTCAGACTGCCCTCATTTTGCGGCTGTTGCAGTTTGCTGCAGCATTTGCAGTGATCTCAGGCAGTAATCGAATCTGTTGGTAGCGCTTCATCGTCCATAAATCCCATTGGAGTCTGGCCCATAAATAGTTACGCTACAGCATGCAGCTGCACACAGAGCAAGAGCAAGTGTTCCACTCAGCGGCTGCTGGCTCCGATCGGGTTGAGGAGTTGATCATGTTTCCACCATTTGGCTGAGTTTTATTATAGCTGCCTCTCCTTTAAGGCACACTCCCACCAACGAGGGGGAGACCACAGCACCACCGAGCACCACTGGCTCTGGGTTGTACGAGCAAGTATTGAGTTACTGCTTTGTCAAAGAGAGAAGCAATGCTATTAGCACTCACTCTCCTGAGTTGTGATGGGATATATCAGTGAGGGAGAAATTAAGAGACATTCCTCACAACAAGAAACATCTTGGTGTCCTGTCCTTCCTTTCCTCACTGTAAGATTTAAATATGACGTGCGTAACCCCAAATCCTCTGCATCTCCAGTGGAAGCCTCTGCAGGACACAGACAGCAGAAATGAGGGCTGTACCAGAGCTGTACACAGACTGACACACATCTTTTATCATAAAAAGTTCATGCTGTGCCCATGCAGACAAACTAAAACCTTGAGAAACTTCGGATGATGGAAGCTGCACACGCCATCCTGCTATGGCTCCTGATCTGAATAGGAGCTATCTCACACTCCTACTGAAGGTAACTTGGGGGGCTCCGTTAAAACTGGGAGAATCAGGTTGGATTCAAGCCTACAAAGTCTCAATGTGATACACCAACAATTCTCCAAACATCGGCATTCCATCCAAAGGGAAGAAACTCGGGGAACAGAGGTTGGAGGTGACATCTGAGAGCACAGAAGCATAGAATCGTGAAGGTTGGAAAAGACCCCTAGGATCATCTTGCATATTTCAGTGGACGTGTCTCCCTTGGACTGAGACTCAGCAGATAAGTCTCCTTCCCCTGGCTGCAAATGCCAAGCTGGGGCTCCTCCAATAACTCATTTGGCACTTCACTGCTTCGTTTTTCTCCCACATCCTTAAGCTGAGCAGGCAACCCTGAGTGCTCAGCACTGGAAGCTCACAGGAGATGTGCACTCTGAAGGTAGGTCCAGGAAACTGGGCAGAGGCAGAGTGTGATTTGTTAGGAAGTGGATCAGGACCCTGCCCCCTGCCAGCACGCAAGCCTATGCCCTGGATGAACTCTGAGGAGCACACAGTCCAGCAGCAAGGAAACTGCCAGCAGCTCTTTAAAAAGATGGCAAAAGGCTGAGATGCTTAACTTCATCACCGCAAAGGTCACCTGCCTGCGTGAAAACTGAGTTATAATGAAATGTGCCACGTTTGCTGGCCAAGACTGTCAGAGAGCTATTAAAAACAACAGAGATCTCTTAGCCATTTACTCCACAGCAGGGCAGGCACCCTGGCTAGCTGCTGGGCATGCCTTCTGCAGCTCCAGCTGAAGCACTGGATGTAACCTTTAGATTTGACACAGGGCTAGGAGTTTCACATGGGCATGAAATTAAGGCTGAGAGAAAAGACAAGAGAGAAAAATCCAAAGGGCAGTTTGTGACAGCCGTGGGAAAGCAAACTTTGTCCTTCAGGAACATACTGAAGGCAGGAATAAAAATCAGTACATGCAAAAAATAAAATACGAATAGAAATAAGGCATACCAGGGGTCTCCTCTGATCCAAAACAGAACTGGAAACCAGACTGAATTGTGACCTTCTTAAACTGAACTAGAAGCAGCAGATTCTCCACCTGTGCTTTCCAAAGGGATGAACACATGCTGTTAAGCATCGGGATGGTAACTCAGGCCCCCAGTGCTCAGAAAGGAAAGGAAAGGTGTGCCAGACCACAGATAAACCATTCCCAACATCCAAGTCTGCACAGGTGATAGCACTTCAATGTGCAGGGTACCACAGTCTTGTTCAAACAATTTTCCAGCTCTCCCTGTGCCTTGAACCCACCTACCAGAAAACATGGCCATTCACCTCTTTGTTTTTACCCTCCCCATATTTATTTCCCATTAAGTTCTTTCTTTCTGAACTCTAACGATGCACCTCACAATGTACAGCATACTACATGTCTGTGTGGTCCCAGAGACATCACGTGGAGCAGAGGCAGCTGTTGCCCACTATTTTAAAACCCATCCATAGTAACAGATTTCCAAAGTGAAGTGATTTGAGACACCTTGAGTAGGAGGACAGAGTTCAATTCAAAAATCCATGAAAGGAGGCTGCTATTTTCTATTAAACGGAGGAAAACGAAAAGAAAGAAAAAAAAAAAAAGCAAAATTGGTCTGGGAAAGTCACTCACAACTGCTGAAATCTCTGGCCAGTGAAGACCAATTACCATCCTCATTACGAGAGTGTGCAGTGGGGAAAAACAACCCTCAGCTGCAGAAGCTGCCAACACCACGTTTCTCCTGGCAGATGTCATCTCATCCCAAGAGCTGCCATTGCCACTTTTTGCTGCACTGTTTTCTTCAGCTGTCTAATCCCCAGCTGTGGCAAGCGTGCAAGCTCAGGAGAGCAGCACTCACAACTGTGCTGTGGCTTTGGGTTTCTCTTCCCCTCTGGAGGGACAGGACTGTAGGACAAAATGCTTTTGTCAAGTTAATTAGGAGTTGGGGAATGTCTGTTCTTAACTCTATTGTGCAGGTGGCAGATCTAGTAAATCAGATGCATCGGGGATACTGCTCAGTGTTTAGCACCCTCGGGGAGGGAAGCCAAGGGCAGCAGCCAAGGGCAAGAAGAATACTCGCATTAAACACTGAAGTCCACAGCAGACCAACTTGATTACCATTATTCTTTACATTCTTACGATAACAACACCACATAAAATCTTTGTGGAAATTGAAGCTTTCAGAAGGGGAGATAAAAACCTCACCTCCAATAATGACAACTAAAAGAGGACTGGAAGAAGTTTAAAGGAGAAAAAGGAAAGAAAGCAATGCAAATTAAAAAACCCAGCAGGGCCCACAGCCATACTGGAAGCTTCCTCAGGGATATCTCCAAAGCCGTGGTCCAAAGGGGCACAAGCCCTAGTTCATGATAAAAGATGGGTTAGAGTCTCAATTTACGATCATAAAAAGCACAAACGGAAGAGAGATTCCCAGCACTAACTGCTATCAAATACCAAATGCAGCAGGCACAAAGATGGAACTCGTACCTCCCAGGCTGGTGAGTATGGCAGTTGTAAATGTAGAGCTGTCTCTCTCTCCATCCTATCCTATAGAAGATGTGTTAAAATGACATTCAGCATGGGAGGAGGGAGGCACTGGCTGGAGGTTGTTAACATTACAGTACTTCCTATCCCTTGGGAGACAGATCCAACTATGTGAAGGTTAGATCCAAGTTCCACCCATAGTGACAGATTTCCAGATGCCTTGATTTTCAGAACCCTCAATTATTTCAACGGGATTTTATCATAATATGAAATCCTATGCACCATCACAGGGAAAAAAGCAGAAGTCAGGAGACCCTCCACCAAGTACCCCAAAGGTTATAATTCGATTCGTAGCAACCTCCTTGACCCTGCCAATTCAATTCACATAAGCACAGTAAGAGAATAATTAAGAAGGTGCCTTCAATCATCATCTGTGCGTAAGATTCACAATGGCAAATCAAACACACAAAATGAATTCGTAACAGTTTCTGGAAGAGAAGCACTGGCTTCAAGTCACCGCAGCGCATATGGTTTGGTGCTATTGCTAGTTAGAAGTGTTCAAACATTCAGCTAAATTGTTTACTTTAGAAATCTACAAGGAAAGAGACCCAACTCCACACGCCACAGGAATTCTGCCAGAAAACACGTCACGGATAAAGAGGAGCCAAAATGAAACTCTGGCCAATGCTTGCCAGCCAGAAACGTTCCACACAGCACCTGGGGACAAAACGGATCATGTGGATCCCACGTCTCAAAGCATGAAGCCTGCCAGGGAACATCCTATCGTCCCCCTGGGGAGGCTAAAGCTATGAGGCATTTGAGACTGCAAATGTAGAGGAAGATCCTTTGTGTTGAAACTACCTGCACTTCATTTCATCACATCGGTTGCAAAACATTACTGGCATTCTGTTCTCCTGAGACTGTGCAAGCATCATAGAACATCAATCAAAAAAGCAGATAAATACTAGCAGGCAGCATTTCATCTGCACACACGAGATGAAAGCATGTTTGAATTTTGCAAAAACCACTCAATTCCTTCCTCTGTGGATAATATTGTTACTTGAATAAAGAAAAAATACTACAGAGCAGTCACTTGAATTTCTAATTTGATTCAGTTTGGTTGAAATGTCTTATATTCTTTGGCAACGGTCTTCACCAGATCTATTCACTTGACACGATTTTTTCAAAATATCTGATGAGAACTAACGATGAAGCTTCAGGAAATAAAAATACTTGGTGGTCTACTAGTTAACCAAAATGGTCCAGATTTCAAATTGAGAATAGTTATCTTTACCCATCCTTGAAAACTCTAGAAACTAAAATTCATTTGAAAGAAGGGATGGATAAGTAATTTCTACGTGGCCATTTCTAAGTGAAAAAACAAACAAGTGGTACAACTGATTTAAGGAAGTCATAGACCTGGAGTACGTGCCAGGATACTCTTGCATGTGGATGTGGCAGCAACATCTTCCATGATCCAGTCTGTCACCCATTTACTTCGGAGTCCTCAAAACTACAGAAGGAATGCCTTCTTCAATGTACTTACTATTGACTTTTCAAACTGCTCTTTCCACAAACGTTCATCCGAATCAGCTGTGGCACTCGAGGTCCAGCTGCACTTGCTGTTCTCATTTGCGTGGTTTGAAATTGCTCTAGGAAAAAAAAAAAAAAGGAAGAAAAGCTTACAAGGAAAAGGGTTAAAAATAAAAGTTGCACCTGCAAATGTGCACCCCACAGCCAACTGTTGAAGCTCTATTGACATAACGAAGCTGCTCAGGGGAGATGAGTTTGGGACAGAAATATTTTAAGATAACAGGCATTTCTGAACTACCTTTGGAGATAACAGTCTTCATAAAGTATGTCGTCAGTCACTCACTGGCAGCTCTGAAGTCATCTCATGTTGCAAAGCAACAGGCTTTGACAGAAGTTTAACAAGCAAGAAAAAAACCTTGGGGCTGCCTATTTGAGCAGAAGTGGTTCAGGCTGAGACCGTGCTCCTACCACACTCTGCAGGTGAACTGCCGCAGCCCTGAATACGTGCATCTTATAGGAAACAGCAGCTCTCAATGCAATAGTCACAGTGCTCTAAGCGGAGGCAGAGGCAGCTTGCACTGACTGCCGACTGCCCTCCCCCAAAGCTTTCTTTATGCTGGAGGTGCCCCCGTGGCCCCTGGGTCCCCCCAGCCACACTTCCAGTGAGGGTCACCGTGAATCTCCTGCTAACAACCTCTGATCTCATCGGTCACACGAGAAGCAAAGTGACATTCTTGAGCATCACCGTGTCACTTCTCTCCCTACAGCTAAATAAGGGGGACAGCACCAGCGGGCTATTTAAAGAAGGCCAGCAAAGCTATTTGACATCCTGGAGGAGAGGCGTTGCACATATATACATTCTTGCTCCCCAAAAAAACAGGCTCACAGCTTCACCGTGACGATTTCAGGGCCTTACCAAGGGCTGTTTTCTCATGCAGAAGGAAGGCAGAAGTGCTACAAGCTCAACACAAAGGCCAAGTTCCATCACAGATAGCTTTAAGTGGCTTGGTTAAGTGTGTCCAGGAGGGGTCATGTGGCAGTGCTGGGACAAAGGCAGCTCAGTGCGTGCTCTGTCCCCCAGACAGCTCTACAGTGGGTTACTGAGTCTCCCTGCTGCCATTAAGGTCACCACGCATCATCCTCCTGTGACATTTCTGAAGTAAGGCTCCTTCACCTGCTGCCTGAAGATCTCCTACCCAGCTGTAGTTAGACACTAGGAACAAAAGTCCTGCTGAGGTACGAGGATGTTGTGTCATCAGAAAACACCATCTGATGCTACCGGAGGAAGCAAGTCCATAGGCATCAAGCTGGTGACAATGCTGGCCAGAAGACCAGACAAAAAGGCACAGCGTAGACTCCACTGAGCTGCTACAGCTGGGCTGCCTCCAGGGAATGCCTTGCCCGGACACAATAGTCTCAGATCTCCAAACTCCCAAAGCAAAATGTCACCTCTGCCTCCCCATGTCAATTCTCCCCCAGAGCTACTTTGAAGATAGCAATAAATACACCAAGAGACACAGGATGCTCAGAGGCTGAGTGATTTACGAGAAAGAAAGTGCTGCTCAAATGCTTGATGCTCATTCGCATCCAGTCAGACAACCACGGTACAGATTATTTTCACAACACTGTGTGAGAGAGAGTGCACCAGGACCTGCATATGATAGCGTGTTTAATCTTCACATCTAAGACCACACAGCATTCCTCAGGGCCTATGGTAAGGAGGCCTGCTGGGGATTTGATATACAGTGCTGCTCACCTATATTTTGGATGCATTTTTCCAAGGCATTTGCATTTCAGAGTTGCTCTGTAACCTACAAGCCAATGCACGTACAACCACAGGGTAAATAAAGGCCAAAAACAACAATCCAGTTTTATATGGGACAGCAAACTACACAGAGTGTTCAGGCAACTTGACTTCTTCCCTGGAGAACGGCGATGTCAGGAGGGTTTCTAACAGGCTGAACGTGAGCTGAAGGCAGTGCAGAGCTGCCATCACCTCCAGGGAGCTGCTTCTCTCCCCAGCAGCCTTCCTGGTGTGCAAGGGGGATGGAGATGCTCAGGGCTCCGAGGAATGCCTTGTATGTCTCACTGCCACTTGCTGGAGGACGCTGACATCGTCTGGGACAGAATTAGAAAACCTTGAGCAGGAGGGCAACCAGGCACAAGTGCTAAGTCAGCCAGAGGCTATATGTGGCACACCAGTTGCTGCCTCCCCTCCCTCCCAGCTCAGGGTGCGTGTACGCACACTTCCCCCAGCCTTTCTCAAGCATTTCCCATGCAGGTAAAGGGCAAACGTGCTCTCTCAGCCCTCCCGTAACCAAATCCACTGCATTAGACTTGTGTTTTCAGATATTCACTCTCTTGCCTGCTCCTCTGAAGTCATTTGACTTCAGTCTGCACTACCAATACCCTGTCTGTGTTCAGCCTATCCATGCCTCACACCACGCTTGGAGGAGCCAAAAGGCAAATCCTTCCTCCTTGAACACACCCACTGTCTCCCTCAGGCTGGCAGAGCCCTTCACTCGTGCCCATAACCCAGTCTTGGTGTTAGTCAGACACCTCACCTCCCACCAGCTGTAAATCCAGCACCGAGGGTTGGTCACACTCCTGCAGTCACCGCCACCTGCCTATCCAAGGACAGGGGAACCTTTTGTCTTAAACAGCTTTTGGGAAGACTCCCTCCTGTTTCTGAGCCTTAGACAAAAGCTAACAAAAATGCACAGCTACATGTCTACACAAACAAATGCACAGAGAACCTCATTTGACCAAGACATGCTGACCTAACCATTTATTGTGCAGTTCTTCCACAGAAACTTGTGTCCCATGGCTGCCATCGCCTTGGAACCAGCTCTGCTTCCCTGTATCGAAAGTGCCTCACACTGACAAAGCCAAATCACTGATAGAATAATTAGGTGCTTTAGAATAATTAGCTTGCATACAGTCAGCATTGCTGGCCAAAGAGGACATTTTGATAATTTGCTGGCAGCGGATCTCCGGTTTGTCACCTTAAACCTGCAGTGAAACATGGGAGAATCAAAGCAGACAAGTGGGCTGGCCAAGGCAGTGATCTCCTGTTAAAGAGGGCACAAGAGCCTCTGCAGCATCTTGATGGGGAAGAACGCATGGTGAAATGGAGTATTTACTCCCTCAAATTCATGAGGAATTTGAGTAACTCCAATAACTGCCTAGCAGCCCAGTTGCCTTCTGCATCTGGTTACATTCCTGTCCCCAAGTAGCCCCCCGGCAAAGAGCTCCACGACATCACTGGTGCAGGAAAAAACATGGGTCCGGTGTGTTAGTTCTGAATTCCCCTGTTTGGTTTCAGCAGGGTTCTCCCTGGACGCCCCTGTAGTTCTTGTGGTTTTGGGTAACGGGATCACCTCCCACTTACTGATGGAATAAAATAGGTGGTTGTACCTGGGCAGAGCTTCAAACTGTTGCAATGTTTCTCAAAGCTCCATCCTTGCCAAATGGTACGTGTATGCTTATGGCTTTTCCTGCTGACATTGCAGCCCCCCAACCTTCACTGGAGGAACGCAGCAAATACTCAATAGCAACAGGTGTCAGACAGGAGTTTATCACAGGAAACAAAGAGCATGCCGGACAGCTGAAATGATAGATGATAACTGGGTATGGGACAGCAAAATGGGACCAAACTAATTGTATTTTCAGGTATTTTAGACAATAAAAGACAAAAGGCTCAAAGAGAGCATCCAACAGCTTTGTAACTTGCTACTGCCCTGACATATGGGAGATCCAGCCTGCTATTCTGGTGCTGGAATTTAAGCCAGCACCTCCCTCCTCCAAAAGGAGCAACCAGCTTCCTGAGCTATATACAATTCTCAGACAGAGTCACGCTAGTTGAGACTAGATCTAAAAGGCAGACACTTAAATGGAATTGCAGAGGGATCACAGCCCTTCCACTCTGGTGCTGCAATCAGTATCCATCGCTTTGACCCCAGCCTGGAAAAACAACATATTTCATTTCAAAAGTGTCAGAATGAATCACATCAATGCTCCAGCGGAAAAAAAAAATATAAAACAACAAACAAATAAAATCACACCACCTACATTTATTAAATCAACCGAACTTGGCTCAAATGCATAAAGTTTTGTGTTGGCCAATACTGTATCTTTATCAAGGTTTTCCAAAACCAGGCAAGCATCATAGACTCAAGGCTGTGTTTCCACGAGCGACAGGATTAACAGAGTAGTGCAGCCAACAAAAGGCTTTCCCTTTGCTAGATTTTGGGGGTCTGATGAAACCTGAAGCCCCCTCCCACTCACGATGCCTCTCCCCTGCTGCAGGATTCCCCCCCCCAGGAAGAAGGCAGCCCCACGCTCCCCAGAAGCTGCACGCTCGACAGGGCAGATGCCAGCAATATCTCACATCCTCAGCTGCTGCTGCTTTCCCTTAGAAGTGGATCTGGGCAAATCCCAGCAAGCGTGAGGCTGGGGGTTTGCTGAAGTGCTTGTGCTCACAGGAAGAGGCTGCTAACAGCAGAGAGGAGCCGTCCTGCTGCAGCAGCTGGCCCCAGAGCACAGGGACACATCTCTACGCTTTGCTCCCAGGGGACAGGCAGGCACACAGCCCACATGCTCCCAGGGATGTCCTGGGGCACATCCAAGCTCGCTGGGCAGATAAACCCGCAGCCTCCTATCCCAAAGGCAGAAACGTGACAGGATTCAAATCCCTAACCTAACAGGTGAAATAAGGACCTGCCATCCCCTGCCTTCTTTGCACTTACCTTTTCACTTGATCAATATACTATTATTCTGTGGCAGCTACTTAGAAAACTTCCTTTTCTGATGACTTGATGTCCCAGAACATTTGCCTGCTTAGGCCAGGCTGTGCAGAATCAGCATTCAATTCATGTTTCATTTTTAGAAACCTGCCGTCTTTATTTTAAAATACATTTAATGGTGGCTTTTGGGCTTATTTCATTGCAAATCTCAGGTTACTGCAGACATTACTGGATTGTCACTGTTTCTTCCTTGCAAATACTTACAGTTCTCATAGTGCAGAGGTGTACATACACATGCAAAAAAAAAACAGATTTCCTATCAAGTTACATCTCCAGAATTCATTTCTGGTGATGGACTTTGCCAAAGGCTGGTTTGAGCAACGTAAGAGATCGGCACCATACATCAAAGGCATCTAGGCTCTGAACACTGCACAGCACAGTTCATGTGACAGAAATAACTGCCCCATCAAAGGCCTTGCACTTGCTAGCACAGAGCTCCTGGAGGCTGGAGAATGAATGGGAAAGGGAAAGGCAGACAGCAGCCCTGGGTTTCTCTGCAGAAGATCTTAATCATACACACCAGGGAAAACTAACAGGTTCAAAAGAGTTAGAGAAGCTGATTTGTTGTGCTGAAAAGAGTCTGATGAAAACAGAAAGGCTCCTGCTCAAAGCTGTCTCCCACTGAGACCAGGAGAGCACAGGGAGCATGGAAAACCATCTAGAGATGGAGGGGTAGAAGGATAAACAAGAGAAAAAGGATGGGCAATCAGACAAGGACAGAGCAGAAATGTCTCTGGTGCCTGATGACTGGTTTCTGATCATAACTACTTTCCAATGAGGAAACCTTCTGTGGGGGAAAATACCATCCAGCTGACCTCCAGTCATCAGGAGCTCAGCTTATTCAAAGGAAAGGAAAAAAGATCAAAGGAAAAATTTAAGCAGTGTCTTAATGTGATAGAAAGGAATCACCAGAGCAGCTGAGAAATGCTCAGGGTCCGGACGGGCGCCTTGGCTGAAGGTACTGCAGCGTTTTCCTTATTTGTCTGCTTTATTTTTAAACACCCAGAGCCTTTGCTTGATCAACACTTCCCTGTAAATGAAGGAAGCAGAGGAGTGCAGGACTCTGGGGAGAGAGGCAAACAAGGTTGGAAATTGATGATCTTCCCAGCCACGAAAATCAAAATGCCTGCTTGAAACCAAACCCTCCTGGAGCACTACACAGGCATGGGGCAGAAGGGGAGGGAAGGAAAGAAGATTTATTGCTTCAGCACAGTTGAAATTCTGATGAGAAAAAAGAACCGTTCAGTCCATGCCCGAATGTCAACAGCAGATCTGAAAGTGGATTTGTCACATTTCCCCTCTACTTTTCACAAAGTTTAAAAAAAAGAAAAAAAAGCAGAGGAGGTGGCTGGGGTTTTTAAAGAGGGGAGAAAAAAGCCTCCGAAGTCCCTTGATCTTCTGAAGCCCTGAACTCTTATATTCCATTTATAGCCCGAGCTGGAATGACACCCCCCTCGATTAGGGACTGTCCAATCCAGCTGCATGTGTCAGGATTGTACAAGGCACTAAGTGAAATATATATATGCCCTTATAGAGTTTAGCACACTGGGTCCACCTCCAGGGCACGGGCTGTAGCTCATTCCGACCACTGCTTCTCTCCCAGGAATCGCTTTTAGGGGGGGGTCTTCAGGTTTTTTGGGGGAGCCACCTTCACTCTCAAGTTTAAGCAACACAAAATGGCACCTAAGAAGGACGTTAAGAAACCAGCAGCAGCACCAGCACCCGCGCCAGCACCTGCACCTGCACCAGCGCCCGCTAAACCCAAAGAACCAGCCATCGATCTCAAGAGCATCAAGGTAATGGATGAACGCGTGCTGATCGCTGACCCCAAACGCTCCCAAGAGGGAAAGTTAGCAGAGTTCTTGCTGAAACCTGTAGTGAAATGCTGTGTGTGTTTGGTTCCTGTCTGGGGACTGCAGTGAAATAAGTAACCCTCGGGCAGTGGATTTCTTGAGCTGCTGAGCTTTCGGTTGTTTTGGTAGCTTGGAGGGGTGTGAGGCATGGCGCATGATTTAACAGAAGAGTGGAGCTTGGTGACTGCAAGCATATTGTGGAGGGTCACCCTCAGAACTTCTTACCAAACCAGTATCAGCCTGACTTGTTTAGTAAAGCTGAATTTACAAGTTCCACTAAAAAAAAAAAAACAAAAAAACAACCCAAAGAAAACCCCTGAAAATTAATCCCCCAAACCCTGAAGTAGGTGCATGAGGACTGGAAAAGGTTACTGGAACTTGGAATGAAATGCTTTCCCACAGCATGGTACTAAAAACAGATGTTATTTTGCCATTTCCCCTCAAAGTTCTTCCCAAATTTTTGCAACCACTCAATAACCCATTGGGCATGGGTTTTAAGATCAGCGCTGCCTATCTTTAAAAGCAGCAGAGATGAAAAAGATTTGGCAAATTCACCTATTTTCATTTTCTCTGTACAACAAACACTGAAAAACACCATGAGCTAGAAAGCCATGAATGGAAGTGCTTCAAGTTATTTCCTCTCACCTTCTCATAATTGCTCAAAATTCACAATTTGCTGCAAATTGAGAGTAAGGAAGAGGAAAAGGCTTCCAGAGGTTTCCCTCCGACTGCATGCCCATTGGAACTTATTCTGAATTTAGACTTCGCATGCCATCCAGCATCACCAATCGTTGCCGTAACCCTCTGAAAAGAATTCCCCAAGCACTCCTCAAAGGGAAATCTCTATTTAGGAAAGAGTAGGGGGAGGTTAAGCAGTTACAGAGATGAAGGGACAGACCTATTTCTCTGGGCATGACTATAAATAGTTGTTCTCCACCTACATGACAAGCTGATTGGTCCTGGGACCAATTTGCTGATAAGGAATCATGCCTACTACGAAGAAAAGGAGGAGTGCAAGGACTCCTAATAGGACCTACTCATTTTAATCTCATGATGAATTCTGTTTAAGGTATCTTAATACATGCAGTCTGTCCCAGGATTATGACCCACTTAGTGAAATTCCTGAAGTTGTCTTTGATTTTCACCACTGGTAGCCCGTATTCTGCTGGAACAGCACATAGCTCCTCATAAGACTGAAGCTGAACTCACTAGCAAAGCAAAACAAGGGCAAGAGGGGGGGGAGGAAAAAAAAATGAAATATTTAAAACAATCTTAGTGAAAGCTACACAAAAGCCCACTGTTTCTGAGAATACCATCTAAAAATTAGATTAGACTTCACATTTTGCTCATCTCAGAGATGAAGGAAAACACAAGCTAGATTGCCTATGAAATAATTTAATATGATTTGATAGCTCTCTATGTCCAGTTCATTAGGAGAAAATAGAATTTTCAACTTCAGTGATCTCAGCTAATCTATCTTAACATAAATAGACTTAATAGTATATTACCAGCTAAAAAAATGTCAGGCTGCAGTCTAAGGCAATCCAACCCACTCTTCTGCACAGACAGCTCTCCTCTACAGGAAGAGATATATGCCAATAGCAAAAAGAGAATGCTCTAGGTTTTATCAGATCCAATATGACAAAAGAGAGTCTTCTTAAATTCTTTCTTCTGAAAGATCAGACAACATTATTCCTCTTTGAAGTGTGAGAAAACCTGGGCTAGCAAAACTATTTTCTTAGCATTAATGCAGCACACCAGCATTACTATTCCTATTTGCAAATGAGTAAAGCTATGAGCACCACGATGGAGGATGCAGGTCTGCCCTGCAGTGTGGCTGGCAGTCTCTGTCCCATCACAGCCTTAGCAGGCCAGGGCCAGGAAGCCTCAGAGGTGCTACACAGGCAGAGAGAGCCCCCAGCAATGAGGGGCCCACCCAACTGCACAGCGATCACCACAAGGTGATGCAGAAGCCCACACTGCCTGTAAAGGGGACAGGTCCCTTCAGTCCCAAGCCTTCCCCCCACACCTGGACCTCCATGGCAGTCCAGGATTGCTCAGATGGACCACAGCACCTCCAGGGTTGGCTCTTTGAGCACGCAGCAGGAACAACCACAGTGCTTTTGGCATGGTGTCTTGCAGCAGGACTGGACAACCTCCTGAAGCACCAGCCAGCCATCATGGATTACCCATTTTCACTCACTGAGACCTCAGGAAATTAGGGGAAATAGTCTCCTCTTCTAAGCAATTTGTCCAGGAGGTTTATGTAGATGTATGTAATTGGGAACAGAAATACACATTTTCTGAGTTTTAGCTCAGTCCCTTCTTTTAGCATTAATGAATCCTTAATCCTTCCATTCAACCAGCAAAGTGTCAGCACAGAAAAAGGCACAGCATCATTTTCAGCAAAACCTCAGAGCCAGAGAGTACCTAAACCTCAGCTTCTGACCAGGACTCTCTTCTGATCAGCACCCTCTCCTGGAGCTCTTGTGCTGACCTACTAAGTGTGGAGTCAAAGCCCCCAGCACTTTCAACAAGAGTATCAAATGGGCTCCCCTATGCTCACCAGGGGAATCATCAGGAATCTTGGAGCTTGCTGCAAACAAGGGATTCCTGAGATTACGGGGCTGTGGGGCCAGCAATGTTCTGGAGAGTCACCAAGCCAGAAGACACACAGAAAGGCTTCCTTAGTTTTTACATCTGAGCTCCCTCTATTCATTACAGCTGGAGTGGGTAAGGGTAGAGCTGCCAAATCAGGGTTCACATCAGCCAAATAAGCCAAATCTGGCGGTGCGCCTCATTTTCAATGGATATCAGAAATTGTAATATTTCCAAAACAAACAAGAAAGAGGTTACCCAATATTGCTGGTCATTCTTTTGGGGATATTCCTCCCCTCGGATGCCTTGCTTGGTCATTCTTTATGCAGTCCAATTTTGAGCCTCTTGGCTTTATAAGCCAAGCTTAAGAAGTCTTAAGCTGGGTTCTTGCTAAAGGAGGCACCAAAAATCACCTAGCATCCTCAGAAGTGGCAATGGGCCTTTCATCTTCTCTTGTTACTACTGACCGTTCTTTCCACACACACTTTAAATTAACCCAGTTGAAGCAAATGACTTAGTAACGTTCTAGCAGCTAGTGTGAGATTTTCTATTTTTGAGCACCATCTATTGACTAAAACCCTGAGTAACAGGAATATCAGACTGCTAAAGACTCAAGTCTCTGAACTCAGCCTTTCCCACAGCTCACCATAGGTTATAGTGCAACGAGGACAGAAAGGAAATCAAGGCAAGGACTGAGAACAGGAGGAATTCATTTTGATGTCAAAGATTAAAGACCTTTTTTCCCCCCTACTCAAAAAACAACAACTCTGAATTTGCTTTGCATAAACCTTTCAAGTCTAAGTTTATATTTCCCCTTATCCAAAAGTGTGTCCTAGGACTTCAATGTCAAATAAAAAGGTTAAGAATTAAACCACTGACAGGAGAAGAACAGGGTGATGGACACATTGGAATATTACGACCTGGATTTCAACAGGAACCAACCATGATTAAAAGAATAAATAACCATTTGAGTCATTTTGTTAAGAGACTCCTGGAATTTAGTACTTACAACTGTAGGAAGGACATTCCCCCAGAAGTTAGCTCATCTGTTTTGTCAACTTTCTTCTCACGTGCACGCCTCAGTGAGAAGCTCTGAGCTGATGAACAGCACTACTATGAAACATTTACAATGAGAATTTCTCAGGTGTTTGGTTTTGCAACAAAAGGCTAAACTTCAAACTGTTCAAACCAGAAGCAGGTAGACAGTGTTTCCTTCTGTATAACTTTGTCCCTACCACTAACATAAAGAGCGTGCTGCTTTTTTTCTACTGGAATTTTGAAGGGCCCTTCCCAACACATACACCCAGTCCTTGGATCAACACCAGCCTTGCAGCACTGACCACAAGGCTTTGGGATCTGGAGATGCTGAGCTCAGTGCTTTTCTCTGTAGTGATTTGGATGTGCAGCACTCTGATCCAGCGCCACACCAGGTCCTTTACTTAAAGAGTACACCTGAGTGTCTTTCCCAGTACCCACGGTGTAAGTGATGCTCCTTTTGCACAGTGGTGTTTTCAAGGAGACTGATTATGCCGTACCCTATTGCAGATACACTACCTACATCTTTGGGGGAAAGTAATTCAGAATTATCAACATTAACTTGCTAAGGCCTTGTGCAACTGTGTGATGCATGACAAAGCCTGCTGCATGGAAGCAAGCCTGTGTGATCAATTTGTTTTTAAATACAGAGCTCTTAAGACTGCAAAAAGCGTGTCTCCAAATGTCCTCAACTCTTAACATGTTCAGTACTCAAGAAGGTCATCTCTGAACATGCACTGCATTGGATATAACCAGAGAGGTAAACTCACTAAATGCACTGACAGAAAGCTGCTGGGCTGGAGGGCAAGCAGGGCTACAAATGTCAGCTGAAGTGCTCAGAGGGCAATTGCACTGCAGACAAACTCCTTGTGAAGTGGCAGAATGAGAACAGCAAGGTTAACAGTAGCTTTGCTCATAGCATTAAGGGCTTTCTTAGAAACTGGCAGGTTCCTGGCTGAAATTTTTGGCTCAGGCCTTTAGGTTATGCCTGACCCAACACCAGCGACACTCCAGATTCTTTGGGGTGGACTTACCTACTAGACAAGGTCACTGGTCCTAAGTGCCCCTCAGGTAGGAAGGAGACAAACGCCAATAAGACTTCACCTTAAGAGATGTGAAAGTACCTCCCCGACCATCTAGACCAGCTTCCTAAAGCGCTGTTGAGCAAGGAGCCCCTCAGAAATATAATTTGTCCATATATTTTAGGAGACACTGTCTTTAAACGGTTTTTCAGGTTAGCAAAGCAATGGCTCTCCCCCCCCCCCCCCTTCTCTTTTTTTATTTCAAACAAGATCCATTCTTAGTAATTCACAGCTTCGGCAGCATTGCTTTGGTGGCACTTAAGATAACCTTTGGAGGGCCCAAAGAGTGCCAAAAATTGGTAGAAAAAACAGAGTTCAGAGCAAATGACAGAAAATCCCAAAAGCTCAACTAGAGTAATTTCAAGTGCTAGCAACAGTTGTATGGTAGAGGCTTTCTCCCACCAACAGATTAATTGAAACAATCTAACAGTACTTCTAGCAGTTTACAACCCCTTAGCACACAGAGAGATCACTACTGATAGCAATAAGATACTTGAGTTTATCTTACATAAGGTAAGAAGAAGGTGACTAATTTAGCCCATGACACGTAAAGAAAGAAGCTGACTGTAAGGAGATATGAAACAGCCAAGATGGAAATTTGCCCCTGGTTCCTTGAGGCTTTATTACATCTCACACACATTGCCAAAAAACGCTTACAGCTGGCTAGTTTGCTGCATAGCACTTAAATGTCAAGTAGCAATAGCTTAAATAATGTTAATACTCTACCACTGCCACTGGGAGGCACGTTAAAACAAGGCATCCCTTGGAGAGCAGTGCAGAGCTCCAGAGCCTCGCATTTCCTCACACATCCCCTCGATTACACACATTCATGCAAAACTAAATACAATTAGAAAAGGGACACACTAATAAGCGGGCACAGCCAATTGTCCTTCCCCCTGCGAAGCCAATAAAGCCTGTACAAAATGCTACGATCAGCAGCTGCGACACATTTCACACTCAGGCATTTCAGAAGGGCACACTTAATTAATTGCCAAGGTTCATCTAAAAGTTTTAGCCTAACTGTCAAGTTGCAAACTTTAAAGTAAACAAGGCACAAAGTTACAAAGAGTGCTTAGAGGGGAAAAAAAAAATTATCACCATAAAACCCATTAAGCTAAAAGATTTAGAACTATTCTTTCAAACCTCACGGCATCTCACATTTCTCTCCCATACATTAGCAGTGTTCATTCTTATTCTTTCTCCTATTATATTTCTTGGCAGTTTCATTCTCAAAAAAGAGCTCTTTCTCAACAGCTCACCCCCTCATGGTGTTTCTTTGTCTTATAAAAGATACGAGGCTAAATCCATCAGGCTGCTGATTTTTACTTAAATGAGAAATAGCCTCTGAAATCTGTGGCATCGATCACGCCAGCTACTGAACCAGAGTGAGGGTCAGCAGCCTGCTTTATGGAAGGGTTGGAGAGCTGTGTAATCCTGCACTCGATCATGTCTGCTAGAAAATATGTGCAGCTGCATTAATCAAGGAGGAGGCATTAGCAGTGAGCAGACACCACAGGAACCGCTACGGGCACAACCCCAGCTACATCCACCCAGAAATAAAAGAAATCCCTCGAGATCTGGATGAACAGTTAAATATATAACAAGAATCCTCAGGGACTGTCTGATCTTTCCCTCTCTGATTTTTTGAGACATCTGAGAAGTTCTCAATCTCTTCCACAGAAACAGTACCATGAATTACCTGGTGGCTCCCTAATCCAAACCCAGCTACAACAAA
Organism: Tragopan temminckii; assembly: GCA_028571105.1. NCBI lineage: Eukaryota > Metazoa > Chordata > Aves > Galliformes > Phasianidae > Tragopan > Tragopan temminckii. The sequence continues at coordinate 4,622,415 of JAOWBP010003503.1, forward strand.
TCTCTTCTCGGTAACTCAGCCAAAGAGCAGCAAGCAGATGGAGCAGCTTTAACTCCAAGCAGCACCTTTCTCTGGGGTCTTTCATCCTGCCCAAACACTTGCAAAGAGCACAAAGTGGCTGTCTCTCAGCACAGCTGTACTTACAGTGCCCTCCAGTCTAAATAGGTGGGCACACCACACAGCTTTGTGTGAATTGGGTCTTTGGCTTATCTGGTGATGAAGAGTTGCACACAACCCTGTCCACTCTACTCTATGTAACTGGGATCTGGCCAGAACATGTCCCATTAGCAATCAGAAGAATAGAAGATGGTCACAAACTATGTAGCGAAACGCCTCAACCAAAAACAAAACAATACAAAAAAAAAAAAGCCAGAAAAAAGCAGCACTTTTTCTTGCTATAGCTATCCTCCTCCTGGATAATAACCTTATCTCTAAGTAAGGGCTGAGCCATGTTTGACAAATCCAGCTCCAACTGGTTCTTTCCATACGTTGCAGTTCCTTCACTCCATTATTTTTGCTGGAGGTTTTGGGGGATGGCATTTGTGTTAGTTTTATTTAAAAAAAAAAAAGATTTTATTTAAAAATACCTACACCAAAGCGAACTCCCTGAAATTTCACCTTCTTCCTAAAGCCCTGAGACTCATCACATTTAAAACAAGAAGCATTTTAAAGCTCCCAACAAACCCTGTAGGCTTAGAGCTTCTTAATTGAAATGTGCCCATGCTAGATAATTTCTCCCCAGTGAAACAATGTCTAGGGCATTTTTATTCAAGAATCAGTGACAAAATGAAGGGTTGATACAGTGCACAAGTATTTCCTCTTGTAAAACCTGAGCCAAAGCCTCATACACGGTCAAGAGTGCTGTAGTGCCTGCTTATATGGATAACCCTCTCAATTTGTACTTACTTGATAGCCCATTGGAGCCAGGTGGCTGACTAATCCAGGTATCAGTTTTCTCTGCCCAAGATAAACGCACCCCAATTATTTTCTTGTTGGCATTTAAAATTTTTTGGAATGGGTTTTGTTGTAGCCAGTAATAGGCTGGATCTGGAATCTAGAAGATATTCAGGAAAATCTTCCTTGAGCAAAAATTCAACAGTGTTTCCAGAGAAACATTTTCCAGCCTCCAGCACAGCAGAGCAAGAGGCTGAGGGCAGGAGGAAAATTCCACAAAAGGCAACACAGTACTTTGACCCAGGCAACATTTCAGCTCTGCCAAAGTCTTTGGAGAGCTCCTCTATTAATGCATTGGGACTGATGGCCAAGTCTATATTAGCTTCCTCACTGCTGTGCTCCTGCCGCAGCCGGTATTAATTAGGAGATCTGAACTGTGCTAAATCAATGTGGGCTAATTCAGACAAAAACATCAAATCCCTTTTCTGTGTAACCCTATGGCTGTGCCCTGTCCTGAATACGTCCCCGTTCCCACATGATAATAGATCACAAGTAGCAGAACAAGCAAAAGTGAAGAACTGGCAGCAGAGTATTTTTCAGGCTCAGTGTATTTTCCAAAGAGTTCCTCCAAAATGCAAATAATCCATTTGGACAAAATATCTTCAAACTAAAATAACTAGCTCAGAAAATTCTTTGCCGTTGTACCTTTAGATTTTAAGAGAGGAAGTAAGAAGTTAAAGTTTTAAATAGCACTAATTATTTTGACCCATTTTGACTGGTCAGTCTTTAAAGAATATTAATTTTAAGTTTGGTTGGATTTCATCATTTCCTTTACATACTGAAAAAAGCCAAAACAATTAAGTTTGTCTACAGGTTAACTAAATGAGCTACAGGAGAAAGTTTTTCACCCATCACAATTTATCATTAGAAAAAGAGGAGTGGCAAGTGCACAGCAAAGGAGAACAGATGTTAGGGAGGACTTGTTTGTAAGAATGGAGTCTCTTACTGGAGCTAGGATGGAAAGATTGTACTACAGGAACCTCCTCATCCAGTTGGAGTGACAGAGAGGAAGCCAAGTTTGGAGCAGTTTTCCCTCATTCTTTTACATTTCATTGCATCAACTTAGAGATGTGAGCCAGGCTTGGAAAGCGTTGCACTATAGGAATAGGTCTTTGCTACTGGAGAAACTGTACAACCTCCCTTCTCCAGCTTATCCTGAAACTCCTCACTTCTAAACCCACCAGGACCACCCTGCAGCCCAAAAGCCACTGCTGTCATTCCCCACCATGACCAGTCTAGTCCCCCTTCCAGCACACAAAGCTCGACAGGCATCCCTGCTTCAATCACAGCTTCTTCTACATACCTGCACCACAAAAACCCCTCCAACTCAGACCTCAGCAGCTCCTCCTCTCATCATACCAGCAAGCTCTGAAGTTGGCATGCTACGGTTCTAACCCTAGAAGGAAGGTGTCCTAAATTCCTCGCTGCCCTGCAAAATACATCTCCTCATCAGCTGCAAACCTAGTAATACAGCTGGGTCCAGACGTGTGCATAAATTTGCCCTTAGAACCCTTGAAAATTTGGAAAACACAACCAGTGCAGTGAAAGACCTTCGGTTGGACATCACCTCAACAAGCAGGTGAACTTTCTTCCCAGTGCCAACAGCTGGATTGCACCATAAAGACAAGCAGCACCACTCATCTAACACAGACCTCTACATCATCCAAATAAGGGCTTGAGAAAAGCCAGCAAAGGGACAAGGAGTACTAGTGATTTCATGGGCTTTGAAACAAACCCAAAAGCATGCTATCCAGCTGCACCTAACAACTTGCAAGCCACGTGTAAAACAAGCCAGCTGGGCAAACACATGGCACCTCTTGCCCTCAACGCTCCTCGATTGCTGACTTCATAGCTTATTGGAGAAATAGGAGCCTTTCCTATCTTGGTAGGCCTGGACAAGGAATATCCCCTCTTGGTGGTCCAGACCCAGAAAGTGCTGACATGATCCAAACTCGCTGCTTGCTACTCCCTGCCCCTCTCCAACCTCCTAAAAATAGCAGTCGTAAGATGTCCATCAAGGCACGGTGCCTCCTGTCACTTTGCCCTAAGAAAGCTAAAGAACTCACCAAGGGGAGGGGCAGCTTCCTTCTGACACCTAATCCAGGCAATGCCGTCAGCGCTGCCAGATAAATAAGGGGAAGAAAGGCCAGGAAAGCAGGACCACTCTCAGAGACCTCTCAGCTAATCCCTCCGGCCCGTCTGCTGCTCTACTTTTCCAACTCTCAATCATGGTGGGTCCACTGCAAAGCTAATCGTTAGCAGCGAGCCAGTGTATTCGACAGGAGTAAATTCAGCTTCTTGTTCAAGTTAGTTCTGGGGGGAGGACAGGCCAGAAGATGACAGCTTAGGTTTACTTGATTTTCCTCCGCAATAATTTTTAATACAAGTACGTATTGTAGCTTAATGCTTTATGAAACAATGTACTGTCAAAAGCTTACTTAAACACAAGCTTGAAAGGTGTGATTTCTTTTCTATGTTAATGTAAAAAAAAAAAAATATCTGCTTGTTATAAATATTACTTCAAATGGTTGTACTTAAGTGAGTCTGTACTAAAGCAGTAAGTGACCTGATGGTACATAAACAGCTGATTTGTTAGTTAAGAAACTTCAGATTGTTATTGTTTCTGGCCACAACCTTGGTGTTCCCAGGGATGCAGGTTTGTACAAGAATCCTAAAAACAGGCCTGGGGAGGCATTTTTACATGGCAGGTTGCTAGTTTGGGTTTCTGTGGCCTAATTGCATTAGGCAAGACAGGTACGAGAACACTCAGCTACCTTGAGCTATTTGCTTTCTCTCAGTGCATTTTCAGCAGTACTACTTCTTTTTTTCTTTCTCTCTTCCCAACTGCAGTCCTTCACACCTGATGAAATCAATGGTAAGTGAAACAAAAACTAAACTAACAGGGGGCAGGAGGGGGGAACATAATGGCTACCAAAAAGCTAAGCGTTCACCGGTCTTAAGAGCTCTTTTGCCATCTGCATCACTTCTGTGCATCTGTCAGGCCACATTTTTTGCTGTCTTGGAAGATACTCATGGATTGAGCTGGATGCTTTAGAAAACAAGCAGGTTCTCCCCCAGCCCCCCCTTCTTAAGCTATTTTTTGTGATTGATTTCCTTCCAACAGATCGAGTTCTCCAAGGAGCAGCAGGATGGTAAGTTACAAGACAGCTGATGTGTTTTACATGTATGTGAGTTCAGAGAGGAACTACAGTCTTGAAAGTTTAACCTCTACCGAAAGATGAGCTAGGACTTCATTCACCTGGTATAATTCACAACACTCCTGACTTCAGAGTCGCTGGGCTGACTTAAACTGAACAACAACGTGGCCTCAGATTTACATGTAATTTATCTGGGTGCTTATATGCCACCTAAGTTGAGAAGTGTATGACCTGATGTGTGAAGGGGAAATACAGTGGTGCTACCACTTCTACCTGCTGAACACTTTTCAGCTGGGCTGGCTGCTCAAAAGCATGCTGAAAATGTATCGTTTTTTTCCTTAAAACTATGAGGGAAATAGGCAGTTGAAGACCAAAAAAGAAAAAAAAAGAGGGAGCAAGCTGAAAATTTTAATTTAGCTGTGCATTTATATGAAAAGTAAACATTTCACTAAAGGCTCCTAGAAGATGCTATGGAAGAGGGGGCAGAGAGGCTATTTTATTTTGAATATATTCATGAAGCATGAAAGTGGCTGGCAAATAAGTGACTCATGAACTGTCACAAAATGTAATTAGTCAATGCACTACAGTTCTCAAGCATTATTTGCATTATTTCCTTTTGGTGAACTGCTGAGAAGCAAGTCAGAAATTCACCCCCATTGAAGCCCTAGTAACCTAAACATGAGTGTTTTAACTACCTTAAAGAGGCATTTGGATTATATTAAATAATGTAGACTTCAACACCTCTCAAAAATGCAGTAGCAAATACGGTAGTCTTCTCACTGTGAAGAACTTACTTAGAATGGAATACACAAGAATTTATTAGAAATCCAGAGGATGAGGAACAACTTGAAGCAGAGGTTAAAAGAGCTCAAAACTTCCCAAATATCAGCCTGTTCTATCTTACACCATCAAAATCAACAGGGAAAGATAGTCTGAAGCAGGTAGGGCTGGAACCATTCTTCTTCCTGACATCCAAACACTCAAAATGTTTTCCTTTGTGGCCAGGACTCCTCATCACTTCACAATTTTAAAATTTCTACAGAAGCGTAGGGAGGTTAAAGAGAAATGTCATCAATTCAAAACTGGCAGATGTAACAAGACAAAAGATTTTTATCAGCTTCCTTCCATATTTCAGACCATCCAGCTGCTATCTTGCTGCAGTGACTAAGGTAAACAGAAGAGTAATTAAAGTCCACTCGAGAGAAGGAGAATTTCCCTGGAACAGAGCTGACCCACCCTCAGTTGCTGTTTCCATCCACGCAAGCAGCTGGTTATTGCCCTCGTTACAGAGGGATTTTAGACTTGCTTATTCCAGCAGAGGTATAAACTAGGACTAGCTATAAAAAAAAAGTAATCAAAGATATGGCAGTGATGTTCACACCTAAAGCAGAAAAGATTTCTCTGAGCTAGGGAGCTGCGTTCAAAGCCCAGTGAACATAAAACTTCATGGGATTTACAAAGTCGGGAAACTCCGATGGTTTTTCTAATAACAAAGTGGCATTGTTTTATACTTTGTTCTGGCTAAATGTCAGGAATGCACCAGATGAAAGATCCGATCACATAGTATAAATCAGCACAGCTCTATCGACCTCAGTTGCAAGAGCAGAAGCTGATATGAAGCTGGTATATTGTAAGGGAAAGCTCCACGCAGGTCCAGAAGGCCTTGATTTCATAGTCTGCAATAAAAGCTGTAAGGAGAGAGAGCTAATAGTAAAGGGTTATAGGTCTCACACATCAAACAGTAAGAAGATTAGTTTCAGATGTATTAGATTACAGCCTAGCAGGTTGTACATCCCGTATCAGCAGTTCTGCTGGATGCCAGAATCTCCTCCAGTAACGTGGTTTATGGATGGCTAAAGCAAGAGTCTAAGCACCTCTGTGCCATATGTTCCCAGCACAAGATGAATGAGGACATGACTCGATGTGGTTTGTTACTCCTAAATCTGCCCTGAGGCACAAAGGACATTCCACCTACACATACTGTGAGACAAAGCCCTCTCTAACTGCTGGGAGAGCATCACAGCCAAGGGAAGGGCATGCACTTGGTTCACTTGGAGTCAAAACATAGCACCGTTAGGCACTGCAGTTCAGAAGAGATAACGGCACAGACCAAGATGCTCCAGACATATGAGGTTCAAAGATGGCCTTTCAGCTAAGCCTTTGGCTTTTTTTTTTCTTAAAGATCTTTGTTTATAGCAACAGTAGTCTAAAAAGCTTGAAGAATTTTTTAAGATGATTAACATGGAGCTTTGCAGATAGACAATGTGACAGGCAACTGCCCGCACTGATTTTTATAAGAGAAATGTCAGTACACCAAAGTACTTGGTCAGCAGCAAGGGCAGAATAAAGGAATGTTGATAACCTGGCATCACTAAAAGAAACAAAGTCATGAAGTCGTACACACTGGGAATGCACCATAATAAGGAACCACTCAAGCACTGCCTAGACATTCACACATCTATAAGAAGCAGGTACAGACTGCAAATGGCAGACAAAGAAGGGAATAAGTTATTCTATGATTCTACTCTATGATTCTTAATGATTCTACTCTCTCTTTGCAACTGTCTGAAAGGAAGTTGTGGTGAGGTGGGGGGATTGGCCTCTTCTTCCAGGCAACTAGTGATAGAACAAGAGACCTTAAATTGTGCCAGTGGAGATTCAGGTTGGATATAAGGAAAAACTTCTTCTCAGGGTGGTCAGGCACTGGAACAGGCTGCCCAGGAAGGTGGTGGAGTCGCCTTCTGCAGAGGGTTCCAGAAATGCGGAGATGTGGAGCAGAGCAGGCATGGTGGGGATGGGTTGATGGCTCAACTAGATGTTCTTAGCGGTCTTTTCCAACCTTAATGATTCTATGATTGTGAACACAGGTGAAAGTGTCACTGTAGGGCAGCTTTAAGGCAGAGCAGAAGTAGGAGCATCTTAACTCTACCTTCAAGTTTCCTGTTAGTAGCATGTAGTTAAGATGCTGAAATTGCAAGCAGAACCCATAGAAGCAGGCAGATGTTTTGTGCAGCTAGGTACTGTGGCAGAAGAGTCACAGTCTTTGGATGAGATGGAGTACAGTGGATTATTCAGTAATCTTTTGCTGCTATGTCATGTAAAGAAACTTGTTCGTGAATGGTAAGGTCTGTAGAAAGCTTATTTTACTCTGTGTTTGAAATAACTACAAGGTCAATTGCAAAACTACTGGCGGCTTTTAGAGTCAAGAAAGCTACAAATGGTTGTTATAAAAGTTTAAAAATAGTGAAACCCAAATGTCAGAGAGGAGGAGTTTTTCTTGGGACTGTAGGCCAAAGATTCCCCTGCTAACTCCCCCGGAGTCGTTGGAACCGTACCAGGAGACAACAGGCTCACAGCTTTGTCAGTACAACCAGTCAAAGTGTAGCCATCTGCCTCAGCCTAACCATTGCTCTTCCCTTGCAGACTTCAAGGAGGCCTTCCTCCTCTTCGACAGGACTGGTGATGCCAAGATTACCCTGAGCCAAGTCGGTGACATCGTTCGGGCACTGGGACAGAACCCCACAAACGCTGAGATGAACAAGATCCTGGGCAACCCCAGCAAAGAGGGTAAGAACCCTGCTATCTCTCTTGGGCCCTTTTTCAAGCTGGGGAACTAATTAGGAAACATCAGTACTCCCAGTAGGAGGGAGATGATTTTTTGCTCCATTAGGGAAGCAAGGCGAGCTCTCCAGAAGCAATAAGGGGAATTTTGCCAGTTTCTTTTGAAGAAGATGGGGGCAGCAGGAAGTACAGTGTTCAGAAAACCTTCTCCCTACGCTATGGAGTAGTCTCTGCAAAGATCACTTCGTTGTCAGCTTGGAGCAGCATGCACTTCTTACTGCTCACAGTCTCTTTGTGACCCAGACCCCTCAGCAAGGGGCTATTTCTAGCAGCAGTTCTTTTGCATTAGCTGAGACATACCCCAAGAGTAGAAACCCAACCATGTATTTTAGCTGAACAGGATGGCCTTTTTAAAACTGCTACAAACCTAGACACGCACAGCACACATTGGCAATTTATTACCGGTCATTTACTAACTGTCACTTTCTATTTCCTCTTCTGTAGAGATAAAAAGTGGCAAACTTTGTGATAATCTCCTTTTAACAAGGACTTGGCTCCAGGACATCCCCAATTTCATTCAAACAGTACATATTAGGATAGGCTAAACAATATCCAAACCCGCAGGCCTGGAAAGAGAGGCTCTAACGAACAGTTTATAAGTCCCGAGTTAAGCATTAGCATCAGTGGGAAGTGCTAAGCAAAAGACTAATACTGAACTGAGACAGTGCTTTAAGTGACTATACCAATAACTGAACAACATCTTTAGTAAAAAAAAAAAAAAAACGGGTAGTAAAATAGATTCTGTAACAACTATCTATTCAAAAATCTCTTATGTTTCCATCTGTTATATTCCATCCTTGCCCAGATGAAAGCTGCTCCTTGAAAGGATTTAAATTAAAAAAAAAAAAAAAAAAGGGGAGCCTTCTGGCAGCCTTGCCATCTGGGGAAGGCCTCACTGAAGACCTCGACTTCTGCCTCATGAAAACAAATGGGCAATATGCACTAAGCTTGCGAGGCCTTAAACCTCCACAATGAGTATGTTGAATAGCAAATTTGGATACCACCTCCACTGGGCATTCTATTTTTAGTTCGTTTATACTTTTGCCAAGTCACATCTAAGAGAACCTGACGAGGCCAGTAACATGATGTTAAAAAACCCAGGGGCTTTAAGTCCCAGCACCTCACTCTTCTTACCTTAAACCCTAAGCAGTAGGAAAGGAGTTCTGTTTCACTGTATTCTGTAGCTCCCCCATTGCAAAAATCTTTTCAAAGATGAACACATGTAGCATGCTTCATTTCTGAAGGAAATATACAACACACACATACTATATAAAACCATAGGAAAAGTGGAATAGAGAAAGGATGTGAAAAATCAGATGGATTCAAAACCATGATAAGAGAAACCAGATTCTGCAGAGCAGCCAAATCCTGTGGCCAAAGGGGCATGCAAGTGAGGTGGGAGGCTTTCCCAAATTTCAGTATGAATATCCCAGGTGAACAATGAAGCGTCTAGCAGCACTGCAACTGATGCTTTCTTTTCAGAGATGAATGCCAAGAAAATTACCTTTGAAGAGTTCCTGCCCATGCTGCAAGCAGCTGCTAACAACAAGGATCAGGGTACCTTTGAAGACTTTGTTGAAGGTCTGCGTGTTTTCGACAAGGAAGGCAACGGCACAGTCATGGGGGCTGAACTCCGCCATGTACTGGCCACACTGGGTAAGGGGTTGTCCCATCTGCAAACACAAAAAATTGCTGCTGTTTGAAGGCATGAGAGAGGGAGGGAGAATGTTCTAACTAGCTTAGAGAGATAGGAGGCTGCTAGCCAAAACTCTGGGAAAACTGATGCAAAGCAACAGAAAGATCAAAAGAAAGTTTTACTTCTAAACTCAAATTAGGTACTAAAAGGGTCCACTGAGGGACAGAGAGAAAAGGCTGAAAACTCTAGTGACCTACAGCACACAGATAGAGGATTTGTTGCATAGTTCTTCACTCTATAAATGACTAGGAATCCTATGTCTATGTGCACACACAGAAGTCATAAAGAAAGTTAAAATGAATAAATCTTATTTCAGCAACAAATCTTGTTATTACTCCAGAAAACAAAGAAAACATTCAGGAAAGCTGCAGGATTCAGCCTCAGCTGCGTGTCTGTTTAAGAACTAACCAGGCTGCCTTCATTCTGCAGGTGAGAAGATGACAGAAGAGGAAGTAGAGGAACTGATGAAAGGTCAGGAAGACTCCAACGGCTGCATCAACTACGAGGGTACGTGTGGGGGTTCAACACCCTCTCGTCCTACATTTCATCCCTGAGTTTCACTGCAGTTGGCTCTTAACTTCTCTGGCAAATTGGGTGGACAAAGCTACAGCTGAGTTATATTGAAAGGTTTATGCATGAAAATTATGTGCCTAGCCAGCAGTCACATCATGGGAAAGGCTAGGTTCAGCCACAGCAGAGAAGGCCGCTGTTGTTAGCCCTGAGTCTCTAGACTGACATTCTGTAGCAAAGCTGCCATAATTAGAAGTAAACTAGCCCTCAGCTAATGCTTGGGCAAAGTGTTCCATTTGACATTTAGTCTCATCACATCCAAGCAGGAAGGGAATTTAGTTTGAACAGTATTAAACACTTCAAACTTCCTATCACATTACTGAGTTAAATCTGATCAGAAGAGTGCCTTGTCAACACCATCAGCTCCTGAACAGCTCTTGCTTTTGAAGGTGTCTCCTGAAGTAATATTTGCTGATCCTTCTAACTATCACATCTGTATTTTTCCACAGCATTTGTAAAGCACATCATGTCTGTCTAAGTGGACATCCCCAGATAACAAATGGTACGTTCCCATCTGCATGCTTGTCTTTTTGCTATGCTGCTTCTTGCCCATGGCCAGACATAGGTTATGAAATCAACATGACACTGTCTCACCAATGATAAAATTAAACTGCTGTCCAAGAGAAAAAAGCACAGGAAAGCAGATCCCTGGGTCTTATTCCCAGCTCTGCAACTGGTCAGAAACTCAGGTGGCATTTAGTGGATTTTTCCAACAGCCAGATCATGAGAAAATGCTCAGTTTACCTGTGAACATGAAAATACTTGAGCTTAAATATCATTCTAGATTTCTGTTGTCATATGAAAGGAGAGCTTAAACTATGCAAATTGACACCTTCAGACACAGAATCAGAAAAACAAATCCAAGCAACACCTTCTGATAATTCAAAGATTAGTGTACAAAGAACATTCTGACTACTTTTGTGAACGACTGAGAACAGGTCTCCAAAAGAAATGAAGTAATTATCTTTAGAAAGTATTCTAACAGTCATGGTCAATAGCCAAAAGAGGGCTCAGATTTAGCAGTATTTCTACAAGCAGAGGGGAAAAAAAAAGCAGTAAAAGAACAACCCACAACCTTGATATGCTTCTGTTTTGTCAGCAGAAAAGCTCAACACCTCTCTTTAAAATGCAACAAGATACTGTGGGTATGTGGGCTCCTTTGAGCTATGTTATGTTGGGAGAGACAATTCCAACTCAACAGACATCTCAAAAGCAAAATTAAGGGCTCCAGTTGTCATTTTGCAGTGTTTCTTCAGCCAGAGGTGATTTCTAATTGTACTCTCCCACTCCTTCCTAGAACAAGCTGAATTCAGAAAGACCAGATGGCGCCTAAGATCTGCCTGAGTGAAATTCTTGCTCTGGCAGGTATCATCAACATGGAAATTGCATAGGACTGGACAATATGAAACCAAACCATCTACTTTTTTTTTTTTTAAACCAGTGCATCCATAGGCATTGCCTCTGGGTCACTTCCAAAAACTGAACTTTCACCAAGGAGAGTTAGATGGAAAAACTGCTACCATCCAGCATTCATCCATCCCAAGCACCTCTTTCCATGTTGTTTCCCATGAAAGAATGTAAACCTTTGGAAAAATAAAGCATCAATAAATCCCTGTTGTCACTTTGAGGCTATAAAGTCTTTTTTACCCCCTCTAAACCTATTCAAGCCTACTCAAACAAGCACTTAATTTATTTCTGTATGTTGTACTTCACAAAATAAAGTTTTATTTGAAAAAAATATATTTGAACATCTTCAAGAGGTCACTACTTAATATGGTTGAAAAGTGCTTTGCTGGGGGACTGGGAGGAGGAACGGTCAGGAAGCTGGCACACACATCAGCACCAACACGCTTCTGGGGAGAAGGCCACCTGAAACTGGTATCAGAACAGCCCCCAGGGTAGCACCTACCCCAGTGTACAGGTAGACCCGAAAGCAGCCGTGGTGACCCTGCCTCAGAGAGCCACGCTTCCTGGCAAAGACTCCTTACTACTACAACAGTAGGCCTGCAGCACAATTGGGAAGGGATCCCCTCCACCAGCTGTATTTAGAGTTTCGTGGACAACTACAACAAGTGATCAGGACACACACAAAGGCTCTGTATGGGGGGAACCAACGTAGTGGCTGCCGTTCCCTGGGCCACGTGGAGGGCAGCCCGATGTCCATGGAGTAACTAGCTCCCAGGGCTGAACTGTCACCTGCACATCCCTGCCCTTAAATGTAGCTCCTTGCTCCTTTCCTCAAGCGTTTGTGAAACTGCTTTAGCCTTCTATCTGAGGGTCAGTTTGTTCTATTAAAATCTGACTTAGCCTTATTAAGTTACAGTGCACAACAGCTCCATCATTCAAGCACCAACAGGTGCACCAGGGGCAGCTGGCACGAGAATAGGCCACAGCACAGCCAGTGGAGCAGCAGCTGCCTCTTTTGCAAGGCTTCCCCCAAAAAATCTCCTGTACACTGACAGACAGAGCCAAGCAAGTCTTACAGCCATGCCCAGCCCAAAGACCCATGCCAGGAGGTAGCTTACAGGTGCTTGCTTCATGCATAGTGGGGAAAAAGACTTTGATAGAAGGAAAATGGGAGGTAGTTGCTTAACTTTGTCCTAAGAAGGCAAGGAAGGAAAAAAAATAATCAAGATGCATGAAACAAGTTATTTATAGGGCCTCAGCCGAGAGGATGTTTCTCAAGGGACTGCTAGACACCCTATTGCTTCTCACCATATTGCACATACATGCTCTGTGTTGTTTCTCCTTCCAAGAAAACCATGGATCTCAGTTGCTGGGAAAGCAAACAAACAAAAACCAAAACAACATTTCTCCACATACACTGTCAGTCTCATTCCGACACTTCTTCACCACACGACATCAGTGTGCAGTCACATAACCAGTCCAGGGTTGGAAACAGCCTGAAAGACCAATGTTCCCATCTTTCCTCTCTAAAATCATAGCTTTGGTTAACATGTAAGTTTAAGTCCAATTCCATACTACCAACAGAATGGGACAGCTTCTGTGTAGAAAGAAGCAGGTTTAAGCCACCCATTTTTAAAAACCCACATATATAGAGACAGATATCTGTTAAAAAAAAACATATCCTGGTGAGACAGCATTTTTAGGAGTCATCTTAAACAATTCAATCACTTATACAGAAAGACCAGCTCTTCAATACTAGCCTCCTTCAGCAAGTTACAGATTCAACCAGAAGCTGCCGTTCAACAAAAATATCAACCAGAAATGTTTTCTTTTGAAAGCATAGATGGTTTAAGGAAAAAACGTTTTAATTGAGAGACACAAAAAATCCAGACCTCTCTCTCAGAAGTTTTTAATTCCAC
>JAOWBP010003503.1:4663518-4673793 GCA_028571105.1 Tragopan temminckii
GAGCCACATCCAGCCTGGCCTTGAATGCCTCCAGGGATGGGGCACCCACAACCTCCTTGGGCAACCTGTTCCAGTGCATCACCACCCTCTGTGTGAAAAAATTCCTCCTAATATCCAACCTAAACCTCCCGTCTCAGTTTAAAACCATTCCCCCTTGTCCTATCACTATCCACACTTGTAAACAGCCATTCCCCCTCCTGTTTATATGCTCCCTTCAACTATTGGAAGGCCACAATGAGGTCTCCCCGGAGCCTTCTCTTCTCCAAGCTAAACAAGCCCAGTTCCCTCAACCTATCTTTTCTGATAGGATCAGAAATGCAGTGAGGTCTGAACGCTTACTCTCCTGAGAGGTGAATGCTTTCATTGCACGTGGAACAACTTCTGTATGAATTAAAGAAAAACTAGCATTCTTGGTTGCTTTGGAGGAGCATAATCTGTCTGTAGTCTTTAGATAACATCCCTTTATGCAGTGTCTTGGATTAATGTTTAAATGCTGAAAGAATGAAATATCTGACAGAGTTGTTGTATTTGTATCATGTCATGAAAATGAGAAAATTGACATGGCCCATGTTGTTTTCAGGTTTGCTGTAAACTGCCTACAGTAGCTATAATGACACCAGCCCTCAGAGAGGCAGCAACAAAAGGTCATGGTATCCACTTGTCACCTTCTTTGTCCTCTAGAGCTATGGAGTCTGATACAACTTTGTGCATGGAAAATTCCAGAGCAGTGGAAGAGAAGATAAAAGAGGACTCCATCGCACGGATTACTTGCTCAGTCCTGGGGTTCCCCACTGCTGAGCCCAGCCTCAGGAATAATATCTTCAGTGTGCAGCATTTCGCTTCTCCACCATCCTCCAAGCACTATCAGTCTGTCTTGTTAATGAGTACGAATTCTGCGTTTAGCAGCAAAACCGGTAAGCAAATGAAATCGGGAGAGCCTGACTGCTCCAGGATGAGAAATGCATTACATAATGGCGCCGACGCATCGTTTGGTCAGATCAGTCATTCAGGACCTGAGGAACAGGTCAAAGGGGAAGCTTTTTCTGAGCCCCCATCTCTGAATTTGGCAGAAACGCAAAGACTTTTGGATTCAAATGTAACTGAATCCGGCAACGCAGAAGAAATGCGGCTCTTCAATGATAAATGGTACAAGAAGAATGGTTTTTTGGGTAGGGCTTTGGGAGTCTGCGCTGAAACAATAAAAGGGGATTTATTACACCAGATTCTTCACGGGCCTTCAGAAGGGATTTTGAGCTGCACCCGGGAGGAGGTGTATGCTCGCTTACTCCAGTGTGTCACTAAGCAACAAATGGAGATCAGCCGCGCCAAAAGAACTCAGAAACGTTTACAAATGCTCCTGGCAAAGCATGTTATCAAACACTGTGATCAGCAGCTGAAGTGCTTCGTAAAACATCAGCTTCAGAGAATGAAGGTTTTACACAAACCAGCCAGGTTTTCGAGCGGTAGCTCCCTCAGGTGTGCGCAAGGTTGGCCGGAAAACACTGCAGCTACTTTGGAAAGTAGTTCGAGTGCGGATGTACAGAATGGAGTTTGTGTTGCACCTGGGGAAATTCGGGGATTTGCGCTTTCTGCTGGAGGGCTGCTGTCTCGTGTGGAAAAGGATCTGGACTCTGATGCAACGTGTAGCAGCTCAGATGAAGACTATGATGAACAGACTGTAAGAACAGCTGTGGAAGCGTAAGTGTTAAATTCCTGCTTAGACTCATGTGCTTCATGCTTATAAATCAAGCTGGAGGGGTGTAGACCTGCAAATTCCTTCTTGTCTAAGTAACCTCGCTCTGTAGGTAGTCCTCCTGAAATCAGCAGGACTGCCTATGTGAGCTGGGTTTGGCAGGATCCAGACAGAAAGTAAGAACTTGTAACTGTACAGGGCTTAAGCAGCAGTTATGTTACTGCACTGCAGAGAGCAGGATGTTGTACTGTGTGAATCAAGCGTGCATCACATTAATACTGCTAATTATTCAATACTTGGATTATGCTGTAAATCACAACAGATAGTGATAGCAGTGCAGTAAATGATACTTGTGGCTAGTATCAAACTAAATTACGGAGAGATAGTCAATGTTACAATCTTGAAATCCATTATTATGTGATTGAGTATAATCGTCAATGCAGATGTCAAGCCGTATTTGAGGGATGTATATTGAAAAAGTCTTCTACTTTGAACTATGATTTTTAAATGTTGATTTACTTAATGAGTTGTTCTTTGTTATTTTGAAGTTTGAAGGATTGTTTTTGTTGTTTCTGGTATCTTTTTCAAGAAGTACCAGAGCGAAGCTAATATAATTAGCTAATACTGCAGTTCTGTGTGTCTGTTACATTGTCAGAGAACCTGTCAATACAAATTATCATAGCTTTGGGAATCGGCCGTGGGTAAGACAAGTGTGCTGTAAAGTTGTTCCAGGAATGGTGATGGAAATACAGCCTCTTATTTTGTTATTTCTTATTTGACTGTGCTGTCAACACAGTATCTTCTGTTGAGAAATTGTAGAAAGCATTGAAAACACAGCTTCTTTCCTTTTCGGGCAGGTGAAGAGGAGGGGGAGCACCTCCGAAGGTCTGTAAAGATGACTTTATGGCAGCAGCATCTCTAGTGCTTGAAGTCAGGACCGTTTTTGTTTCCTCATCTCCTGATACAGTCCCTGCTTTCAGGGACTCTCTGAAAAGCACTGAGTGACACTAATATTGATGGAAAAATAAATATTACAAACAAACAAACAAACACAAATCGTAGTCTGTTTCTTCAACAGCACAGTGTTCAGAAGAAGTCAAGGAAGCCTCATCTTCCATTGAAATAGCTGTGCCATGTTATGTGTTTACAGCTTCTGTTATGAAAGCTTGAGTGCAACGTGGTTCTACCAAATCACTGCTGCAGTTTGTTAAACTCTGTAGAACTGGAAAACAGGAGAAGAGTTTTTCATTTTCTTTTGCATATTGTCAGAATGGTAAACACCACATTAGAGATCAACCCAAAGCATAATGTGTTGCCTGCTGAATTACCATCACCTCAAATATTTTAGTCTGCAAAAATACTCTTCTCCTTTTGAAATATTCTAATGAAAAAACAACATCTGTAGCTCTTCCCAGTGTTGGAGATCGAGCATTCCTCTCCTGGCTGATACGTTTGAACTTCTGAGTAATACTATTGCTTCCAGGATTTTTATCTTGCGATTACATGAACTGAGTGGGGAAAACTGATGTGAAATTCTGATTCTCAGAGGGTAGCTGATAATCTAAAACTTGAAGTTCACTGTGAAGGTTGTCTCTTTTCCTCTTGCCAGGGACAGTCCAGTTTCTCATACTGCCAGTTCTTCAGCTTTATTTCTTGTTGTAGCCTTCAAATTACTGGAGTTATCTTTCCACATAGGGGTTATTCAGTTTGTTTTGTTGTGCTGACGGAAAAGTCCACAGAGGATTATTAAGGACACAGCACCACCTTTGGCTTGGGAAATCCCCAGGCTGCCTGGAAGGCGAGGGAGTATTCTGGAGAAACTTAGCTCTGTATTGCCCCGTTGCAAGACTGTTACCTTGGCTGCTGCTAGGAGGCAGGAGACCTGGTGGATGTCTGTAGGCTTACTCGGTGCAGACTCCTTTTTTTTCCCCCCTCTTTTTTATGTTCTTGCGGTTAAAAGCAGTCAAGCAGCAGGGATGGCTTGCTGGTAGTGTGTGTTAGCAGAGGCTTTGCTGCCTTGTCAGCATGAGAGTCACCGTGTTTGAACTGTGCTGCTGGACCAGCAAGTGCAGAGTTAAAGCACCACCTAATTTAAGCTGAAGACTTTTGTCTGTGTGCATAGGTTGAGCCAGTGCCTGAATTAACACTGCAGTGGGGATGGGCTGTCTCTCATCTGAATTTATCACTATCTTATGCTTGAGATGGCTTTCTTCATTCTCCACCTTTCCAAAGATTTGTCTTGGCTAAACGACTGCGCTTCCTTTAGGTGGCAAAGGTCTGTCAGTTGTTCAGCTGTGTAGCTGCTGAGATTTGCTTTTATTTCTGCTTTACCACTTTAAGATTCTTTCAATTGCCTTTCAGCTGGACAAGAAAACAAAACAAAGTTAGCTTCCATTTTTATTTTTGTTAAGTGGATTTATGTTGCTTTGAAATGCTTTTTTCTCCCAAGGAGTTGGTTCTTAGTGCTTTCCAGAAATAACGTGATTATATGGTGAGAGAATGCTCATTTCCTCGCTTTGGACTGTTATTTCTCATAGTGAAGACTTTCACTGATGTGAAAACACTCCTCCTCTCATAATATTCTAGATGTTAAAAGGTTCTATTAATGCACTGTGAGTGGGGAAAATCTTTGGGTTCTACCTGTATTACAAAATATGGATTGCATTTAACTAGAGGGAGTAAATGTGCAAGTGGCTGGCCATAGCTGCATCCTTTGTAGCTTGCTACATCAACCCAGTGTGCAAGGGGGGAGGAGCTTCCCATTCATAGGTTTACCTGAGCCCAGCCTGCTTCCATTACAGGAGGGGGAAGATCTGATTCCAGCCCCAATTTTTCACGGTAAGAAAAAAATCTGGAGCTATTTTTAGCTTGTTGAACCCGTTCATTCCCATTATCCTGGAAAGAGTTTTGCCCAATGAGTGTTGACATAAGCTCTTCTGAACTGTATCTCAATGCTCTGTGACTCAAGTCAGATTGTCTTTATCCATCTATTTCAATACCCATGTTGTTCAGTTGCAAATAGCCGTTACAAGATACTTACACCATTGTTCATCCCCTGTGCATTACACAGGTGCTGTCCTCAGACGAGGGATCTTCGGTGTGCTCATGAGCAGAGAGCTGTTTTAGTTGGCGAGTCACTGTGCTCTGATTTCTAGAGTAATTGGAAAGCCCTGTCCCATTTCTTAATCAAAACACATTTGGTTCTTTGAGTATTTGTCAAAGAGAAACATGAAGGAAACGCTGGCTCATTGCAGGAGTTCTGACATCTTGCAATGTACAGCTCAGCAATGTCTTTAGCTCATCACAGCTTTTGTGAAAGGCTTCTTTGGCAGTGCAGCAAACTTTCATAAGCATTCTGTAGTATTTTCTTGTACCATTCCTTCCTTTGGGTGTGAGAAGTCGCTCGAGATGCTATGTTGAGGATATGGTGGTACTTCTTCCTGCTTTAATAAAGACGGAACTCAGGTGCCAGTCACTGTGTCTGTGTCAGGTATGATATCCAAAGTGGATGCAAGACCCAGTGAGACATCATAGAGCAGGGTGTAAGCAGTTCCCTTGGGAATTCACAGCCCACATCCACCACCTGAAATGCAGCACAGACAACATTGCATCAGCTCGTTGCAGTTGGAACTGCTCGGTCTTCCTTTGAGGTTCATGAAAATGAAAGATTACCTGTAGAAATGATGTCAAATAAGATGACTTTGGGGAGGATGTCAACTTCAAGTATTTTCAGCAGCACACCTCTGCTCGGGGAGCTATGTAACATTTCTTTCTGGGGCAGCCTTGCATCCTTATTCCTGTATTTCCTGTGTGTTCCTGATGTGCCTAGAGATTCTGACTGTTCACAACATACCACAAAAAAGCCAGATGTGGTTATTTGGGAAACCTTTACACTTTCACAATACTGACTGTTGGTTTTTTTTTTTCCTTCCAAATGCACTGAGTGATCTTCCAAAATCAAAAGATCTATCACTGGTGTTCTTTAAAGGCACAGCTGCTCACTCCATCAAATAGCAATGTCTGTACCTAATTGATTAGAGAGAAAAGCTTCTTACAACAGACGTTTCTGCAAAACAAGTTGCTATCTGCCTACTTGCGAGAAGTCCTGGGTCCTGTTTCTCCAATCCTCCTTCCCCCATCTGAATGAAACCCTTTTGTGCATCACTTGGTGGGATTTTTTCCTTCAGAAATATTTTCATGCTTTTCCTCTGAATTTTGAAAGACACATTTTACTGATTATCTTCCAGCAACCTCATGTCTGACGAAGTAGCACTGTTGTGTTTTTCCATGCCCATGGGCTTCATTGTGCCTGGAATCTTTTATAATGGATGTGAAGAGATATGAAGGGGGAAAAAAAAAAGCAAAAACAAGACTTAGTCTTTTTTTTCTCCCTTAGATTTCTAGTTGGGAAGAGGAAGATTAGAAATCTGCTTTTAGTATAAATACTTGGCAGGGAGGGGAGCAATAAGGCGGAGAGAATAGAGGAAGGAAGAAAATATTATGACTAGTATCTCCAGTTCGGATCTGTTTGTTCTAGATTATTTTCCAGTTTTCCTAGCAGTTTTTCTCATGGCTAATTGAGCAATGTCAGTGCAGTTCTGCAGGCCTCGCAACAGAAGGCACTGCTTGGGGGCTGGGGCTTTTTGCCCATCTTTCAGCCACGTTATGAGGAGAAGCTGTTCGGTTTTGCAAGAAGTCCTTATTTTCCACTCTGAGCTGTAATTTCACTTCAAAGCTGATAAGAGAACCAAATTCAGGTTTTGGGAAGGGGAGGAAGAGAGTCTGCCAGTGCTGTTCTTCATTTCTCTTAAGCACAAAACCCCAACTGTTTCTAGTTTTTAAGACCTTTTCATTATATGAGTGAGGGAAGTGTCTTATTTGCATTAAAGATTAGTGTGACAACCTTTGAAGACGTATGAATTCATCGGTGCTGATTTTGACAAGTTTTAGGCATTGCTTTTTCATGAATTCCATTCCCTGGATTCTTGGCTCCCATCACTACGTGTGGGAGGAGAATTGTGTGCAGGGAATCAAAGAAAAGCTTGCTCTGTGTTACCTTCTGTTTTCATTCGAGGGATACGTGTGTTATTTCAGAATATATTTGACCTCACTTGCTGGGATTTCTGTAAGGGGGATTGACAACTTCTTTAGGGTCACAGTGCATGTACTGTTTTCTCTGTAGATATCTGATATAGAGCAACAAGGACTTAGTTTTGAGCAAGACTTCCTTCTTGCAATACCAGAGCAATGCTCTTGTGAATGAGGATCCTGATTTCTAACCTGTAATTACATCAGTATTTCTGCAGCTGCTGAAAGCCAACTGGAAGGTTGTAAGGAAAGGCAGCAAGTTGAACAAGTTGTAACGTGCAAGAGAGCCTCAGAGCTGGGAATGGCAAAGCTTCTGAATTAAATAAGTGTTGAATGCATATGAAATAAAAACTTGGCGGTGTTCTCCCAAATGACGGTTTAATGCACTGTCAACATAGCATAGTAGAATAGAGACTCTAATAATTGGACACATGTATATACATGATAAGCTCACACACTTAATGACATGGTAGATGCCGAAGCACTTGGTGCCTGATGAGATCTGCTATTTAAGCTGGGTTTTACAGCCAGCTTTTATCCTTCTGCTAAGCTGTGAAATGTGTTTGTTTTCATGGAAAGATTTGTTTACAATCAACAAGAAAGTGTGTGTGTAGCATCTTGAAAAGTGAGGGCGTTATGATTGCATTTTGCAGATAACATTGATTCCTTAAGAATCTACTTCAAAGGGATGCATCCGGATCCCTTGAAAGTCTGCATACATGGGCCTTGAGACAGGAAATCATTTAAGTGCTTTCCTTTTCACATGAAATAAAAAGTGTGCTTAAAGGCTTCCCAAAATAGGAACGCTCTCCTTAATGGGCTTTCATTCATACTGCTAAATATGGGTGAGGAATGTAACTTAAGATATCAGATTTAAACATACTGACCTGTCTTCTTTTTTTTTCTTTTTTAATTAGAACTGAAATAGCCGTAAATTATTTTCATCCAAACATTTTACCTAGCTGCTGTGGGCAAGAGAGTTTTGTGTTACAAATTAAAATTAATATATTTGCAATTAACAAACTTCTAATTATTGCATTTGGTGTTGAAAGCAGTATAAACACAAGCACGTATGGAGACGGATGCTTTGTAACCTCTTCTTCCCCCTCTCAGCCAGGGGGTGGGCAGGGTAACAATGGAATTCAGCAGAACTCCATGCCAGGCTTCTACCAAACACCCAAACCAGGAAGGTTGTCCTGTTCGACCGCACATTTATGGCTGTTGGCCCCTTGTCCCTGCAGTCCCTGGTACTGCATGCAGCCAGGCTGACACTTACAAACCAGAGTAGGTGCTATGGGCACGCAGCCCCTGCCTACCTCTTCCTGAGAGTGTAGGTGCAAGTCTGGGGCCCAGCTTCAGGGGTGGCAAGGCAGCACTGATAATGCTGCTTCAGTGCTGTAATGTTCCACTGTACGTATCTTTAAAGGCTTATATTGTAAGCTCTGTCTTACTTTATGTTGGTCGTGGGATGCAAACATAGCGTTGCTTTCTTGAGCTCTCTTTTCAAGGGCAGTTGTGTAATGCTTACAGGGGATTTCTAGGCTCGTGTTCCCAGCATTTTGTTGTTAGTCTATTGATGTGCCATTTCAAAGGCAAGAAAACCTGTTTCCAGGCAGCCCTGATGTTCGTGAGCTGGTTTGTTTTTATTTTTATTTCTTTTGCATGTTAGCACTGCCTGCTGCTCTGCTTCGTGCTGCTTTGAGTGAAATTATGTGAAGCAAGCTGGAGTGCCGGGGCAGCTGATGGAAACTGACAAACTCATTTTAAAACGTTTTGAGCAAGTAACAGGTTTGCTTTCTGCAGGGGTTTTATTATTGTTAAAAGGTGAAAGGGTGCTGATTGTTTTCCTTTTGCAGGTTTTTACTTTTTGAGCAGTTAATATTCTAACTGACTCTGCCTCCACCAGCCAGGTTGGCTTTTTATCATTAACATCTGTTAAGAATGACGTAAACAGAACTGAAGAGGAAAAACACCTACCAGAACTGCTATGAACTGCTGGAGCTCAGACAGCAGCGCTTTACCAAGCTGAATTTGTTGCCTTTGCTGAGCCCTAGATGAACAACTCAGTGCAAGTGTAACAACTGTATTTCTCTATTATAAGACCTACAGTAATGACTGGGCACAGAAGCCCCATAGCTGCCAAATACTGGCTATGGCATCTCCTCAGATTGGAAGATGTAATTTCTCAGATAGGGAAGCATACAGAGCTTCAGCATTAAATTCTTATTAAATGTCTTCTACTGTATCCGAGCACAGAAATTTTCCTTTCTTCTCTTTATATTTTCAAGTTATCTTCTACAGCTGATTGTGACTGATAACTTTAGCAATTATTGCCTGAAATCCTCAGGCCTGATGGCTCATCTGACTTCACCCGGATGAAGGTTTCCAGTTAGGGAATGATAGGGAAAGATATGTGTTACGAATTAGTATCAACACATGTCATTGGGTGCAGTTCTGAAAGTATTAAATGGCAACGGCATGTCAGGGATGGTGGGACCAGGTGTGGGTGCCAGGCGTTACGATAAGCAGTTGCTGATGTCCGTAGATGACAGGGCTGCCACCCATCTGCTCTGAAGCCGTGTAGTGTTTCAGGGGAAAATCTCTGCCAGGTAAAACTCCTGGTAAACACCAAAGAAGATAACAAGCCTGAATGACCTGATAGCAGGCGTTTGCAGAGATTTCGGTGTAACTCTTGAGAGCCTCCTAAATGACTTTCTGGCCTGGTTTGGTGCCAGCTCTCACAAGACAGTTGGGTATTGCTCTCCGCACTCAGCCTGCAGTGACCGCTCCTGTGCGATCTGAGCGGAGGCTTACTTTGAACTGTCAGGGTGAGCAATGCTCTGTTGTGTAGCACTGCTTGGCTGTGATACCAGAGGATTCTATTTGTTGCCGTTTGTTTGAGTCTTGTTTACACTCTGGAATGCGTGGAAGAGATGTTGTTCATGAAGCAGCACTTGCTGCTTTTTCAGTTATGTGGTTATTATGGGTTTAACAGTGAACTGGTCGAGGGGAGTTAATACTTCAACAGCAACTGAAGTTAGTTCTCTCTGAAAATAAACATGAAGTAGGCGTGCTGGAAGAATGAGACCTTGAGAAAGCTTGTGCAGGTCATTTCATAGTTGGACATGCAGAGCACCAGAGTGCTGCTGAGCTCTGGTCAGACAGTGCCATGTGGGGAACGTGAAATGTTTGGGGGTTTTGTACAATTGAGTGAGCTGTCCCAGGAGAGTCAGGAGATGTATGATAATTTCCAATGTGTGTTGTGTCTCATGAATTTCATCGTGAGTCACGCGATGTCTGGGTAGGATTTAAGGATCAGGAGAATATCTCGATGGTTTGTTTTTCAATTTCCAGACTCGAGTCTTTCATCAAAGTGATGAACTTTTACCGTTGTTTTCATTGACTCCCTCCAAGGAGGGTGATGAGCTGTTTATCCTGAGGATAATTAATCTGTAGTTGATGAGCTGATCCTTTCTCCCATATACGTCAGTGTC
>JAOWBP010003503.1:4691588-4721557 GCA_028571105.1 Tragopan temminckii
GTGAGTACTATTGGTGATAGGTGGATGGTTGGACTGGATGATCTTGAAGGTCTTTTCCAACCTCGGTGATTCTGTGACATGTTTTTAAGTAATTGGTGAAGGCCTCAGATGTTGGATCTGCAGTAATTCTGTGTGCTCCTGTGTGTTTCTTACATTTCTTGTGCTGGGTTTCCATACGCTAAACCACCTCCAGTGTCTCTGTACTGAAGATGCAGAGATGTCCAAAGATGCTCTGTCTTTGGCAGTAAAAACTCCTGTAGGGAACACTGTATCAGAGAGGCCTCCCAGAGCTTAATGAACAGAAGATCTTGCAACTTTCCATTTAACAATGACCACTTTCACTCTCCCTCCAAAAAAATAAGCATTCCCATATTTACAGAGGAGCCTCTAGCATTAGTTAACTGGAAGCCAAATTTGGTGCCACATTAAAAGAATTTCAGTCTAAAATTCTGAAATTCAGGACATAACTGAAGTTTTAATATTCCTTCTGCAGTGATGGGATCCAAAATCTCATTGGTTTGGAATCTCTAGGCTGCTTTCCAAATACCTAAGGCTCAGTTTTACAGTTGATGAGTAATGGACCTCATAGATGGAAGGAGATGAAGGAGATGGAAGGGGAGATCTGTTAGTTTGTACCTCTTGCTTGCGATCTGCTTATTGATTCTGAATCTCAGCATCTTCAGGGTGTTTGAAGGCCAAGCAGCTCAGATGCTGTCAATAGATACTGGAAACGTGTGCACTGAGACTGCAGTTCAAATGCACCTTCTTCAGCTTTACAATCAGAAGCCTGCCTTTAAGTGTTTGTGAAATCACTGCTAGCCTTAACCAGCTTGTCATGGCTGCCTGTATCATTTTTGCTTACTGTGGCTCTCAGCACAGAAATCTGTGGTTATACTTTGCTTTCTACATGCAGACTTTACCAAGGGGCTGTGTGGAGAACTGTGTCATTGTGCTACAGAGAGATCCTGCTCATGTTCCTGGAGAAAATAGGTGGTGGCAGCAATCAAGCTGTCAGTTTCAGACTTCATGCAAGTGCCAAACTCAATTAAAATTTTCAAAATTAAGGTAAAGCAGTTAACAAAGGCACATACAGTGTTGGTTGAAAACAGAATAACAGTGATCCTGCTGGGGAAGCGAGTGATAAAATTGGATTGGACGTTTCCAGCATGTTCTGACAATCAAACCTAAGTGGTTATCAGGTCTTTCAATTAAGATCCATCAAAAGAGTATTGTTTCACTGAAAAAATTTCATTCTGACAGGCTCTGTCAATTTCTTAGTGCTGCACTTGCTACACTTGGTTACCCAGCTGTTGATGAGATTGTTCAGCTTGAAATGCAAGAACGCTGGATATCAACCTGCACTGAGTTGTAGATTAAACAGGGGGTAAGACTGCAAAATGGGGAACAGCCTCTGGGATTGATTTCCTTTCAAAATGCATTTATATCCCAAATAGCAATCCAACAAATTTCCTATGGCTCTTCACTGAAAAATGAGTTATTCCTTACAAACACAGAAAATAGCTGGATTTTTAATACAGTGTTACTGTGCTGCCTCTGGCAAGTTGTTTTCCCATATTTTCTCAAGTTTTAGGTATTTATATAGCTTGTGGTACCATGGTGGTTGCAGACTCCCATTTCTTTAAGGACATTAGCTTGATAGCAAGCTGCAGCTAAGGAAGACTTGCTGCCATGTCCCTGCAGCAGCTGTGCTGTTAACAGAGATCAGCTTGCCAGTGTCTAAGGAAAAGGTGGAACCTTCTGAACATTGCAGCTCCTCAGCCAGCCTCAGCATTAGTGAGTGCCAAGCTGTGCTGGTGGGCAGTGCTGCTCTGTGGAGGGATCTGAGCAAATGAGAACTACAGTATTCTGGCTAGAAAAATCACAGCAAAATGCAGACTGCCCATCTAGGAGATGTAAGAAATGTTGGCTTAACTATGAGGAATTTGTTTTTTTCAGAACAGATGACTGACTGTATATTCTTTGTTTATCTGATGGCAATCACAGTATTGTTCTTCACAACTCTTCAGATTCTTTTGGGAAGTTCATTCTCCCCTGCAGCACCCAACACACGTGTTAGGAAAAGGGAAGTATGAAGTTGAACTGCTATCCCATCTGTTGGTTCACAAAGGTCACTGGGAAGAGAGCCACATTTTTTCTCTATCTACTGCCATGCTGCATACATTTACAACACTGTCAAAAGTTTGTGTATTTAGTGACATAGTATCTGCCCAGTGCCTGTTGAGAGATGCCCTGTATTGTCCTCTGCTTTGCTACGTTTCAACTCTGAAGAAGACAACTTCTTCCCCTACTCCTGTATTTTAGATAATGCTTACACAGAGTAGTATCTGAAAGAAAGCACAGAGCTTATGCAATACCAGTGCAAAAAGAGATGAATCCTTGAAATTGTCTGCAACTCTAGAAGACCTTCCAGATCAACATGATAGCTAGACTGCAGTGGGGATAAATAAAACAGGATGCAGGGTGTTTGGCTTATCTGCCACCATTCAGTATCCTCAGGAACATGAGACATCCTTTGGGGACAAATCCGCTTGTCCACTAATGCAGAATGAGTGAACAAGATGATCCGTGAGTCATCTTTTGGCAGTCCTATCTGTTTTGTATCTGTCTTCCTTCATGATCTAAATATCTCAGTAAGAACGTAGGCCATTTCTTCATTGTGAGTCAGTGCACAAGCCACTCCAAATAATCCACGCGCACAGTAAACCTTGGGATGCAGTTTGTTTCAGAGCGGACAACGTGATTGTAGTGACACATTTCAGCAGCAAGAGTTCTGAATGAATGTTAAAAACGTTTGTGTGGGGTAACACAAAGGAATAAACTGCAGCCACGTTGTAGGAGGAAGATGCTTGCTTGTGGACGGGGGCTGGAATCCTGAGATTGCTTCATGTGAAACATTGAGCTGCTGTTGAATCTTTTCCCAGTGGTTGTTGCATTTATAATTTCTTTTCTACCCATGCCCACTGTGAATTCTCCAGTGTCAAATACCTGAGTGCTCCCGCAAATATTCTTCCTGCAGTGAGGACCTGAAATATCTTTGCCTCTGGCTTTGTTTTTTTGCCCAAACTTGGAGGATTTAAATTTATCTTAGAGATCTCAGAAGTTCTGGTAAGTTTACTTAAAAGCAGCCAATAAGCATTATTGCTACTCAGACAGTCTCAGAGAGGTCTTCACTTAGCTGACGTGCTGTGCTGTTTACTGGAGTGTATTCAATCTGTGTGGTTTGTTGCAGGGTTCCTTTCATAACAAGGAATGTGTTTTACCAGGACATTTTGTTTCTCACATCCTAGCTAATGGCATTAGTTTCACTTAGTTTGGTTGAGAGTTGCTTTACCAAGAGAGATCACTGGGACTAGGTACTGGCTTAATCCATTAAAACATTATACAGTACTAACTAAAGGTAAGAGGCAAAAGAGGAGTGAGATCTAAGTACTGTAACATTTGGTTCTCTCCAGTTCTTTGCAGGGTTCTGGAGCACTTTTTTTTTAAGCTGAAAATTCCCTTTGCATTCTGTATTTCCACCTGCTGGAGGAAGATGTGGTTGTGTGGACTGAGACACACATAGAGAAAACTGGAATGTAAATTTGCAGAGTTGCCAACACTCTGAAAGTCAGGAACTGAGGCGAGCATTTTAGCAACCCACTTCCATTTCCTCTGCCAGACAGTCCCATGTTGTTGTGGCTTGTTTATTTGCATTGCAGGAGATGCAGGTGAATTCTGTGTGCCTGTTATCATAGAATATCCTGAATTAGAAGGGACCCATAAGGATAGAGTCTAACTCCTGGCTCTGCACAGGACCACCCAAAATCCAAACTGTTGTGTCCCATTTCCATCTAGTGCAGATAGAAGCAAAGTGACAATTGCTGGTTTCTCTAGCTCACTCAGTCTCTACATTTTAAAACAAAACCAAATGAAACAAGAGGCTGTTTAGAAATCCTGTGTAGAATAGTAACTATAAAGCATTTTATTCACGAGCCAGCTAGAAAGTTTGCCTTCAGTGAAGCAGCTATTTCTCCTTAGTTGCAGTGAAAGGAGTCCACTGGTTGTCATTCCTCTCATTGGTATCCCTAGACATTGGCTCTGCCACCTGCCTCTGCATAGCTTACTGGCATTGCTGGCTTCTCAAAGGCCATGAATACAAGGAATGTTGTTGTGGTGCCAAGTCTCTTGCAAAGAGGCTTCAGAAAGGGGATGCACCCTGCTTTAGAGAAAGTGGTATACCTCTGAGGGTGTGTCAGCCTTCTGGTATGGGAGTACAATTGCTTGGTTATGGCTTACCAAGTTTGTAAATGAAATTGCTAGCTGATAAAATTACTATAACTCTGGAAGTTTATATATATGTATATGAAAAGTAAATATACATATAAATATAGTAAATATAGTACTATAGTAAATATAACATATATACTTTATATATATGTATGTATATATGTATAAAAGTAAAATTAGAAGTAAAAGACAGAACCAATAAATACTGCCTGGAAAAAAAGTAGCATTCCTGTGCATTCAGCTATTCTGAATGTGTGATAAGACTGTTGTCTGCTAGGGAGGAAGGAAGGGGGAACTCCTTTATCTATTGCCAGTAAAACATAATCTGTCTCTGTCAGGTTTATGTTAAGTCAGTCAGTCTGAAAGGTCTCTTTTCCACAATGAAACACCTGAAGTGTGCTTTTTACAGCAGTGCAGTTTTAGCTTGTTATGGTATTTCTGTAGCGTTTTACTGATCACATCTACTCCTAATGTCTAGACAGCATTTTCACAAAACATATCATCATGGGTTAAAAAGTCTTTTCCTTCTTTGGGTTTATTTCATTGGTCAAAAATTAATCACTAACCTTGATTTTTCAATTGATTTGTTTCTTCAACAAAAGCTCTTTGTTTCAGGATCTTTAGGACAGCATACATTTCCCACCAGAGCAGGTGAAAGTCCGTCTCCCATTGGCTTACAACAGGATTGAAAGAACTAAACTAATTTATACTTCTGGGAGGTGGGTGGTCTATAGGAATGGGGAAGATACCAATCCCTCTATGACACTGATCAAAATCCTAATTTGAGACGAGCTGGACGCTGAATAGTTTGTGCTGTGTCTTTTATGAAAGTCAGTTTCCTTCAATTCTCCTCCTGGAAAAACAAACTTCTGCCATGGGATGTGCTGCTGTATCCTTACTGACAACTTCAGAGGGACCACAGGCAGACTGATGCATTCACATCCTGGGGCAGCATGCTATGCTGCACCTGACCTACGCATGTAGGCATGCATGTAGGCAAGCACATGGGAAAGGTTCTCTCCAGAAGCTTCATCTGGCAGGGAGGTTCTGTAAGGCAGTACACATCTTTGGCATCGTCCATTAGGCACCATTCCATGAAGGGGTGTCTGGGATGCTTTGCCCATCTTCTCCCTGCACTGCTGTGTGTTAGGTGTTCAAAGAGGTATCAGCCATCCACACAGAGGTTCTCTCGTGTCCCGCAGGTAAGCCTCTGCAATGTAGCTGGCTACTCGTTTACTGAAGAACAGTCTTTAATATTGACAAAGATGGCTCCTCTTTGACGTTGCTGGAAAGTTTTGAGTGTGTGTGTAGGGCGAATAAATCCTTTTTCCTTTCCTTTTTCAGGCTTATAAGAGTAATCAGAAGCAGACGTGACAGATATTCAGCAGAGCGTATTTGAGCTGACTTAATTAACTTGCTGGATTCATACACATTGGTGTAATTGAACTGTGGCTCTCTGTTGTACTGTTACACTTCGGCTTGTTTCCAAAAATGGCAGGAGTTTCAGTAATGAGTAGCTGAAACCATGAAGTGAGTATTCACTTCAGAAGTCTTAACTGGGAGCACAGAACATTTTTCTCTTCAATTATGGCACTCTTCGTGGCTGCAGACCTTTTTCTCTCTGCAGAAAGGTGGTTGGCTGGTACTGTCCAGCTTTCTGAACCTTCTGCAGCACTGGCACACGCCCATCATGCTTTGTCTAATGAATGAATTTATCACAAGCAAATGCAAAAATTGTTTTGAATATCAAAAGAAATGGCTCATTGTATCTTCTGTGAGTCAGTAAGACAATATTAAGAAAAACCAAGAAGATTAAAATCCATAATACTCTTTAAAAATCAGATTCTCTTGGTGACACTGTTCCTTATGAAGTTTAAAAGAGCTGCTATTTTAGTTTAATATTTAAAGACCACACTCTTCTGATTTTCTCTTAAGTACAGTGTATTTTCTTTTCCATAATGAAATTAACCTAATGTAATGTTATTCTTCATATCTACTTAAGCTCAGGAAGCATGAGGTTTTGTATTTCAGCAGTGAAGAAAGATGGTTCAGTAAGTGTGTAAGGTATAGGATAGCAGGGGAAGACATGATAAGAGTTCAGTAATATATTTTTTGCCTTCTGAAAAGTTGGCATTGTAGCCAGGCATGCCACAAAGGCCTCTCTTTGGAAAGCTGTATGCCTTGGTTTTTCTTAAAACCACTTTTTGTTGCTGTGCTGTGGTGCTGCTATCTGTGGGGTGGTTTTGTTCAGTTGGCTTTTGATAGTTGGTAAGCTGCCACCTTCTTGGCTTTGTTTTTTGGTGTGCTGCTGTCATAGTGAGTTGAGTTGTAGCCTCTGTTCAACACGGAACTGGAAGGGGGGAGAGGTTGGTTCCACGGCAGAGTTCTTGGTTTTTTTCTATAGGGTTGAAGCACTTTCTTTGAGCAGAATGCTCTCATTGCAGAATGAAGGGCTTCAGAATTTTTTTCTTCAAGAGCTGATTAAATCAACATTCCTGACAAACATCATCATTTCACTCATTCAGCATTTTCCAGTGGAAAACTACTGCATCAGAAATTTAAACCAGATCCGGTAACTGGGAACACAGACACTGCCAGGCTTGTTTTTAGTTGTTTTTTTTCTAGTAACTTCAGAAGGATTTAAATAAAACTACCCTCGTTTCTGTTTAAGTCCTTCTGTTCTTTTGAATGATGAACTGACTTAATGAAAGATTGAATTATTGAGGTGTCAGTGCCAGAGCATTCAAGGAAATAATGCACAAATCCAGGCAGAAGGTTTGTAACTCCCACCACAGACAAGATGAGGAAAAGAATGTGGCATTTACCAACACCGGCAATTTGATTTTATTACTGTTTGAAAATAGACTGTGATTGTGGAGGTTATTTGACCATTTGATGCATGTTTTTCAGCAGGCTTAGCTTTAAGCTATATTCTGAATGTGTTTGCAAATGAAGTGAATTCAAGCAAGAAAAAGTCAGTCAGGGCTAAGGGACTGTGTGTCAGTATGTGTTGCTCTTACCCATATATTTTCTAGGGAATTTTACTGACTGGTGTTTGGGGATTTCCTTTAAATCCAACTGTATTAACTCTACTATGAGTTCACTTCCAGAAAAAAAAATCAAGCAGAGCGAGTGCAGCAGCAGCTTAAAGTAGCGGACATTCAGGAAACCGATTCATTCCAGAAAAACAAAATCTGGTGAAAATGGGGTTTTATGCAGTTTCGAAAAGTAAAATTTAGAAATTGCAAGAAGGTAAAAGCTCTTTAGGCTTTAGCTTAATGGTCTGTATAATGGGAAACATTCAGCCCGCTGTAGCGCTTACCCCTCTAGTGTTTCCAAACATGTCCCTGTTCTGCCAACACTTCATGCGTGTTTAAAGTTTAACAGAAGACGTATCCCATATGTCTGACATGGGAAATGATACAACACTGATTTCAAGGAGTCCTGGGCTAGAAAAGAATTATTTCCAAATGAAGTTGAAACTAGTTCCGTGTAAACCCATGTACGGAGGTCAGGGTGGCTTAGGGACTGGTAATGTTTTCTTTTGATAACAATGTGAAATGCAGCGAGCAGTCCTCAGAACCACAGGGTCTCCTCTGCTCCACTGTCATAACATGCAGCTTGTATGATTTTAATCTATCCTGCAGTACAAAGGTGAACAATTTAATACTTTCTGACTTAGCACGGGTTGCAAATATTGATGCCATGTCACAGAAGTACAGATTACAGTTAATTAGAGAGAGTGTGTCGTAGATGTAAGATGAGTGACACTGCTAGAAGTCTCTCAGGCAGGAGGAAGCAGCTAGAGATGTCTTAGATTCAGGAAGCAGGATGACTAAAAATACAAGTAAAGTTTGTTTGATCGTCTTCCCTCTGATGCAGCTGCTGGCTGGTTTCCTCTTGTTCCATAAAAAGTCTTAAGAAAATCAAGAAGACCACTGTGACATTCATTCTTACAGTTTATTAAGTTGAAATCCTTTTTCAGGAGACAATAGACGTGGCTGTTTGCACAGTAGTAGGCTGAGAAGCTGATACCTCAGCGTTCCTGTTTCCTCTCTGTTCATTTTAGGTTTTGCAGCATTTGGCAAAGCAGCAAACCCCATTTTTTTGCGTGTGCACAACAGCAATGGATGACCTTAAAAATGTCAGTACCTTTGGGGCTGCTACTCGTAGTACCTACGAAGGCTGAAAGAGGCATCAGCAACACTACTTTCCTGCAGTAGCTTGTTCTGAAGCATGGGCTTGTTTTGACTACTGCTTAGCAGTACTATGTTCCACTCTTTCCTCCTGTCTTTAAGAGCTCAGCGTTTTGCCTGCCTGCTGCTGCTTTGTCCTTTCCTCTTGTGTTTTGCTCTTCTGTCTTGCTACTTTGCACCTACCAGTTCCGTGCAATCCATCATTTTACTTTCTGTGCCTTAACAAGCCTTGCAAATAAGCAGCTACATTAATATTCACAGTTCTGCTCCGTGTAGTAGTTCACTTATTACCTATTAATCAGTCAGTGCATCCATCTCCTGTATTTATTGTTCTGTATCTTCTTTCATTTATGTTACAACAAGGTAAGGACTTTGTCCTCTTGCTTTGTGTAAATAGTATGCACAAAATATTTAATATTGTCTTGCTTTGAAATATATAAGCTCAAACTGTCTATAGAAGTAGCTTTTTGGCCATAGGTTTATATGGGAATAATGACTGGAAGCAGCTACATTTTGCTCTGGAAACTCTGACAACTGATTCCTGGCCTCCAATAAAAGGATATTTTTATATTCTTTGTATTGTGCACCATAGTAGAGTTAGTCATATGTAGATTATCTGACATTTGTGCAAGTACTTTTCCCATTCATGTGTCAAAGAGTGACTCCGAGGTTTTTTATTCTTCTGATCCAGCTGGAGGGAAGTTAAGTGAGTAAAAGAGAAGTTAACCTTTGTTGCTGTGTTTCCATGCAGACTTCATCATTTAGAGATACCTCCTGTCCATATAGAACTCAGTTACCATGTACGGTGCCAGCCTCAGCATTGAGCAGTAGCGAGTACAGTCCGGAATCTAAAATGCTGGATTACGTGCAAGAGCTGGACTCTTCCTTTCATCCAGTCCTATCATTCCCTTCAGGTAAGTAACCCAAACTCCATGCCTCCGCAGAGGGCTGTGTGCTTGTGAGAGCCGTGCTGTTTATGGACTACCTTTCCTTTGGAGTGAATTTTTTTATAGTTCTTCCAGAAAACTTCCTGCTGGCAGAACACATGTTCTGAAGGAAACACATGTTCTGAAGGAAAATCACAGTTTCACGCTGATATTTGAAAAACACATCTGAATTTTCCATACCAGTAAGGCAATTGCAGCTAAGAAAGTGTGGTCTGGGAAAAATTTGGGGTTGTTTGTGGTGAGTTTCACAGTGTGTCCACTCCAAGACAGTGGCAGTCCCTTGAATGGTGCTATTCCCACACATCTTAGTTCTGTTGTTTTTGTGGGCAGCTTTCAGCTCAGGCCCTTTGCACTAGGCTCAGAAAGTTGCTTTAGTTTTTGTGATTGTTTTAGTGATAACCGGCCTTTTGGTGGTTGCTGATGTTAATGATTTCTGACATCTGATTCTTTAAATCTTCTTAAACAATAATGCAGATGTTGTCTCTGTCTCTTCTTTGCCCTGAAAGTGCAACTTGCACTTCCAAATTACCACATCAAGTGCTGCTGTCTGCAGAAGGGATTCATACTATTGAATTTTTTCTTTCTTTGTGCTTTTTTTTTTTTTTTTTTTGCATTTTAGACAAAACCTTCTTTTTACTGAGCAGTACGGGAATCCTGCTGTAACGAGGGCTTCTTTGCCACTAAATAATCCCTACAGAGGAGAGCTGTCCCTGCACGCTTCCTGGGTCACTCGGTGGCAGTTTGTCTAACTAATCAAGTTGTTTCCTTGCTTCAGCTTCTGAGCAAGGACTGCTGATCACAGCACATGTTTTGGGTGGGCTTTTGTCAGTGTTTCTTTAAATATGTGTTCAGGGATAGTTGTATAAGGCTGTGCCCCTTGCCTTCATTCTTGCCTTAGTCTTAGGGGGGGACTAGGAAGTTTTACAAGAACGTTGGAAATCTGTCAGAAAAGAAAACGAATTCTAATCGTCATGAAAATAGAAGAAACTGAAAGGCTGTTGATTGCCTTGTAGATACTGTAGGTCACTTTGCCAGAATGAAGGAAGAAAAATGTTTTTCTGTTACTAAGGACATCTTTCTTTTGAGGAATATTTATCCTCTTTTTCCAGGAACCTTAGCCTTGCTAATAATAGATAAGACAGGATAAAAGTGCTGCTTGGACACACTCCTTGCTTTTGAGGGAGCGTAGATTCCTGCTCTGGATTGTGCTCTGTGCACTTTGCTGTCTTTTCCTCGTCAAGAGGGCTGTTAGTTATTTGTCATTTTCTTTTATATGAAATAATTATTGCGAGCGTATGCTAGAAATTTTCCAGTTTGATCAGGTAGTATGATTCACTTCTGTGTCTTCTTTGCAGCTTCCTTTCCAGAAGGATAACTTCTCTTAAAATACAACTCGTGGTGTCCCCACGTCTTTTACCACTTTCTTCTGAATAAAAAAAGTTTGTCAACAAAGTAGAAAAAAAGGCTTTCTTTTTAATTTCCTGTGTGCGTTAGAAAATATCGTTGGTATTGTCATATTCTGAAGCTCTGAGGATTAGATTTTTCAGTGTGTGATGTTGGATTCAGTACAAGATTCAGATATTGTTCTTGTTTTATTTTTTAATTTCAAAGAAGAATCACAATTTGCAGGCGAGGTAATAGTACTGTGCAATTGGACTTGCTTCAGGAAGTATAATGATATCATGGATCCAAGTCTTAAGAGATTCCATTTTACTAAGGGTCTTTAATGAAAAAGTGCAAGTGATTGCATCATACCTTGAGCATGAAGGTGATTTTCAAGCTTAGACTTTGAAGGATGGAACTTTGTAGTTTTTATCTAAGACATTGGGCCTGGTGCTTTAGCACCTAGTTTGTGGATAATGTGGAACAAATGCTGTTGCCATTTTAATTAAGGGACAGGAGCACATAATCTGAGACAGTGAGGTGGTTCTTCAGGAAGAAATCAAGAGAAGTTTGGTGTTGTTTTTTTTTTTCTTTACATGAATGTCGTGACTAATAACCTTTTCAGACCTTCTTTACCTTTTACTCAGAGGTAGAAAAGGAAATGTGCCAAAAACCTTGGGGGGAAAAAGACCTTTTGCAGGTCAGCTTTGATCTTGAGACTAAATACCTACTTAGATCAGTATCAAATTGAAATAATTTGTTCTTTTTAGTTAGCAAAATGCATTGAAAGGTTCTGTCCTGGCAAGTCCTCAAGGCACATGAGGCTGTGGTTGTGTGTAAATAAAAATAATTTAATGCCCACCCTGTGGCCCCGTGCTCAGTCCTCTGAATGTAATAGTTGTCAAGCCTGCTTCTTATGTTGACATATTTCTTTCTACTTAATTTCTCTTTTTTCTTTTATTTCCAGAAAGGCTTTTCTTATAGTGACCTATTTTTCTTAAGCCTTCCTGTCTTAACAACAGTGGCTAAATTCCTTACCACTTGAGATGTTTTGCAGACTAATTCTTGGTTAGAACTCCCTCAGGAAATGAATTACATTTCCTGCTGTAGCCTTTGCCAGAGAGAGAAAGAAGGAATGTATCTTGAAATTACCTCTAAGCTCTCAGCAGTAGCAATTTTGAAAAGTGTTAATTACTTGTACCCAAAAGGCTGAACCAAAAACCTTGTAGATTATAGGAAAGTGCCCTGTGTGCTCTTTATCATGCTGGGCTTAGTGCAGAAGTTAGTCAAGAGGGGAGGACCTCAGTCTTTCTCTTATTTTATCCTCCTGAGCTTGTTTTCATGAAGATCAATTCTGGAGTCATGGCAGGTACAGACATAGTTTATTCCAGACTAATACAACCTTGAATTTTCTACTATGCCATTGAAGACTAAAGAAGTTAAGCTGTTAATCTACAGAGTGTCCACACTGCGATTCGTTGAGGAGCATCAGTTAAGTTTAAGCCCTACCTTGATTTTAATTGCCTTACTGGCCCTTAAAAGCTCATAGTGCAGGAGGGCTTGGAACCACTTAAGCATAATGCCTCTGTTGGCACAGGTGGCAGTGTAGCTTCACAGCTAAAAATTGACTTGTTTCTCTTATGGCATAACTCACTTTCTGCTAGCAGAAAGAAAGGTACCTTCACATCTTACCTCTCAGCAATTACAGGAGATTGTCTTGATTGTCTTAGAATCACAGAATGGTTTGTGGTGGAAGGGATCTTAAAGCCCATCCAGTTCCAAACAGCTGTACCCAGCAGGGCTGCCCCCAGCAGCTCAGGCTGCCCAGGCCCCATGCAGCCTGGCCTTGGGCACCTCCAGGGATGGGGCACCCACAGCTCTCTGGGCAGCAGTGCCAGGGCCTCACTGCCATCTTATGTAATACTTGTTTTAGATGCACACGTGCAATAATTATCTTGCTGAGAACTACCTTGCCTGCAATTTTTTGTTTCGGTATGCGAAAGTCACACCTTTGAAATGGCTGGCTGGGATGTGGTCATGGGGTTTTCCTTTGGGCTTTTGCCAGTTTCAGATGTTTACCTAGATTGTGTCCATACTGACAGTGTCAAGATACTGCAGATACTGTAGCGAGCAGTTCTCAGAGCTGTGCCATTTCATGAGTCACAGGACTCAGGACAACTGCACTGCTCGTAGATGATATTATACAGTGTCATGTAAATTGATTCCTAGACCTCTAGTAATGACACATATTTCATTATTTCATAGGTTACCATCTAAACCTTGTTCTGTTTGGATTATTTATTTATTTTAGATATTCCTCTTCACATATACTTTGAAACATTATTAAGGAAGGATGACGTCAAGGGAGAACCTGCTGATGCCTCATATCCTGGAGTGGAGTTTAAAATAGCTCCAGAAAATGGTACGTAATATTGTAATGTTTGCGAGACTGTTTTACATTAGTTTGTCCCAAAAACGTTCAATTTGTAAAGTTAGCAAAGGCAGTTATGAGGGAAGGTAACTGGCCAGGGATTTAGGTGGAAGAGGAATCTCTAGAACACAGGTACTGCAGTTACACTGAAGCGATCCTATCAGGAGGGCACCAGTACAAGTGCAGGGAGTTGGGACTATGAGTTTTCTGCAAACACAGGTGTCCCACTGCAGTGTTTTTAATGTTTGGATCCTTACCTGAAGTTTGCCTTTTCCGCTGTAAATAGTTCACCAGGTGGAATTGCCTGGCATTGCAGCCATGGAGAATAAGTTCACTTGATATTTGCTTTTTCTGTTGTAGAATATACTCATCATAATGTTGCTCTTAAACGATGGAACAATAGCTGTTTATCTAATTCCAAATCTCAATCAGTGTCAGGAACATCTGAGCAGCTGTCGGAAGGAAGAAAGAAAAGACATCTAAGTGAGACAGCAGTGGGTAAGAGAAAAACTGTGTTGTTTAAGACAGTTCTATTTGTTAAAGTGTACGTACTGTATAAATGAGTTTGTCATTGGGCTTTTGTGAACGAATTCTAAGGTGTCTCCAAAAAGGGAAATATGCAAAACTCTTCAGGAGTAAAGGAATGGACTTAAAATGCCAGGAAAAATAACGTGCTATTGTAAAGAACCATAATCCTTCTCTTTTTTTTCTTCAGTGTGTATTGCAGAAGGAGGCAAGCTTCTGTATTTTATTTTTGGAATACTCTTTAAGGAAGCTGCTTAGCAGTCCCACTGCGTTTTTGTAATGTTGGGTGTCATTATTTTCATGATGAATTTTTTTTACAGTAGCCTAGTGAAACAGGCTGAATTGCAAAGTTATCTGTCAAATCACGTGCCCAGCCAAACATTTACTATTCCTGGCATCTTTGGTCAGCAGTGCTTCATTTCTTGTCTACTGTCATTTGTGGTTCTGGTTTCCTTCCAGGCTGTTAGGAGGACTTGTGGGTAACCAGTGCTTATATTAGTGTTTTCACTCTTGTTATCTTTATATTTTAAGCCACTGAATCTCCACTTCAGCAACAGGTAAATTAATAGAAGCTGCCCTGAAATTTCTATAGAACCACGTAGAGCAATGTGATCATATAGACAGGAAATTCAGCACGCCCACGTAGATTTAAATAGCATCCCACTTCTCCAGGCTATTGGGATGTAAAATCTAACAAATTCTATTACAGATTCATTTATGTGAACTTCGGGAAAACTTTTGGCAAAATTCCTCCCAAAAGATACAAGGAAAAATGATAAGTAGGAAGGCAAACTATATTAGTGCAATATGTCCCCTAGGAAAGAACTAAAATGTATAAATCATCAGTTAACATGATGGGAAAATACACTTCTAGCACGGATCTGGGTAAAGCTGTAATCCAGGTGAAGGAACACAGGTGGGTGTGTGGGAATTGCCACAGAGATAATTTAACCAAAAATTATGATCTGCTTAAGAGCAAGAAGAAAGCCAAGATGCTTATCACCCCAGCCCCCAGAGGCAGGTGCTGACCCTGCGCTTCTTGTAACCATGCTGCTTCCCCAAGTGAGCTGTCACGCACACTGAGAGCAACAACTGGAGATACTGGGAGCACCAGAGAGAGAACCTCTTGATATAAACCTTTTGAAGTTACAATCAGTCCTCTGCTAATAGTATTTGGCTACTTGAGGTAACAGAAGAAAAAAACCTATCTTTTATCATAAGGATCACAGTTTCCCGATGCCAGAGAACTGCTTTGTGGTATAGTTGTGAGTAGCAGCAGCAGTTCCAGTTTATTAGTGCTATGGGTGTAGTACTACATATTTATTCCTAATTTGGGCTCTGTCTAGGAGAAATTATCCATGGGGAAGGTCAGCCTGATGAACAAGGCCAAAAATAAAAGCTGTGTGCCAGGGAGCTGCAGTGCTGCCTGGGAGATGGGAGTTCGTGTCCTTGACCCAGCCTGTTTGGATGTAGGATCTGACTTAGCTTTTTTTTTTTCAAGTTGGAATCTGCTGCTTCTTTTTATTAGTTGTTAATTCGTTCTCATTTTTTTTTTTCATCTGGGCATTATTATGGTAGAAGGAAAGCAGAATGCTGGTGGTTATCTTCTGAATCCTCTTAAATGCTGCTTCCACTGAGATTAAATAAGAGTAAAGGGGAATTAGGATTTGTCTGGAGCAGTGGGCCAGTGCTAGAAGAAACCACACATGGAGATGGAGGAACTAATTGTGTTTGTTAGCCTCGCTGCCAGTTTTGTTTCATTGTTTGCCCATTTGTCCAGGAGGAATCTGTCAGTTAGGGATTGGTACATCAGAGAGATGAAGTGCTCTGAGGGGATGCTGGGAAGCATTCTTCTAGGTCTGATTGGATTTGCTGTGTGTAGTCTAGGACGGTTTCTGTAATAAGAAGCAGGATTTGCCCATATGAAGTTGGTTCCAGCAGAAGAAAAATCCTTTGTAGAAGGAAAGGGACGAGTTTTGTGGAACGGCAGTGACAGGATGAGTAACAAGTGTTTATTTAGACAGCTTTTTTTAGTGTTCATTAAATCTCAAGTGGATAGCTGTGGGCTTCTAGAAATGACTTTACTATTACTGTATGGAAAAATATCCTTGCTCTAAGAGACAACAGTCGGTATGCATTTTTTTATTACTGTTCTTTTGTGACAGGCGAACGTAACAGTAGGTTTGAGACGTTCTCCTTTCAACATGCAGAACCAGAATCCCCTGGCAGTTTTGCAGCCGTGACCAGTATCAATGCGATGTCTAGGCCCACTCACAGCACTTCATCACAGGTAAAAGAAAAATGCATCCCTGTCTTGGCTGAAATGCTAACAGAGTTGCAAATAATCATCAAAAATATGTGTCCTTTATATCTAATGTAGTGTTAAGTTACAGTAAAGAACCTTTTTTACGTTAAGTAAATTATTCCAGATGGGGTATCTGTGCTTGGAAAACAGGTAATTGTTTGTTAAAGAGTTTTACAGACAATAGAACTAAAGCAAACATTTCAATTACTGGCACTGGGCCTTCCATTTTACTTTTTCTTCAAATTTCATTGAGTATACCCTAATTTATACTTCCAGGTTTACACAAGAGCTCGTAAAACACTTTCTTCTTGGTACAAAATGGTCTCCCAGTGCAAATACAGTCACAACACTTGTTAAGCCTCAGCTTTGCTGTTTGAAAACTGTGTGCAGCTCAGCCTCCGGTATAGAAATTTGCTGAGGAGCAGCAGAGCTCTGATTCAGCAAAATCCCTGAAGAAACTTTGTTTTAATTCTATTGGAAGTACCGAACAAATTTATTTTGCTACTCAGGTTTCAGGCCTCCAGTTCTGTTTGGCCTGTTGCTGTGCTGGTGTCTGCTGAGTTTTAATCTGGTGATGATGGCTGGAGAACTGAATTGAGAAACACATCTTCCAGGCAATTTTGGCTGTGCACAGATCTCTTATTCTCCCTTCTTTGATGAAGCCATCTTTGAAGAACACCTAAATCAGCATTTTAGAATAGATCTCTTTCCATTACCATTCAGCTAAAAACTGAGATATTATATTATGTAATATATTGTGATTTAAAGCTAAACTTTCTCTCGTAATCAGGGAAGCTCAGTTTTTACCCTTGTAGGTTCCATGCACTACTGAGCACAGAAAACCAGGAATCCTGGTATGATCATGGCAAAGAAATTCAGTTATGAAGAAGGGAGCATTAAATTTGAAGATCTCTTAAAATATTCAAAATTAACTGTAACTGAAATTAGGGAAATACCCACTGATTTCAGAAAGAGTTATGAAAGAAGCAAGGAGTAGATCTTAGTGATAAGATGGTTTTAAGATTGGTTGAAATTCCTTTTATTAAAAAAAAAAAAGTAATTTGACCTCCAGAGTTTCTTGAAGTTAGAGTTTCTTCTTTTGCACTTCTATTATTTCTCAGTTAACTTAGTTCCTGTGTTGTAAGCTGATGAACCTTGAATTGATTCTATTACACAGCATAATTCCAGGAGGAGGCTGAGAAGTGAGAGCTCCTATGATATAGACAACATTGTTATTCCAATGTCACTGGTGGCACCATCAAAGTTGGAGAAACTACAGTACAAAGAAATCCTGACGCCAAGGTTTGTTCATGACCTCAGTTGCAAAGAAGGTGGCAAAATGAACGTGGCAGCATTAAGGATATTGATAATTTGTAGTTAGATCATGTTACAATACTAAGGCGATCTTCTTATGTGCTTGGTGGTTGTTTTTTTTACTATGCATTTCAATTTGTGTATAGCAGTGGGTAAAAAGATGGGTGGTAGGAAGACTGGTCAGCTGATGGCACAAGGGAAATAAAGCAGTAGGCACAGAGTGATGGCAGATGCAGAGGCTGGCTAAAAATAGAAGGGATTTTATGTCATTTTAATTGTAGTGATACTTGTAGGCTTAAGTATGCTATTGGGCTGACCCTCTCAGCAGTTACATGGAGATTGCTGTCTTTTGTGTGCGTTTGGTTCATTGAGACCCTAGAGCGTGCCCAGAGAAGGGCAACAAAGCTGTGATGGATGAGCACAAGTCTTATGAGGAGTGGCTGAGAGAGCTGGGGTTGTTCAGTGTGGAGAAGAGACTTAGGGGAAACCTTATCGCTCCCTACAACTCCCTGAAAGGAGGCTGTGGTGAGGTGGGGGTCGGCCTCTGCCCCTGCATAACTATAATGAGAGAGAATGGCTTTAAGTTGCACCAGGGGAGGCTCAGGTTGGATATTAGGAAGAAAGTATTCTCTGAAACAGGCTGCCCAGGGAGGTGGTGGAGTCATCATCTCTGGAGGTGTTCAAGAAATGTTTAGATGTTGTACTATAGAACATGGTTTAGTGGGGAAATACAGGGGCAGGTGAACAGATGGACTCGATAATCTTAGAGGTCTTTTCCAACCTTGGTGACTTTGTGATTCTTTACAGCTGAAACAATGGCTCAGCTTTTAGGTAAACTGACTTCTCGTTTCATTTCTAGCTGGAGAGTCGTTGAATTAGAACCTTTGGAAGGATCTCATCCAGATGAAGAAGAGGTAAGCTGTATTTTAATTAAACCAACTGCGTGGTTAAACTGGATGTATAATTGGGATAATCAGTATGTATTTTCTAAAGTCACCGACTTTGTGCAAATCCTGGTAAGTTTGACATTTCAAAGTATTGGGTGTCAGAACTTGGGAATATGTCCTACCCCAACTACCTGACCCTGTAATGGATGATAGAAATGCAAGTACCTCCACTAATAATTGCTTTTCCATCTAGCTCATATGTCCCTTGCTATTGGCACAGTCAGAGCTCATGTAGGGTCCCCTGCTCCTGAGCACTCAGATGTTGGGTCTGCTACTGTGACAGTCTCTGGAGCTACCTGTGCTATAATGTCTCTTGTCCTTTTCCTTCATGGCCAGTTGCCATGGCCTCTTGCCCTTCAAGAGGTAATTTGGCATTTTGCCTGCAGGCTCAGAAGGTTCATCAAGTTTTCTTGTCAGTGTTCTTTCAACCCTCCTGCTGGAAGCAAACTTTTCTGCTTTCTCAGGAACAGCATAACCTTTGGCATTTCCCGCTCGTCTTTTTGCCACGTCTGCACACCACGTGCTACTACTGTTGCTTTCTCCAGACGTAAAAATCCCCCTTTTTCCTTCAGGGAATGCCTGTGGACTTAGAGACTGAGGGGTTCCTTTCTCCCCTAATGATGAGCTTGAGCCTAGCCCCAGTGTGAACATAACAGCCAGTCTGCTCTCTAGGCTGCTTTTCTGTTCTTTCTGTCTTATTGTGGCTCCTCTTGGAGTGTCAAAAGACAAACCTGCCAGTTTTACTGTCCTTTGGACATCTGTAGTCTCTCTCCAGTCTCTGCTATAGGCCATTACCGACTGCTGTAGCTGTAGGATTAGCATTTATACTTTCATCCATGACATCCATTCTTGAGCTTACCTTTCAGAACATCCACAACCAGAGCTTATGGGCCTTATTGGTAGGAAAGTTTTGCGTTTATGTAGCAGTACAGAAGATAATGCTAAACATAATGCTGAATGGACTTCAGGGTGTCTCTGTGTGAAGCGTGTGCACTTATTGTTAAATAGCCCTCCCAGTACATTTGTGTTTGACATTCCTAGTTCAGCCTGTATGATTCATCGCTTGGCCAGGAAATAACTTGAGTACAATAAAGTGGCTTTGCCTCCTGCTGTGGTCCGCTGCTTCAATATTGTCTGTCAGCTGCTGGGTAGAATAAGAGAGATGTCAGATGAGGAAAATGATAAAGAGCTTACTCTTCTAACTTGTCCTTTGCCAATTTTCCCCCTTTCCTTTGGGATCGTATTAATTGGTTTGAATGTTTTTTGAGCACTGAGAAAAGGTGGTTGTCTGATCATAAATCTCCCGTTGCCTTGCTTAGGTTTTGGGCTGACTTAGTTCTGAGTAAGCTTGAGGACAGGCATGAGACAACAGGAGCATTACCTTTTCTTCTTCACTCACATTCTGACTCTCTTGAAGTTCTTCCTTGTACTAACATCAAGGTGAGCCTCAGCAGATCATTGTGGAAGAAGAGAGAGGGCAAAATGTACTGTCTGCTTCTGTAGAAATGTCAGCTTTTTCTTTGCTTTCTACTACAGAGCAGCCTGTGGTGGTACTATAAAATAGTTGTATTTCTGTTGTCTTCTGTCTAGCTAAATTTAAAACTCCTTGTGTCAACCAGCAGTTAGGATCTCTTCCACCTGATGCAGCAGACTTGTACCCACAGTTTCCACAAGTTAAAAACAAACACGAAGTCCCAAATTTGTCAGGTTCTATAGGAGCTGAACTTGCAAGGATAGGAACTCAACAATTCCCCATTCACAACACGTTCGAGTACAGAAGGCTTACCTTTTTGGGGTGCCTTGTTCTTGTTTCTGGAAGTTTTGGACAAGCAGCATTTGTGTTTCCTGGTCTTTGCAGCCTGTTATTGCTTTAATGCAATAGGGGAGGGTGTGGCATGGGCTTTCCTGTTTTGCTTTGTCTAGGTTAAAGTTTCTGGCAAGGCAAGGGTATAGAATAGCATTAAAGTTTATTTTGCAGTTGTTCTAGTAATGACAAGTACTTCAGAATAATTATTTGTGTAGTTAGTTTTGAGAAAGTGTTTTTATGGTGTATGACTTAGTGCTTCCCATGAAGCAGAAGACCGAAGCACTGACTTTGTTTTGAGAACTTTTCAGAAATATTCCTGGTCATTTATTCTTGGTGCTGTTCCTGCCCATTCAAGGTGAATGCCCAGTGCCTTGTAGCTTAGCTAGATGAGATGGAGAGAATTCACGTCATAAGGGAAGCAAAGTCTTGTTCTTTGCATGAGCTCCTCAGATGTGCTTCACAAAGAGACCTTCCAGCCTTTGCTCTCAACGTCACTGCCAGAACCTTCTGACAAGTAATGACAGTTCTTTGGCCTTTTTTCAACCTATTCTTAGTGGGGAAAAAAATCAAATTGCTCCAGCCATACTAAGTATAAATTAACCTAAAGTTGGTGGAGGAAATATATAAAGTCTCAGGGAGGAGCAAAGGCTGTACTGAATCAAGTAAAGACCTGGTTTATGCTGAGGTCATGTGATTTTGTCTGTGGAACAAGTAATACTTTTAAAATCAACTGTATTAGTGCTCAGTCTTGGATGGAATAGAGTAAAACTTAAATAAGCAAGTAGTTAAATCTCTGCTATCAGCCACGAAAGTGGTACAGTAAGGCTTATTTCAGTATTGCAGAACTCTTGGCTAGGGGAGGAATGTGGGCTTTGATTTTGAAAGGAAGCTCATTAAAAATGAAGTTTCTTCCCCGCATGAAAAGTTCTGGCAATTTGCTAAGAAAAGTATTTTCAAAGTCTAAGTTTTTCTTTTGGAATTATCTTTTGTTTGCACTTCAAAGGAAATTGAGCACACAGAAAAATCCTAAATGTTCCCTGAGGGAATAACACTTTGGTAGTCCAT
Organism: Tragopan temminckii; assembly: GCA_028571105.1. Taxonomy (NCBI): domain Eukaryota; kingdom Metazoa; phylum Chordata; class Aves; order Galliformes; family Phasianidae; genus Tragopan; species Tragopan temminckii. The sequence continues at coordinate 4,712,796 of JAOWBP010003503.1, forward strand.
AAAATTCTCACTTTTGCACTGTACATCACTGACCTTGGAAAAGAAAAATCTAAACTGAGGTGCAGACCCCGACCGATGCCATCCAAGGGACAGAACTGGTGAATTCCAGAGAGAGGAGGAAACACATTAGGTTGACTTCCACAAAGGGAAATCAACAGCTAACAAAGCCGTTTGTGTTCAACATAAATACATAAAAGCAATGAGGAGTCTTCAAAAAGAAATCACGAGCTGGGCAAACAAAGCAGGCTTGTTTGTCTGAAGGTTCCTGTTGAGTGCTGAGCTGAGGAGGAAGCAGGCAGCTACAGTTTTAGCAAATGGCTCCCATGGCCAATTCAGACTGCACTGACCTGCAACTCTGGGGCCCTGTTCATCAACCCAGTTGAATTTTGTTGTGGGGCTGTAGTTCATGACCAGCAGCTTAGGTTGGAACTGTGGTCCCCGGGAAGCTGAGGAATGCCACTAAAGGATATGTTTGCAGCAGCATAAATGCACTGTAGTATTTTGCATTTGGAGCCATAATGGTAATGCACCGCTTCAGTGCTGCAAGTCCTCATGCAGGGAGTGGCTTCTGCAGAAGACTTGGGGGCATCAATTGTCTGCTGCAGCGTAAATCCAGCTCGCAGCCTGTCTACCTGTCTCTGGCAGAGCAGGGAGGACTCTGCTTTTTGGTTCTGTGTTTTATCAGATGGAATCAGAAGATGAATCGTGTTGCTTGTGTAACAGCCATGAGAACTTTGTTTTTATAGAAAATCAAATTTATTTTCCATGACCCTCAGTTCTTGGTATAGTTCTTGTCCAAGGATGATCTGGCAGTGCAGTTTATGAACAGGAATTGTTGTTTCCTAGAATTCCGCTGCTTTTGAGTTGGGAGCAGCTGGCACAAAAATCCATGGCTGCAGCAGTCACGTGCTCTGGCCAGCCTTAGCTCTTAGGTGAACTGTGAGGTGGCTGAATGGTTTGGAGCACTCTGAAACAATTCTGAGCGGTGCTGGAGCGGCCCAGCCGAGAGCTCACCCTGATCTGGGGAGGAGAGGGACTGGCAGCACCGTGCTCCTTGCCCAGCTACCTCTAAGCAGCGGGAGAAATGAAAATGGCTCTTTCAAAGTGAAGGTCAGAGAGGAGGTTTTTTTTGCATCGGGGGAGTTTGTAACTAAAAAGCTGGCTCATTTGACTGTGAGCAGTTAGTTAAAATATGTTCTGCTAAGTCTGTGTGAAGTCGTACCTGGGTGGTGCAGATCAGTCGCTGAGAAGTGCTCTCTTCAAAGCAGAAGCGATTTTCTGCTTGGTTTCCTAGCAGGAATGCAGCACCTCAGGTTTGCTGTGTGCCTCTCTGTGTGGAGCTATCCCCGGCCTCCTGAGCTCAGACCTATTGCTCTGTGCTTAAAGAGCACCTGGCAAATCCTGTCTTCCAGCCCCCTCTTGCAGCAGGCTCTGGAAAGTTCTGGAATTTCTGCTCGTCTTCATTATAAATAGCTGTCCTTTTAATTTTCTGCTTCCCACCTTAGGAAAACATGCATTAGGTGGATAATTTCTGTGTCAATTCAGATCGACCACAGGCACACAGAGAAATAAACTGTGACAGCATCCCATTATTTTGACATGCCTTCATACTGCAAGCATGCATCATCCTCTCTACTGTGTGTTCAGCAAACAGACCTCCATAGAATTACATGTAATACCGTCTGTCTTTGTTTCTAGAGAAGTTCCTAATTACAGCAGCAGCTGTGTCTCCCTCCTTTCTCATTACAGGCAGAAGATCTGTCAGACGAAGTGTTTTCCTCGCGTCATACAAAGTATGAAGAAAGAGAGCGAGCAAGGTGGTCGCTGTGGGAGCAGAGCCGCTGGCCCAGGAGGAATAGCAGGCAGGTGTACTGGCTGGGGCAGGGGTGTTCCTGCTCAACTCATCACGATGGCTGTTGGCACAGCTGTCACAGGGAACTGTGACAGAGAAAACAAGGGCGCTCCTTGTGAATTAGCTTGTCAGGGACACTAGCAGGTCTAATCCTTAGCTGTTAAAAGAATGCCATGCAGTTCTGAAGCACGCAGAATGGAAATTTGGCGTGTCACTGATGAAGGTTTTGTTCCCATACTGATCAGTTTGTGACTTCAGCCACACTATGCAGCAGGAGCCCTTCTTCACTGACCTGACATGCTGTGCCAAGGGCCTTGTGCTTAAGCAGTCGTGTGCTGGTAGTGAAAAGGTTAATTATCACAGGCCTGCTCTCTGGTGCAAAACTCTCCCTAAAACTCTTGAGAACAATAGTCATGTAAGAGTGAGCATCCTATAGCTCTATCTGCAGTTCAGCACTGGGAAAATGATTCCCATAAATGGCTTCACAATCTGTCAGGACAAAAACCGTCCTATAAATGTTGGGATAAGTGTTTTTGCCATTCATCATAAGCCTGTGTCTGTTCTTCACTGAAACTGAACTGTGATCGTATGAATAAGTACGTGAAGTTAGCTTAGTCTGTGTGATAAGATTGAGAGTAACGCCTATCTTGTGCACTGGGGAGCCCATAACCTGCTGTTCTGGGTTACACTGGCACGGGGGGAAGGCAGCATGGTTTGGATCAGCAAGCAATGCTGTGCTCCCAAGCAGGACCAGCCCCCAGCTGTTGTGCAGCCAGAGCGTGGCTGTTCCAGCCCTGTTTATTCATTTTCCTCTGCACAGCACTCTTTGCAGCAGCAAGGTTGTCGAGAACCATGCATTTTCATTTCTTTTTGTTTAAATAAGTAGAACTTAGATAGCACGTACAAACAGTTTTCAGTGTTGTAGAAGGACAGGCGTTAAGACTCTTGCCTCTTTTATCCCGTGCTAGATCTTACAGCAAAAATGCTGATGGACGACATGGCCAAGATTTGGTGCAGAAGGACCACCCTGGCAGCTCCTGTGCCTCGCTGCACTGCGCTGCTGAACCTGCTCCCGACCTGACTTCTGAAGCCCACAGCTCTGTTTGTTCAGGGATTGCACAACTCCGCAGGGAGAGCCAGGAAGCGAAGGTGGGTGGTTCTGGTAGCTTCCAGTCCGTTTGGGACTTCAGTGACCACCGGGTCTTAGCCTAAAACTTGGAGCTTGAGCGTATCCGTGTCCCTCCTTGCTGTCACTCTAGTTTGTGTGGACCGAATGTAGTGCTCCTGTTTAGATACGTATGTTTGATGAATGCAACCTAACTTTTGTCAACAGATAAAAGTTTTTCACAGCTCAGCAAACACAGCACATGTTTTAGAGGTGAGTGTGGCAGGCCTGGGCTCAGGGCTGCTCACTCTCTCCTCAGGGCTGTTGGCTGGCGTTCCAGACAGGCCTGAGCGTGTCATGGCCAGGTACTGATGCCTGGCAGCAGGGAAAAAAGCCTTCCCCTTCCCGTGCTGCGCCTGTACCATCACAGCTCTGTTACTAGTTCAAAACCACATGAGGCCAGCTTACACAGACAGCTGGTGCCTCGTAGTGCCGTATTCTGTATCTGAAGAGCCCTGCAAACTATTGTAAAGAGTGACGCTCGTTTGTAACTTGATAGCAGATCATTCTGCACATAGCTAATCAGTTCAGACTCAACCAAAATCCCTTTTTTCTCCCCTTCTCTCTGATTCCTTTCAGTCTGGGCTGTGGGAACTTCGAGTTTTTCCACTAAAAGATGAAGAGGTGGAAGCTTTACTGTGCCAAGATCAAATAACAAATCAGACTGAAATGTCAAGTGCAGCTTTCCCCAGCGACTCTCCCTGTGCTTCATGTACGCCCATTGGTTTGCCAGACAACGGCCTTCCGCCACGAAAACAATCTACAGAAGAGTCAGAAGACAGAGAAAATGTTTGCCTGGGAATCAACAGTACGAGAAAGCAAAGGTGACAGGGAGTAATGTGGTTCATTAAGAAAGCCAATTAAGGTGGAGAAAAGTGTAAGGTAAAATCTCTCTTGTTCACACAGCATATGACAGCACAATTCAAAACCTGTACGTTAGCTGCATATAATATATTTTCTTTCTTGCTTTGTAACAGGCAGGATAAATCCCAAAGACAACACTTTCTTCTTCCTGAACCCCAAGAGAAAGTAATTATTTCAAGCTGGAAGTCTAATATTCCCAGTGTTGGGAGTGGGCACACATAAATTGCTGGCAGCATTCACTGCTTTCTGTTGTCATATCGCCACATTTGTTAGTGATCATCCTTTTTTTGTCTCGTTTGTTTTCAAATGCGTTTCTGGTTCCAGTCGATTCTGGTGCGGCAGGATATGCTGTCAACCTTAAACCAACAACTTCAACTGAACACAGAAAAACTACTTGACAATGTAGTGGGGAGGAACAATAACCACTCATTATTTTCCTGTGTGGCATGAACATGCGGCAGAAAATCCACCTCTCTTCAAATGCGTGCGTGTAACCTGTGCGTAAGAGAAGGGCAGGTGAGAAGCAGCAGTTTGAAAGCAGGCGGTGTGGAAGCCTTGCCTTTAGCTTAAAACCTGTACTCAGCTCTCAGTAGTGCCAGGGCATGTTTTGTATAGACGTCCTCAAGCAATAAGATAGAAATAGACCACTGCATTTCAATAGTCCACGTATCTGCTACTCAGAAAGTAGGGTTCCTGTTCGTTGTATGGGTGTAGAGAATTGGAAGAGAAGAGGAGCTCTCTGAATATTGCATTCTGGGTCATCTCACTTCTTTAGTCCTTCAGTAGCAAAGGAGGCTCATAATAATTTGCTTTAATACGTTAAAGACAAAAAGTCTTGTAATTTCTGTACAGTGCCTTGCAAGAGTCTCTAAGTATGCCAACATTTGGTGACTAGCTGAAAAGGAAGAGATGGCCGATGGCTAGAAGGCCAGTAAGGAAAAAAGCCCAAAAGCTCTCCACTGTGATGCTGGGTAGAGTTTTAATTTCCCAGCGAGTTCACAGTGAGTAAAGAAAAGCAAGTTGTTTCAACTTGCATCTAAATAGGGTAGTTTGGAATGTATCTGCAATCTCAAAAGGTATTAACAAAGGTTAAGCATTGAATGTAGGTATAATTTACCAACAGGAAGTTTTTCTGTGTAGGACAGTTGAAGGCAATATTATAGGAGTCTCTGTTTTTGTGCAAAAGTTTCTTCTGTGTGTAAAAGCTGGAACTGAACGGCACTGGACAGATGACCCAGTTATAGTGTCAATCCTTTTGTTGTTTTTTTTTTTTTTGTCAGAATGACAGGAAATATACACTGGACATCTGAAAACAGTTCAGTAAAGTTTCAACACTACAACCTATTGCTACATTGTAGTTTATTGCACATTCTGATTATTTTTTTAAACATTTTTTTTAACACTGGTTTGTCTTAAACTTGAATCTTGCCTCAATGTCTGATACTATAATCTTTGATGCAAGGTTGTTTTTTTAATTAAAAGTTATTTCTATATATATATATACATATATATATTGTTGTACGTAGTCTGAATTTGCTGGCCTTCTAGAAGCGATGAATCAATAGTGATGCTTCCTCTTGGCACAGAGACCTGCTCAGCCAAAGAAGGGCTTTGCAAGCACACAAATGCCAGTGGCACGAAGCTGTGCTGCCATACCAAAGCTGCACTGGTGCCCTGAGGCCAAGGTTGCCCCCAGCATCTATCTACAGAAGTGACCACTGTGTCTCATCCTGCATGTGCATCTGCTGCTGGGAAAAGCCTGCAGAACGCTGTATGCCACCAGTGTTTGCAGGGCTCTTCCACTACGTGCAGCCCTTCAGTAAGCGGGTGTCCATCCTTACCCACTTCACTGTAAGGTCAGGGCTTCCTGCCGTGTGATTCCTGACATATGTGAGCAGTTCTGCAGTTCAGAGCTGGGACAGAGCCATAGCAAGTAAGGCAGCCTGCTAGCTCCCTGATGTGTCCTGAAGATGCAGTCAGGAAATGGAAACACATTCCCAGCATTGCATGGGAAGAAGCAAAGAGGAGAGGGGTTTTCCAGATCTGTTTGAGGAGAGGGAGGTCAAGAGAGTTGAAATGGGAGAAAAGAGACACATGACCCACGTTTGGTCAGACTCATGGACTGTAAAGCTGCTCTGCATGGCTGTACAGCACCCAGCTGTGGTGTCCCACTGAACCACTGTGCTGCTTTAAGGGTCAGCCTCCACCGTGCTGCTCTAAAGCAGCTGTTTGTTATCTTGCCAGATGCAAGTCAGCATAAGCGGAATTTCTTTTGTCCTCTTCATATGCATTTGCTCGGCCATTGTGGGAAATAGTGCCTCACAATGCAACAAGAAAACAGCTAGGCAAAGACAGGCTGAGCAGCCAGGAGATGGAAGAACATACCGGACAAACTACAAAAGTGCACATCTGGTCCTACCCCGCCCCATCCCCGTCCAAAGCCTTTTCTCTTACCCTCTGGCTCTCAGCTCACTCCACCTGCAGCAGTGAGCTGCAACCACCCGCCTTGCACAGAGAGCTGCCCGAGCAGCCACGGGCTGGAGAGCCCCAGCAGTGCACAGAGCCTCCCATCAGGTGAGCAGCATGTGCGGGCAAAGGCCGGGAGGGAGGGTGGCCAAGAGGAAGCGGCAGTTGCTTTTCTCATGCCACTGCAAGAACACCTTCAGCCACAACGCTGGAAGCAGTGCTAGCAGCTGTTACAAAGGCTGACTGTTAAATACAAACTTAAACGTAAGCAGCAACCCCCTCTCCCAAAACTCAAGCGTTGCAGCCGCACAAAGAAAGCAGTTTCCCTGTCACCATTTTCAATATAGACACAATCTGCTCCCTGCTGCAGAGCACTGTAACAGTTCTGGTGTTTGCTGGGCCCTTACTAAGTAAGACCTGTTGGTGCTCAGCTGGAGTCCTGCTGCTGGGGTGCCTCTGCAGTAGAAATACATTACCGAATATAGGAGGAGAGGCTTAAATGCAGCCTAACGTACAACTTCGCTGTATGTATCAAGGCACTAAACCGGACATGCGCTAGGCAGAAGAACAACCATTGCTACTGTTACTGCTACAGACTGTTCAGCTCGGTGGTTACAATTAGCTTTAACCTGAGGTTTGTAAGAGGACACCGCCACAGTAACCAGCTGCACAGTGCACTCTGGGTGGACTTAGAGGGAAAGGAACAATTGAGCAATGTTCCCGTGTGTGTAGTGTATCTCACAGCACTGCCAATCCAAGACTCAGTGCAAGTACAAACTTGAAGATTTAAACAGTGACAAAGTGACTAGAGCACGTAAAGAAAACATACTGCACTGTTCTACGCTCAGAACGCAGCACGGTGCCTTCAGTTAAATAGCATGACTTTGGGCCTATTTTTTTCCAAAACAACCGAATGGTTCGATGACCATCCCAGCTTCAGAGCAGCTGCAGGAGACAAATACTGCATTCAACAGCATGAGAAGTCACGCTTCCAACTCCCGCACTAACCCTGCACAGCTGTTTGTTTGCTGCTCGGCCTGCATTTCAGGTACCAGAGCTCTATTTCTGTATGCACAATGCACTGGACTCTACCCAGCTTCCTTCTGGCCCTAACGCGTGCACCAGCCACACAGACTATTACCTTGCCTAGCCAAGCTGCGGCTGCTGAGCCTTCTGCTGTGTTCCCCCAGAGCAGCAGACTGTTTGCAGCCCTTCTGTCGTTAGTCCAGGAAAAAACAGCGCACAGAATACCATGAAAATTTAAAGGAAGGAGCAAGGCTAATTAGAGCCACAGGAGGAAAGTCTATCTAAAATGCCCTGCTAAGGTCTTCCTCCAGTTTTGAGCTCTCCTACTTCACGTGTCCAAACCAGACGTGATGGAGCAAACAAGTGGGAAGTACGAGAACCGTTCAGGTTAGTTACCGAGAGGAGAGTTAAGCTATTTAACAGCTAGAGAAATAAACACCTCTATCCCCTGCATTTCAACCTACGTACAACGAAATCGCTTCTAAATCGCTGCCTTGGGTAAATGCATGAACTAAAGAGGGCACAGGTCAAGATAATGCATTTTAACGTTCTCCTACAGAATCCTGTCACTTGAATCGATATTTGAAAGGTAGAAAACACTCCCCAGTGTTTGGGACCCGGTAAAGATGTTTCACCAACTTGTTTGGTATTTGAACCGCTTGTGTAGGTCAAGTACTTCCATGCAGTAAAAGCAAAAGACAGAAGTAATTCCGACACTCATGCACGGGATTCCTACACCTAACTAAGTGCATTTTCCCCAAACTATTCATTTTTAATAGCTTAAGGGAGACTTACCACAGCAGAAGTGTGTTTAATGCAGACAACGGAAAAGTTTTGCAGGAACGCACAGACCAAAGGACAAACACAGACAGCGAAAGGCAGGTTCATTAGTCTCCCACAAGGTAACGGCCCGTGGCGGTGCTACACTCTTCTAGCAAGCAAAGACTGACTGAACTGCAGTTCAGCCAGCGTTACAAGTTGTGCCGCACAATTAGCCTCCACAGAATCAAGAAACAGGTTCAAACCATTGCATTTCCAACCCTGAAAGACAGCCGAGAGTCTTTCACTGCTGCTTGCTTCATTGCAGCGAAGGAATGATTCCTCTGTTCAGCAGCAACGAGTTTCCACGATTAACGTTCATCCAGCCCTCCCTTAGCACGAGAAACAAGGGTTTTCCTGCGCGCCCAGAGCCTTGAGGAGCGCTGCTCGGGTAGGTCTCACCGATCCAGACACCGCTTCTGAGCAGCTTCCGAACACACATTCCTTAGCAGATTGATCACAGATCTGGGATCTGCGCTCTTCATAATGGCACTGCCAGACACAATCATATTTGCACCCGCCTGGAAGACATTAAACACCCGCTCAGTCACGCGGGACACGAGGGCAGCG
>JAOWBP010003503.1:4724129-4736550 GCA_028571105.1 Tragopan temminckii
TGAAGCATTTTTCTCCGCACAGTAACACCACAGTCACAAACCGCAGTATCTAGTCCTTCTCAAGACACTGGAAAAGGCTGCATGGGAGTCCCAAAGCACGGGGTGACTTTGGGCACTGCTCATGATTTCATGGCTTGATTCACAGCTGGTTTGCAGTTCGTCCCTAAGCAGCTAATGGCTACATTCACATGTCCCAGTAATTCCACCACAGACATATAACACATACATATCTCGCACTTGCAACCATCAGCGTTACACACATAAAATGGAACCTTTTTAAATAGAATCTCAGCATGCCAAAAATAGATTCTTTCATCAAGTTTCTGCCCTGCAATATCCATCTTTTGTTTGCAAAGTACATATATATTTGTATGTTTGCATCTATAAGGAACACGAAAATACCATATAGAAATATTTACTTTAAATCCCTATATCTAAGTACGTAAGACAGCATCAGTGGAGCAGTTGCAAGGTACCAGAAGGTCCACGCATTCCTGATGTGGTTTCCTAGGTGGTTTTCCTTTTAAGCTGTGTCACCCAGTACACGAAAGCAGGACAGCGTGGAGTATGTATAGCATCCGCAGACCACTCACCCCCTGTCCATCTCTCTCTGTGCACAGCACGTGCATTCCTTTCTATGGTATGCACTGTATTTAGTTTTACAGAGCAAATATTTTTGTAGCACGAGGGCAGCATCTTACAGAGTGGAATGACACCAACAGATAAAAGTAAACTCAACTGAAGTCTGCAGTGCCAAAAAAATTAAAAGGGAAACAAAAATGTCTAATTGCTCCACGGTGCTTATCATTGCTCTGCAAGTAAGAAACAATGGTCCCAGGCTTGTAAAAGTCAAGCTTTAGATTGGTACATTTGTCAGTGTTTTCGCTGTTGGTACCAAGCTGTAAAAGCCTGGCATTCAGCTACTGCATAACCAGCCCTCTCCTCAACACAGCTACAAAAATAAATCTCCAAAGAGGTCTGTCACTCTCCTTCCTTGCACAGTACCTCAGCCCACTTACCCAGAGAGGCTGCCTATCACAGTGCACGGCTCCCACATCAGGGCTTTGTGGACCACACACGTTTGCCCACACACCCGTACCCTGAGAATTTTGTACAAATTCTCTGCTCCTACAGTCTCGCCCTGGATATAAATAGATTCCTCACACAGAAATTTGCCAGTCTATAGCAACGGGCTGTTAGCTCTATTCCGCTTCTGGATAATAAAGTGCTCTTAATTAGTTACTAGTTACCGGGGAACTCAAAGGAGAAGGTACGGTTTTCTCTTCCTCCTCCCACTCCTGTACCTCCCCAAGAGTTAAACATGAGATTCATCCAGGTCGACGTCCGTCTCCCCAAGCTCCACGTGTGTGAAGCTGAAGTGAGTGGCCAGCAAGGGGTTTTCCATCCCGTTGTCCTCACTGATGTGAAGGACCGTGTCCCCGTGCTGCAGCAAGCTGGTGGTCTCGAGGCCAGCGTAGTCCTCGGTGTCGGAGAGCTGTGTGGGCGGCGTGCTTTGTGCTGTGGCTGGCCGGGACTCCACGCTCTCCTCTTTCTCCTTCTCAGCAGAAAGTGCCTCGCTCTGCAGGAGAGGAGAGCCAGTGGTTAGGCATAGAGAAAGAGGGAGAGGGCAGGAAAAAAGAGCAAGGGAACATTTGTGAAACATTTTCTTATTCTGAACTACCGTTTTGCCGTTAAGGGGCCAGGTAATTGCAGATTTTAAGTCCCTAAAGTTCTACCCTTACAATTTTTACTGGTGAACCAAATTTGTAGCAATAACCAGAAAAGTTGTCTGTTTTCAGTTTTGAACTCTTTGCCGTTTCATTGTTTAGTATATTTTCAACAAGAGCTTCTTATATTCATTCATGGCAAAGGCCATACGCCCAAAAGACGTGAGATGTCCGGGTGTGTAAAAGATCTCATTGTCACAGTGCAGTCTCAGTGTGTTGAAATGGTGATCATGATTACCTCTGCACCGTCCTCAGTGGTGTCCAACACAGAAAGGTTGAGCTAAGGAGCTCCTTTTGAAACATGATGCTGTTGACACAACCCCCCTGAGCTTTTGCAGGAATCCTTCCTGAAGGACTCACTGTTCATAGAACGAGGTGCAAAGACCAGTTGACAAAATCTCACACAGGTCCACGAGGACTTGTGGGGCTGGTGGGAAGATGTAATGAGAAGATACAGGGATTTGCAAACTAAGAAACGTTGCAAAGGTAGAGAAGTGAGGGGTTGATAAAATTCAGCCTAAAAAAAAGACAGTCTTTACTCATCAGCAGGTTTTCATCATACTGCTGTAGTACAGCTATATCTATCTGCTCTGCAACTTAAGTTGTTGAGGCTGAGATGAAGCAGCAGGCAGACACACACGATAAAACTGTCGGACATGCTACCTGGCCAGGGGTCTGGCTATGGAGATCAGCTACAACGACGGCAGGTGAGGACGTCAGCACAGGTTTACTTGGTGCTTCCTGCTTGCTGCTCTCCTGCGGGCTGCTGCGGCTGCAGCCCTGCTGCTGGGCAGCTGCAGCTGGGGATTTGGCTGGGGATGGTGGTGTTGTCTCCGGCTGGGCTTCAGTGAAAGTCACCGAGCGCTTCTGCTCCGCTGAGAGGTGCAAAACGCAGAAAATTGAATATTAAGATACTGTAATTTGGGAAGGAAAACAGAACAAAAGCAGACAGTATCCCTAGCGTTTTTACAAGCAAGATAAGATGCCTGATTCAGTCCATCTTTATAAGCTGTCTAAATGGCATTCAATTTAAAAGCTTTTTATTCGTAAGCTTCCTCTGAAGCCACACCAAGAGTCATGGTTCTCCTGAAGACTACTGACCCTACCTGTCTTTGTCATGGCTCGATGAGCCACCCAAAACATCTTTCCATCCCTGAATGTAGTGTATTGGATTCCCACGTGAGGGAAAGGAAAGCTAGGGTGTAAATATAGAAGGAAGTTGCCCGAGGCTTTGCAGGAAAGTTGAGAAAAGAAAGAGAGGAGCTGACTGCCTCTCATTGCTGCCACTGACTGAGTCCACTACCTGGACTAAAACTCAACGGTGAAACTTACAGCCTTGCTCTCACCCTTCGTTATTCCAGTAGAAGTTTTATGTTCCAAACATCTCCAGCAGCACTGTTAGCCCAGCAGTCCTGGCTGATCAATTAGAAACCCAGGAAGTTCTCAGTAAACCTTTGCTCTTCCAGGTGTTTCCTCCAAAGTTCATTGCTCACTTCAGATGTGCAGAGTGCAGCTACCTGTTCTGCTTGACAGTGCTGAGTCGCATTCATTTTATATACAACCCTTAAAACTCTGAACTGCAAAGCTTCCCAATGATGGAAATTTGCTTTCTTCCACTCTCACTAGCATCTTCAAAATAGGCACATCTGGAGGTTTCGGACAAGGAATGGAGGACACCCGTACCCTAAATTCTCCACAGCTTTAAGAAACATGATCATTGTCTGTCTGTGTCCAGCTTCAGCTTGCTGGCCTCTGGAGGAACCATTCAACCACAGCTGATAGGATAATCCACTTGCTAAAGAAAAGAACAAACCTGGTGATGCTTCACTGTAGTAGCATTTCCCAGCCCTTACCAACTGGAACTGAACATAAATGAGTTAACAACGGCACCTCTTATCTCTGCAAAGCAGCTGAAAACAGATTACATACCCTTCAAATATACTACTTTTCCTTTGATCTAGAGCAACAATCAAGTATTTTCTACTTTAGAATATGAAGTGCTGGTTCTGAACATGCAGTACTGCCCTACCACTCGGTTTTGGTTTTGGCTGGATGCTCCGCCGAGTGGTTGAAAGTCGAGCTCCGTGGCGGCTACGAGGTTCAGTCTGAGTTTTCTGACGTGACAGCAGTGGTCGTCGAAGCTAGATATTGGAAGAAAGAGCCATGTTAGGCTGAGGTGTGTTCATATAACACGCAACTTAACCCCTGCAGGAAGGATACAGATACATACTTTAATGTTTCTATGGCTCAGACATCTCCTTCATATTAAAACTTCTGTGGTTTGTGTCTTTTCAGTTTTGCTATCAAATGCCATAGTGCGCTTTGTGTGTCATCATTTAAGTTTGAACACAAACTAACTAACCAATAAAAGCAACAAAAACCTGCAGAGGAAAGATTCAGGGAGTTCAATACAAAGTACAGCTTCTGTTGGAGGGTTCGTCAGATCTCACAGCTACAAATTTGCAGTACTTGCTAAGTCAACCAGAGTATCACAGATTATGTAAAAGGGACACGTCACATCCAGAAATCATTTCAGAACAGATACAGACTAGAAAAAACAACCAAGGCCTGTTCACTCACCTGCCGTAGACCTCTCTTCCGCCCCAGGGGTTGCTGCAGAAGGAGGTTCTGCTGCCCTGGCTCACTCTGCACGCTTGCCACCCTGTTGGATATCGACAGCATTAGGTCAAGCACAGAAGCAACCTGTATAACTAGCAGGAATCCTGGCAATTGTGACTAAAATAAATAAATAGATAGATCAACCACTAATGGCACGGTCACTTCAAAGAGCACATACTGTCTTTGAAGGATGGTGGGAACGTGTCTGTTGGGTTTTGGCTTCCAAGGCTTAGGAGAGGGTGGGAGGTGGAGTCATGGCATTCAGGACTTGGCCACGCACAGGTAGCATCCAACTATAAATAACTGCAAATTTCAGTTTTCAGTCATTGATTGATGCATCCCACTGAGCAACACTCTTCTCTGCATCCTTTGCCACATGGGCTTCATCAACAAAGACAAGAATATCAGCTTCCTAGTTCTTAAACCTTCTTGTTTGCTTTTCATTTCTTTTCATTTTTTTTCCACGGACAATGTTGTAAAAGCTTTTTTTTTTTCCTCCCAAAGGGACTCCACAGCCTCATCACAATTTTGTCATCTGGTTTTAATTTCAATTTAAGTCAACAAACAAAAAACAAACACAAAGTGACAAAGGATCTATTCACATAATGGATGCATGAGTTATGTGAACAAGGCCCCACACTCAACACTTGCAGCCTTGAGTCTCTGTGGCTAACAAATGAAAAATACAAGTGAACATAAAATTCATATATACATAAAAGCGCACATTTTTAGTTTTTAATATCTTGGCACAAAACAATCTTTAGCAGTAAAACAGACTCGGCTACATACCATCTCATTCTACTATTCAACTGATCGTTAAATCTACTTCCTATAAAAACACCACCCTCCCCTCATTTTTATCAAGTACTGTATTCCTCCCAACAGTTAAAAGTTGGTCATCTGGCAGGCAGCGGTCACAAAACATAATAGCTGAATGAACTATGTCTGAAAGACATATGGTTACAATAGCAACTAACATTTAGATGGACTTCCTTTAAATCAGGCAGCTGCTTATTTGGGAGAGGCTGGAATCCACTGAGCCACACATCCTATTTAAGCAACCTCCAGCTATAGCTGGTATGCACTGTAGAAGATTTGGTATTACAAGCCGTTTTGCTTTTGGCCTGCCTTAATCTAAAGAAAAGCAACATTCTTTTCTCTTGATGTTTTCCTTGGATCTTCCCTAGAGGAGCTCAATACCAGCAACAGAGTGAAGGTTTACTATCTGACCTAACGTGAGCAGAGGAAGAAGACAAACCTAAGGTTTGACGCGGTCAGACAAGACATGGAGGATGTCTGTGGAAAGGCTTAAGAAGTTCTGTCTCCTAAACAGCTCACTCCTCCCTTTGGCAGAAGTCACTGCTGTTCGTAAGTTTGGTAGAACCGAACATGTGAGCTTTCCGGCTGCTTCGGGTCAAAGTCTGGTTAACTGAGCTGAAAGTGCTTTTCCTTGCTCCCTTATCAGTTTAAACTGAAGCCAGACTTTGCACTAAACTGTATGCGTTTCCAAAAGCTTCGTGGTGAGACAGCTGGCAACTTCAGGAGAGACACACTACCTTCAGTCCCTGAAGCTGTTTCTCTTCTCATTGTCTGACCACAACGTCATAATCCTAGCCATGCCTGTGGCAATCTCACCACGGCTGTGGTGGTTTGGAAAAAAGGAAAAGCTTCTGCAAGCTCAGAGCCAGAACAAACAAAGATATATTTGAGTCCTTTTCTCCCTCAGACAGCTCCTCCAAATGAGATCACCAGCCTCTGGAACATATTTTCCAGCTTTTACACAGGGTATTGACATGATTTACATACAAAGCATCCTAAACAACATGCAAACACCTGCGTATGAATAAGCAGAGTCCTCGGTTACTTCCTGTGAGCAGGACTGTGTTCTTGTCCTTATTCAAGCAAAGAGACTACACTTAAATCGGCCTTTTGATTGGTGCTTCAGACTATCAGAATTTACAGCTTGTAGAAATTTCCTAATCTTCTGCTTCTAGAGTTACACAAAAACTTATTCCACTGACTTTTAAGAAGTTTCAAGGGTAATTGCCAGTATGGGACTTAAATTAGAACTGGCTGGAGAAGGTCTTGAAAGAAAATTTTTCTATTGGACTAGCTTCTGAGAATACTGTTAAAATGTCTGAGGAAGGAGCAGCAGCTCTTAAGTTAGATGAGTGAGGAGACATACCTGTCTGTAGCAGGAAGACTACAGTTTTATTCAGTACAAAATGCTGTTTATAGTGGTGAGACAAACTCATTTCACATGCATCATGAAACTACTTTGAAAAGGTCATTAGATAAAGAGAGCACGTGGACCACATGAGGGCACAGAGGTTATACATGAAGAAAAAAATGACTCTCATGCAGTAATCTGTGCAGTGAAGACAGACAATAGAGATGTGAGCAACAGAAAGGCTGGATTTCTTGTCTTCCTGCTAGAGTCTGGGATTTTCAGCCTGGCTAATATCATAAGGGAAATGAGTTTAGCGCTGGTGTATGTTTATTTCCAGTGCTGAATCATTACACTAATTGACATAATTCAGGATGATCTTACGAGCTGAAATTGCAGATAATTATTGCAGGCAAACGTTGGATTGGAGAGCAGCACAGTCTTGCAGAGCTGTCTGTGCACAGCACAGTCCTGATGTGGCTCTGCCTTTTTGCCTTTTGTCCCCAAATTTTGAAGAAGGGAAGAGAAGGGAGGGAGAGGGAGAGTCACAAAGACCACAAATTTCAGATGAGCGGCTGAAATTTCAGATTCAGCTTTTCACTTTGTGTGGGTCTGTTTTCACATCAAAGCAAGCTCTGCTGATCGTATTTCCATGAAAATGAACGTGGCAGACAGATTGTTGACTCTACATCAGCCTTCCCTCCTCTCCTGTCTCTCCTTGTTTACCAGACCTGACCAGGAGTACACTGTTTTTCAGGCAGCCTGTGGGACCCAATCAAAGAACACTAAATCAAATGGCGTTTCAGCTGACAGTACCTTTCCCTCCTATGGCAACGTGATCAATAAGAAGGGTATTGCTGCACAACATACATCAGATTTATTTGGGAATAACAAAACAGAAAAATTTCCTGCCCGTCACAAAGGTGCTCTGTCACTCCCTGAGTAACTGTCAGAGTTTTTATCCTCACAGTAATGTTACTTCCATTTCATAGTTATGGCAGAGACAGGTGAGCAAAAGATCAGACAAACCCAGCTTCATGGAAGCGTGCCACCAGCACTGCATGAAATGACAGTCAGTCACACAGCGGAGGTTAAAACAAACTTTGTCACACTGGTAATTAATAAGTGATGTTTATAAATTACAAGAAACCATGCAGCCAAAAAAAAAAAAAAAAAAAAAAGATAAAAGAGGAAAACAAAACAAAGGATGCAAGGAGTTTAAAGGTCTGTTAAAAAGGTGTACATGCTTGCCAAGCCACCGCGGTAGGATTTACACACTATGACCCACGACATCTGAGTGAGGAGGGTTAGTGGACAAAGACCAGTGGAAAATGTAGATAAACTCCAGCTCTTGTATTCCCAGACACATGGCGCTGGTGTTAGATTTGCTATGCTTGCCCTGACAATAAAAATTTGCTCTGATCTTCCCTGTCAGGTACCATGAAGGTAGGGTAGGCATAGCTATAAACATTAACAGACAATGCCTTCGTGCGATGGATTTCCATTACAGTGAGTTCTCATTTTTCTTCCTTTCCTGATTTGGGGGAAATGTGCTCTCCTCTGACTACAAACACAACAGCTCATGATGCTGGGTGCAGACGTTCCTCAGCCCTGCAGCCCATGCTATCTGTTTACTTCTGAGCACTTAAATGCCATTCCCTTCCTGTCTTCCCTGCTATTCTGCATAGCTGGCTATAACTGTCATAGAACAAAGGGGAACAGACTTTACTTTGTCTTCTATTTGTCACTATTTATTTAATTTATCTAAAACTCCTACTCTCTATAAGGGTTTAATGTCCATGTGATTTATTTCTTTGTGTCAGCTATGATTAAATTCGGATCTTAAATTCAGAAGGCAATCCTCAACAGTTGTCACTGTGTTCCAATCAAAGTCATGTGAGAAAAACTGAAGCCTACTTTATTCAAAGCTAATGTTCCTAAATGTAAAAACACATTTACTCTATCCTGTGATCCCCACAGCACAATAATCTCCTACACTGTCTGCTTCATTACTTCTGTGCTTTAGAGGAGGAATCCAATTTGCAAATTTAACAGTGCATTTGAAATGACTTTTCTTGCTCACAGAAATGTAATCTAGCTTTTTCATATGAGCTTGCAGTATTTCCTTGTCCTCTTTATTTCTAAGGTTTTGCAGCCCTGATGCCTGCTCCTTGAAATAAATAATAACCTCTACATAAATGACTCCCAAATACATCTGTTAAGCTCTTTATCCAAGAAAAGCCCTGTACCACAGAGCAGGGTGGAAGATACAGTGTCCAGCAAGATCTGGTGTGAAAAGTTACTAAGAACCCACTGTAAGTTGATTATATTTCAGGGCTCAAAATAAATTACTGCTTTTGAACTCATCTGTTGATTCAGTTGTCTCACGTTGCTCGGCCCAGTCACCATTATTAGAAGCGACTCCCACTTAACAAGATCAAAACATTTCAAACTCAACACTGATACAGCCTGGTATCAGGTCATGATAGCTTTAACTCAGATTGGACCTTCTTTTCTCATCTTCCTCAACAGCTTTTAGTTCTACATCTGAGATAGTCTCAGCTTCTCTAGTTGAATCACCTCGTTTTAAGCCCCAAAACTAGCTCAGATGAACATGCAATCAATTTTGCTGTAACATGGAAACAGATTACCACTTTCCTGCCTCTGCCGACAAGCTGATGTCTTTTCCTAATGCTGTTCCTACAGTGGCACCATTTAAAAGCCAATCTGCCAAAGCAGGATTCAAGTGCACAAAGAACAGCGTGAGTCATAGGATGATCTTAGTGATGCAACCAATGATAAACTCTCCACTTGTCACCCGAGAAGAACGAACAAATGAACAGAGCAGCCTGTCCCCGCCGCAAAAAGCAACTACTGGCATGTAAAATCTAAGTAACAAAATAAAAACCGTTCACACAAATGCCTCTCAGTGCATCTACATTTTCAGCTGGTGCGGCCAAGTAACGAAGTAGTGTGTTATCTACCCTGCAGCCAACTTAAGGGGTCTTGTTCTTCTGGAAGGAAAGAGAGATGCTCTTGGGCCTCATGAGAGCTCCCTGACCTTGTGAGGACGGGCTGAGAGGTGTGAGCAGAGACTGTAAGGATGACTAGCACAGCCAAGGTGGGTGTTAAAGGTGCAGACCTCTCTTCTAGGCTCACTCCTGATGCATTTGACAGGCACGGCCCTACCAGTGCTTGCACACAAACTCCCCTGCCCACAGGAAATGCTAAACAGCTTGGCCCAAACTCCAGCTCAGATGGAGCAATGTTACGTATGGAATAATAGCGTTTGCCTGCAAAGCTTTCTAAAACCACCATTTGAGAAGTGCAAAAATATTGAGAATTACTGTAGAGCATTCAGAGAGAACTATGTTCCACAGGAGTTATTGTAATTAGTTTTATTAGTGAATGTTAAAGAACACAGCTTGATATTAGTATTAAATCTTTTGTGGTGACAGCATTGTGAGATGAATGGAAAAACAGATGTCTCTGTTTTATATAAGCCTCCAGACTAATACTTATAACAGGCTACAGCTAATGCCTCGTGGATAATCTTTCTCATGCCTTCCACACAATTGCTAAATAAGGGGAAACCCCCATGCTAGTCAGACAGATCACTATTTCACTTGCCATTTCTCCTTCCCCTTAACTTCCTCAAAGTATTGGCAATCAAAGCTGAAAACTGAAGGTGATTTGCTACACCTTTGACTCGCAGGCCTGAATATCAATGAGCCACAAGAGACAGAGATGGAAGAGCAACAGAGGGTGAGGGGAAGAGACAAAGGTTGGAAACAGTCTGTTTCCCAGCACACACACTGACAGACAGGTAGTGTTAACACTGTACCTAGAGAGGCTGCCCTCAGTGGCCAGGCTCGGGGAGTCATCGAGGACATTAGGTTCACTGCAGGAGGGGCAGGGAGATTAAAAATTTAGGGAAAGAAAATGCAAAAAAAGCATGCGATTGTCTCTGTTTTCAAGGGAAAAAATATCAACGGAATAAAAAAAATAAAAAAGGACATTAATTGGTCTCGCACGCTCAGCAGCACATATATGACTCAGAGGAGCTGGAAGAACATATGGTAACAGGAGCAGTCTTTAGAGGGAGTTTACACTACATGAAGACTTCTACATCTCGGGTGTGAATTGAGGAGCTGGGGGACTCAAAAGAATGTGTTTCCACTGGTAATAAGGGCAAGGAACTATTTTCAAAGCCATTTTGCTGTGGTATTTTCATTTATTTTAGTTCTATTTACTTCCAGCTTCATAGAAAGCTTTTTTTTTCCCCCCTTCCCCACGAGCCAGTTCTTCTGGGTGAAAGGAAAGGCTAATCTGTCTTCCAGGAGCTACAGACCACTCTTATTCAGGTACAGCTCTACGGACAAACACCTGAAAAGCAAGATCTTGTAGTGCAATGAAACTGTAAGTAAACAGCTGGAGTGATCCTGGCAAACGAGTATGCAATTGCATCGCTTTTCTATACTTTGGCTATTCACGGACAAGCAGCCTTCTCTGCCCATCGGGAAAACGTGGAAGAAAAAAAGCAGCGTGCTGGGTTACCAGCAGGAAAGCAATAATAATAATAATACTTAGCATTCATTAGTTTACATTTGCGAGGCAGTCTGAAAGTCCAGAGACCACCTCTAACTAAAAAGGGCATGATACTGTGGGCTATGGCTGTACTTTTTGAGCTTGTACTTTCCCTGTACAGAAGAAAAATGATTATCCTAGCATACCACGTATACCAAAAGTAGAGTAAAGCTCATTTGTAACTGAAGTCTTTCTTTTTTTTCCTCAGAATCAGTATGACTTGGAATTGCACAAACACTGCTGTCAGTCGGCTGTGACTCTTATGAAATTTATGCATGCAGGATTGTCATGAAGGACTGGGAACAGTGCAGTCCTGCACCTTAATTTTTTAAGGAACAAAGGGCTTGAATCAATTGGGTTCAAAAGTCAAACAAATTCCTGTAAGCCCATTTGTGAAAAATCCCAGATAAAATCTGTGCAACTCCTCTCTTGTAAATCACCTCTTCTATCTCTGCTGGTATGTACCACAGCTGTTACTTTTCCTTCATGTATCAAGGTTATTTCTTTGCTTCCAAGCAAGACTGGGAGGAAACAATATTATTTGACTTTCTAAGGCTGGTCAAGAGATAATGCAGAATTTACTGTTTAGAGGTTCAAAAGAAGTAGCATAAGTTAATCTATCCACTGAAAGCTATCTTTGGATAACTATGTCACAGAAAAAGAGAACAGTAAGTATTTTTTACTTAGAACAACGTAGTCACATTTAAATGCAAAACTCCTCTCAATGCTTTTCTACAGATGCACATTTCCCAATTTTCTCTCTTTTTCACCACTCCATGTTAACTAGGAATAAGGCATTCGAGGGTATTCTCATCAGCAGGAACATTTCTGGTTTTAAACAATGTTAAATCTCATCTTTGAGCTTGACATTCAGTGTCTGAGATGAGATAGTTACTATCCTAGAAAGGATAATGTCTGGATAGAAGAAAACAGAGTAAGTAAAACAGGCTAGCTCTGCTCCCTGTCCAGCTCTGGGGATTCCTCCCCACTACCTATATAGATAGCGTACAGTGCTGTGGTTCAGTGCAGAACCCAGGAATCACATCTTCTATTTTTGCTACCTACTGTAGTAGCAGAGGGAAATAACTGCTGGAAATTACCAAAACTGCTTAAGTGGAAGGTTTCTAGAGATGACAGCTTGTTCTTCTGGAACTTATACAACACAAATCATCCTGGATAATCATTATTTCCAAGCCAGCATCCTTGGTCCAATACTATTTCAGGATGAATAGCTTTATCATCATCGGAGCACTGGAACAGGCTGCCCAGGGAGGTTGTGGAGTCTCCTTCTCTGGAGATATTCAAGACCCGCCTGGATGCC
>JAOWBP010003503.1:4762970-4777262 GCA_028571105.1 Tragopan temminckii
TACACAACCACCAAAGAAAGCCATCAAAAAGCCATACCTTGGGGATCACTGAAGAGTGAGAACTCAGCATCAATGGCATTTCGGGGAAACGAAGGCAAACGGAGGAGATCTTCCTGAAGCATTGATACGTGCGACTGTTTGTGGGCAGTAGGGATTTTCTGTGTCAATGATATGAGGAACAACACCCGCCCCACCTCTTCTAGTTTGCGAGTGAACACCTGAAAAAGAGACAAGAATCAGAATCAGTCTAATCAAAAAGCTCTTGTATATATGTACATACACTTTTCTAGGTTAGCTTGCACAGCCTTCTCTGATGGGAGAGAAGTAGCACTCACGGTTGACAGGAATTTGATGAAATTCGAAGTGCAAGTACTGGGCCCTTCTGCAGAATTTGTATGACCAGTGTTTTTTAGCTTCATTCAACATAGATGGACTGCATTTGTAAACAGGTTTTAACTCTTTCCATTCCAGTGTTGTAGAGGACCATGTGTGGCTGTCAAACACTTTGCAAATTTGAATGCAGCCTTTTGTAGATCAGAGTAAATGTAAATTTTGCCTGTGTGAGTCCCAAGGTGATCAGAGGCAAAACAACTCCAAACTGAAAGCCATACAGTTGCACTTACTCTCTGCAAGGTCTTAGAGAATAGGCAACATTATGTTGGGATGACTATCTTCCTTCTGGATTGAGGCTGGAACTTGTCTGGCCATTGCAAGTTCATGTAGGGTTCCAAAAAAAAAGTAATCATAAAACAAGGCAGATCAAATTCTCAGCTACTGTACACCAGCAAAGTCTTGCCAACTTTGATGATGAATTCTGGTTTACACTAGCTGAGAAATTGAGTTCCATTCTACCAGCTTCTTTTGAACTTCTGAGGGGTAGGACTAATCAGGCAGCTATTTCATTTTGATTGTAATAGCAACCATAAGGCAGAGCTGTGCTCAGCAGTAGAAGCAACTGTCTTTGGAAGCAGTTTCAGGACAGCTTTCAGCTTCTGGGTTGAAGCCAAAACTTAGAGCACGTGGCTTAACATGGGACAAAGCTCAGCTTCCCACATCCTGCAGTCACTAAGACCTTGCTCTTACGTGCACTCATTCTAGAATGGAGTGTTCAAACAGTACAACTTCTGCATGGATTGCTGCCTGGTAGATAGACTCCACAGTGCTGTTTTCTTTCCCAGAGATAGATGTTGTCCAGCACCTTGCTGCATGACTACAGAGAGGCTGGCAGATGCTTGATGTAAATTTTACCTCAACTGGTCTAAATAGAAAACTATGGAATGTAAAATAATGCCCTGAGAAATCTGGACAGGCCATTCCAATGTTTTTAGGTCACACAGGGCATAAAAATCCCTGGCGTATGGAACACAACTTCTAGAACCACAGTGAGAATAATTTCTGGCAGTGAAGCAACCAAAACAATTTGATGTGATTTTCAAATTTTTATAGATTTTCTACTGACAGATGCAGCACGTGAGATATTTCCCTATTCTGTACTATACACACATGAGATGGCATTAACAAAGTTTGCCATTATTTTAGCAGCTAGTTTCTCTAAAGCAGCTTCATATTTAATTTTTATAATGATTCCTGATGATATTTTCCTGTTTGCATGCTCACATTACCAAAGACGCAACTACAGCAGCTACTTTGTGGCTAGAATTATAAGACCATTAGAACTTTTAACAGTTTAACCACATTCTCCTTCCTTTTTATTTCCTGCTTAGTATCATCTTTGCTGATACAGCTAGAGCAACTTTTCCCTAAGTATTCAGATGTGTACTGCTGAGAAAACTTCGCTTTTGTGGAGAAAAAAAGCATGAGGCTTTCTACAGGCGGAGTGAACTCAATACTGCTGCCTTGCTGTCTAAGGAAATGATACTCTCAGGAGGCTGCAGCACACTAAAAGCACTGCCCTCTCCTTTAGTTCCTGTAGAGAGCTCCTGGGAGCTGCAGAGCATTAGCAGGATCAGACACATTATCAGGTCATGAGGCTGTAAAATGGGGAAGATAGTGTCCTACCAAGGACAGAGACTCCCCTGAGGAAATAATTGCTGCTTCAGTGTCACTAGTGGTGGCTGTACTAAAAGACTAGTATCTGAGTGCAAGACAAGGAGAGGCAAGGAATGTTCTTTGCAGTGAGAGGACAGACAGCAAGGTAGAACAGATCCACAGCTAGATGCACTCATGAAGAAAAGGTTCTGAAAGAGTCAGAGGTCGTGTTTAAGAAGGCAATAAGCATCTTTTAAAGCTGAGTCAACTGAAGTTGTTATGGCGAAGTGTAGGAGAATGCAAAATGATTCACCTAAATGAAGCTGGATGGAGAGAGGGGGAGGGAATTCACATTCATATTTTTTGGCTCTTCTTAAAATACCATACACCTGTTAAACAGCACCAAGACAGATTTCATGCCAACTGCTGCTTCTCCAGCAGAGCTCTCTATCTGCATGCAGTATGAGTGGAGGCCTTTAAAGGGGAAGGAAAGTTTTATTTACAGGAGTTGTTTATGGGCAGAGGTGTTTAGTGATAGTAAGATACCTGCTTCTGAATGAGCTCTTGACCCTTTTCTGGATGCATCTGCACCAGGTTGAGTTGGGGAGAAACTGACCTCCGGAAAGGATAAATGTCACGAACATAGGTCTGCCAGGAAAGAAACAGTGAAGTGAATTTTAAACAAATGCAATTGGAACAGCGTTGTTCATTATAACTGAATAAAGGTCCTTTTTTCATCCTTTCTGAAGATTTTGGGCAGGGCATAAACAGAAGAAAAATTTGCTCTCTCTCTTTTCAGGGAAAGCTGGACATAATGACTTAAGAACCAAGAGACTCCACTTCTGTCACTTCATTCTTCTGTCAGACTCCAATCTTTTGCGACACACAACTGCATACCAGAGATGTGGTGCCTGCAGGACAGAATTCTGCTTATGGTTCTTCGTTCCTCTTCAGATAACCCTGATGTTTATAAGGGATGAGATATAAAGAACTAAGTTATCTGTACCTGACCTTTGGCTTACCTTATTGTAATGAATAAGATTCCATCGCTTATCCATTAAAAAGTAATGAGAAGACTGTGTTTCAGGTATGTTAAAAAACTCCAGACACTCCTGAAGAGAAGAGAAAATTTCTGTTACTTATTAGCTGTCTTGTACATCTCAATGTCTAAAAAGAAGAATGTTCTGCTAACAGTGTATACAGGCACAAACCTGAATCTCTGTCAACCTTATAGGCTCTGTGACTCTTTTCACATTAATTCTTCATTCTCTTTTTTAACCGTAAAGTACATTGACATGTTGACAACAATCAAGGCAAACTGATATCACAGTCCTGAACATTGATGTTATTTATTGTGAGGTCTTCATACTGCATGTTTATTCGGTCATATTACCCATACGGGTATTGTAGCTTCTATTTACATGCTGCTTTTTTTTTTTAATCAAGTTTTAGAGATAGGGGATGTACAGAGACACTACAGTTCAGACCCTTTAAAGCACTGAGGTGCATGATTCCCATTGAAACTTAATGTAGTTGGACAAATCAGAGGTTTCTACAAGTCTTTTTCTTATGTAGCTTGGTTAAGTTAAACCTGGAAATAATTGGCATAAAAGGGAACTGACTTCATACCTCATAAATCCTAACATATCATAATGGCTACCAAATCATCATTTCTACCTTTCTGATCCTAATCATTCTCTTCAGTGTTGATAAAATAAAAGTCACTTCAATTACTTCTGTATTTATCCAAGGGGTAGCAAGCTGCAACGTATTCAAACGTACTTGCATTTGCAGGGTTTTGGCTGGCTGTGATGTCAGCACATTTCTATTACCCTTTAAGATAGGATTCTGTATTCATGCAACCAAGATTTCCTCATATGGACACAGAAATGTTTATCACAGCAAATGTGACGCTCGAACAGGAAGCTCAGGCAGAATGTATTGCTGGCATCCAAGTATGGCAAGTAAAAAAATCATTAAACAGTCCATTCAGTTCAAAAACTCACCTTCAGAAGAGCCTCAAACTGTGTATCTTCGTGGACTGGTAACTGTGTTGGTATGTCACACTCATTCTGTCCATGCACAACAAGGGTCTTTGTGCCTAAAGGAAGAAAAGCAGTTGCATTCTCCCTGGTCTCTTTAATTAACTCCATTTCAAAAGACTGCCATGTAAGAAAAGTAACAGTTAAAATTAATTCCTGGGCAAACAGACAATGCCAGTCCTGCCTGGAACGTGTCATGTGGTGATAGCATAGGCTCACAATTCTACAGTTAATGAGAAATTGATCTGTACCTAAAATAGGGAGCTGGCAACTTTAGTAGCGACAACTCTGAGAAAGGAACAGGCCTAAGATGTTGAATGTGTTTTTCACCAAGAAATTTCTTGCCTGACTCATGAGGTCCTAAGCTCACAGCACGCTCTTCTGGGGCTCTCACGAGACTTAAATGAGAGGTTGCATTTTACAATAATCATCCTGCCAGCTTTTCACAGCCCAATCGGCATAAAGTTCTGAGTTGAAAAGACTGTTCTCATTCATTTTGTTTGTTTCTTTCAGAGCTCTTAAAGTAGCCTTCTGAATCTTGAGGAATTAGAGGTAGAATTTACTGACTGAATCCTCAACTCAAGCGAAAGTGACACGCAGCCTTTCAGAGCAGGTCTAATGCAGTACTGGCAGATCTATTTTTTGGTAGGAACATGTGAACTTGGAAGTGAAGGAAGCTTAAAGACTCATTGTTTATACCTGGCATTGAGGCAGTCACCAGCAGTTTCACTTCACACTGTTCCTTCTTCATAGTCTGTTTGAGATCCTTGAAAAAAAGCCCTTCAACATAACCCACCACTTCCCAGAGGAAGGTTAGCGTGGCAGAAATGGCATCCATGCCCCATTCACATGGAGTGCGTACAAAATACATGATCAGTCCTACCTGCAAGTAATAAGTAAGAGGAGGATCAGATAATACACACTCTAACTGTGTAGGGCATCGCATACATACAGAACAAGAACATGGTTCTTCTATCTCTCCTCACTCAGAGGTCAAACTCTAAATTAAACATATCCTGAAAGTTTATACATAATACAGAACAATTTGCTTCCACTATTCTTCCTTTTCCTGTAGAGGATGAGGAGTGGGGGGAAAAAGTGCAATTGCAACCCAGTCTTCAAAGTCATTGTGATTGAGGAAAATGGAGAACTTCAATATAAGAATCCATGTATCTTCTGCTTCTATGTGCCACACAGACACCTGACAAACACTGGAAGGCTCCTAGAGCTGTACATATCTTGTCTGTTTTTTCAGCACTTAATCAAAAGAACTCCAACAAATGCATTTTCTAAGACTATAAAAGAAGCTTATAATTTATTCCAGTGAGACCATTCACAACCAAAGCACTTTCTGAATGAAAATTAAGTAAAATAATAAATGATTTCTGCCACTGTGATCCTCCTGTTTGTCTAAAATTCATCATTAGTGACTCAACTCAGAAATTCAGGACAGGGAGTGTAGGGGGTTAATAAAAAGCTAAAGATTCCTTCTCCTCTCTCTTTAAGGAATGAAAGGCTGGTATAAGTAATTTGCATCTAGAGCCAGAAGCAGATATGACCTATAAATGAATAGTTACAGACCATTTATTTCCTTGCAGACTGTGGCATTAACTTCCCAAGACACATACAGACAGAGGTAAGATTATGGGCTGCACGGTCGACCCCAAGCTACTTACCAAGTAATTAAAGAGGATATGAGATGTCTGTGCAGGAAAGTCCCCAATATTCAACAAAAGCTTCCTTAACATATACATTAGCTCATCCTGGAAAAAGAGCAAATGCTTTTTCTTTCCGTCACAAAATAGAAAATGGATTTCTCCCTTTTGTCTTCCCCAGCTTTGTTCATTTCCATTTTTTTTATTCCTTTGTTCAGTTCTGTCTGTTGGCGCATGAAATAGAACTCTCTGCTTGTGACCCAAGGCACAGCACCCAGGCCAGCGTCTGTCTTTTTCATCAGAGAAAGGACATTACTGTCATTTATCCTGACTGGATTATCCTGATTCTGCACTCTTCTCCCTGTGGTTATACTAACTCTTGCTTATTACAACAAACGGTTACCTAGTTAAATTTTACAGAGATGCTGTGAAATCCAGTGCAGCTCAACTCAGCAGTTGTGGTTGCTAGATAGGAGATGGGGGACGAATCTAACTTTCTTTCCTTAAGAAGCTTAAGGTGGGAAGAAAGCAAGAAGGGAGTTTCACAGTCAGCCAAGGACAGGCAGACTGAGAGACGATGCCACTCCCACCTTTCAGAGAAAACGGAACAGGGTGGCATGGGTGGAGGTAATATCTTTGATAGAAAGGGTTGTGCTTCACTAAGCATCTGTTCAAGGCTAACTTATGACAAGCCACATCCTTAGTGGTGGTAAATGCGCTGTGTCCCATTTACATCAATGAACAGAAATTGAAGCCAAATGAAGGTTCTGAGCAGCAAATGTATTTCTCCAGTCACTGCCCACAGAGGCATTCTGCTTGCAGCTGTGCACCCCTGCTCTAAGCAATACATAGGTCTGCTAGAGAGAGAAGATGTTTACCTGTCTGTTGCTTATTGTGAGCTTCTCAAGGAAATGGCGCAGAACTGTAGAGGGATCTTCAATTAAGCAGTTCCACAGGACCTGCTGAGCAACAGCACTCACTATAAAAAAGAAAACATAGTCAGAACTCTCTCCCTTGGAAAAGCCTTGAAACGGTGCACTTAAATACAAATGTTCCTAACCTACTACATTTATCATTTTTGTACTGAAATGCACAGGAGTTACTTTGAGGTACTAGGACTCCAGCTCACCACTGCAGTCATTTCAAGCAATAATGAGAAGTCTAACACTTGAACCTTCCCTAGGTTCTGGTGACAGGACAGGTAGCGCTTCATCATTGTGATCAGGGAAATAACTGTTTGGATTCACAGCTCCAGATGAGCAAACAAGCTAACTAAAAAAATTACTTTGTTTGTACATGGAAACTGCACTTCATGGTGATTCATGGAGTGACTTTATCTGGTATTAATGGACAACATTAGATGGTCAGCAGGGGATTGTGCTGATTATCAACTCCCCAAAGTGTAATTAGTTGTACCCTTGTGAAGATTAACAACATGAGAGAATTACTCATTGTTTTGTTCTCAGTACTCATTCCTTGATCACAAAACAACACACTAATTCAGTGACTGACTATACCTACTGAAAACTAAAAAAAAGAAAATGTCATAAAGTTATGTTTGCAACCAGCTAACATTACGAGTGACAAAAAAGGAAGAATAAAAGTCTCTAAACATTTAAGAGAAATATAGAAGGACCTAATACTACTTTACAAATAAATCACAGACCATAAAGCAAATATTAGAGCTGTGTATAATTGGGTTTCTATTTGTCATAGGATCAAAGAAATACTGCTGAGAATAGACCTCTGGAGGTCTCTAGTTCAAACTCTGCTTGGAGCAGGACTGTCACCAGCATTACATTATATCAATTGTGGCTTTGTCTAGCCAAGACAAAGCCTGCTGTGGATGGAGACGAATGGAGATTCCAATGAGACTGCACTATGCCCCTGGTAGAGAATTTATTTTCTAATTTGCATCTTGAACTTCCCAAGTTGCAGCTTATATAGCAGCATTCCCCTAGCTGTTTGTTTCCTTTTTGTCACACAAAACAAGCTCAGCTTCACAGCTGGTTCTCACAAAACACGTGTTTTAGGTCTCTCTCTGTTCTGGTATCCCACTAGATTCCTTCCAGCTTCTCAGCATCTTCGTAGAACTGGGGGCTTTTTAGGGCCCCCCAAAATACCAACAAACCTTCAAGATCTAACAACAAATGAAAAAAAAAGAAAAAAGTACACTTCTGTTGCTCATCTGTTAGTGAATAGTTTGTGAGAATTGGTTACTCACAAGGTTTGTAACAAATATATACACTCATGACAATATATTGCACATACTACTTCTACGAAAAATGAACTGTGAGCAAATACAAGGTTGTATTACACTTTTTTCACTCTAGTTATGGTACCTAACAAATATAAACATTGTAATTACTGGCAGGTTCTGCCACTTCTACTCAAAAATGACTTGAAATGTAATCTAGGTCAGTACCAGCTACTCCGTCTTCCCGGACTTCCCCATCTTCCATCAAATGGACAATGGGGAGTACTGCTGCACAGATGCATGCTGGAAACACAGCTTGAGGTGGCTGTGGCACGTGATGGTTTGGAGTATGCTCGGTAGTATGTTCTTCATCTGGAGTACAAAGAAGATCAGAAGGTGAGTATTTGTGAATGAGCTGTGACATTATACAGGCAGCTTAGATAGACGTTTGCATTAGGTGCTGTATAAACAGAACAAAATGGCAGGCTATCTGATCATTGTGCACACACAACAAACTTACTACTATCTCCAAGAAGAAACTGAGCCTCCAGTCAACCTTCTGACCAAGAATTTTAATTAGCTTATTATAAATTGGTTCAAGCCTGGGAATACATTCAGCAAAATATAATGCCATCAGCTTTATTGATTAACAGGTTTCCAGTGAATGAAATTCTAGGAAAGGATACTCCACAGTGAATTCAACCTACCTTCTGCACTGACTGCTGACCGCACTGACCAGACAGAGCCACGACGGAAAGAGTAGTTCCTATGCGATGTACTGGAAGTGCAGGAAGGACTCACAGAGAGACGGCGGGAGGCCAGGTTGGCAACTTCTTCTACTGACAAAGAGAATGGGAAATGTTAGTCCAAATCCAGCTGACAGACTTTAGGGACCTTTCAAAATGACAGCACTTGCAACCAAACTGGAACATTGAAAATTCAAGTCAAGTAACACTCAGAACAACTTAAGACCTATGAAGATCAGGTAAGTACTTTACTCATGCTTTGGGAACCAGCTGAGCACTGATCCATAATAGTGTGCGGTGACTTGGAGAGTCATATTTTAACTGAGGTGTCTGTATTCTCTTTATGTACATCCTATTACCCATCTTTGTTGGTGGCTCTTAGTTTTACTGAAAATTGCAAATTCTGCACACGTATCTCCCAAGACTTATCTAGATCCAGTGGTTGTTCACCACGTTTCTAGAGATATTAAAATGATTCGGTGCTAGTACTTGTCCACTCTCTAAGGTGGTGACCGTACCAAAGCAGGGATTTTGCTACTACTAACAACAGATTTTTCTTGGACATCACATCCCTAAGCTGTGCTGTATGTTGGTAGCAGGTGCTCTCTGTTTCCTGGAAGGCAGTTTCTGGCCCTGGGGCACACCTTCTTCTTCCTGCTCTGAGCTTGGTGTGCAGGTTGGCTCATAGCAGGCCTCCTGAGTGATGGGGATAGCAGTGATGAGGCTGGCCTCCCGACCCAAGCGCTTCTTCTCTTCCTCCTGCTGCAGGTTCTTCAGGATGTGCTCTGCTCGCTGATGGGAACGAGACACTGCTCTGGCTGAAAATGACTTCTGTTAGGAAGAAGAGAGAAGATACATAACTCGACACTGTTAGTTATGATACACATATTCTGTGTGTTCCACCAGGGTCCTTGATGACATTCAGCAACTCAATTTCTAAATACAAATCAAACTCGTACTAGCTGAACAGATGCATCAGGAGCTACATCTATAATAAGCCTCTTCCTTCTGAGACACCACACAAAACAGGACAGAAAACTGGAAAACAGTTTGAGTGAACTTCTCCTTTGGAGAGATAGCAACTGTGCTCCTAGGATCTGAGTTACTGTCTCGTGGGCTTATGATGTAGAGTACAGCGTCTCCTTGATCAAACAGACAGAAAAATCTTATGTCCACATAGAATATTCTGTGCCCTACATGGACAGTGTACTCACTAGATCTTCCCCAGCTAAGGACAACAAGAAAACTTAAGAGCATAATCTGCACCTTTAGGTTTCAGCTTCGCCCAGGCCCTTATTGAGAAACTGCAATGCTCATTCTCATGACATCTCTGCTTACCGACTGGTCTTCATTGATAGGATCTTGCACGCTCCCACTACACTGAGGGACCCAGGGAGGATCAAACATTGGCACAGAGGGCATCCCCAGAACAGGAGAAGGCAAAGTGAAGTTTATACTTGGAGGAGGGATCTAAACAAAACCACAAAGTTTGTTACAGCACACAAATATGAATGCCTGTAGCGCTAAGTGCTAATTAAAGGGTACCTCATTATAAAATAAGACCACATTGACAATCTCCTTCTTTATCTGTTTTTCTTGAGCTCGTTATGTGTTCTCCAGTATACTCTTCCCATTTTATACAGGAGTTCTAACACCATCTATCCCTCTAGTGTGAATGAGACCATTTTTTTTCCTAAACAGATTTTGAGGCAATTTCACGTTAGCATGTCACAACACATCTATCCTACAAGACAAGCCACAAATGGTAACATTGTGTTTCACGTATTCTATCTACCTTAAAGATCTGTTGAGCTCCTTCTTCCATCCTAGGCCAGACTTGGTACCGAAACCTCCAGAGTGTGTGAAATTTGAGAATGGCATTCAGTCTTTGCACTGTCTCCGGGTGATGAAATTCGGACATCAGCATGTCAGAAACAGCCTCTGGCACTTTCACAGCACATAGCAGGAACATGGCAGCTGCAGGGAGAGAACATCTGATCATCTGTTTCCCTTACTAATGTGTTTACTTGGCAGGAAAAAATTGCAGCTGTACAAACCCTAATCAAAAAGAAACCCTGATTCCAAAAATGAGATCAGCAGTCCACTAAGCTTAGCAAAACTTGTACTGCACCATGAAACAAAAATGTCTATGATTCTATCTTTTGGAGCTACATAGCATTATACTTGTAAGAAGTTCTGTCAAACCTCCTTTTAAAACAAAACACAGCTCTGCCCTTCTTACTAACAGTCAGTCACAACTGATATAAACTAAGAAGCATCTCTTGAAGTAACAGGACTAAATCAGCTTGGCCTTCTAAAGTTTCACTTCTGATTGCTTCCTATGATGAATAGTAAACGTGGGTTTAACAACTTAGCCTTTCCCTCAGAGCAGGAGTAAGTGGCTCAATAGAAGACCCACAAGTCAATTTTCATGGGATAGAAACAAAAAGAATGGTTCTTACATAATTGCAATGGTTAAAATCTGCCTACAAGAGAAAAATAGTGTTGCTATGTATTGGGAGACAAAGAGCAAGATCACAATGGAAGACAACAGAATAGAAGTTAAGGAGGCCCACAGTCGTTTCGTTAGAGCATATCTGAATATAAACAGACAGAACAACTCCAGCCCTGTGGAGGCCAATTAATTTAGGTGCATATCCAGGGGGCACTGAGCAGGAAGCAAGAGAACAGTGCTGCTGTGGGTGGTTGGCGGGCGCGAGTACTCACGGCTTCTTTGACCAGTAGCTGAGCAAAAATCACTGGAGATAATTTCTCTAGATTTGGAAGAAATTCTTCCACAGTAGAAAAAGAACAACTACCATCTTGTTCACCTCAACGCTTACTTAGAAGGTGCCAGGCATGAGAGCTGTGCTGGCAGAAGGCAATCTGAACACACGTAGAAAAACAAGGCTAACCTTTGACTGCTTAGGTACTGCCTTGCACTGCAGAGGCTTCCAGTTCTGCTACAACATCCTGCTTCAAATCTGTACAGTCCCTCCTGCTACACCAGCAGAGAGAACCTTTCTACTCTTTGGTGTTTTAACTGCATCTATATCAAATCTTAGCAGGACTGACTTGAAACCGTGAGTTCACACTGAAACATTTCCAAAACCCCAAATAAGAGATTCAGCCTGGAAAGGAGCCAGTAGATGGTGCTGTTGTACACCAACACAGGATTTCCTTTTATCCAGCTTGAGGATAGCAACACTGGGAGCGTTCACATTTGACCTTGATTGAATGTAAATCATGCCAGGACTGAAGTCACTCGATACTAAACAGCTACTACAGTCTCTCAGGTGGATTGCAATCCTCCCTCGAGGAAGGGGAAGAAGAGGAAGATGTATCTAACAGGCTGCATTGGAGGGGCAGGCAAATAGCACTTCTCAGAAAGAGCAGTCTTCGTAGGGTTTTGATAAAGAAAAAACAGTAGTCAAAATTATTTTCCTAGAAAGCAGTCTGAAGAGGGGGGGAAAGAAGTGCAGCCTCAGGCAGCTTGCTTCCCTTCTTTATTTTGCTCCTCTCTTCCTGTTTGCACATTTGGTCCAGTGCGCTGGGTTTTCATAGTGAGGTGTCTGTAGCACGGGGGCTAAAAGGTGGCCTCTGTGAGAAGAGAGACCAGGGGCCACCCGCATGCTGGACAGAGCCACTTCTACATGTCTCAAAGATTGGGGCTAGAGCTGCTGGCCAAAGCTGAACCAATGAGCTGGTCATGCCTCTGTGCTTAAGTGTTTAAGAAAGGGTAAAAAATCCTGTGCAGCAGCTGCAAGAGGAATGAGTGAGAAAAACAAGCCTGCAGACACCAAGGTCAGTGAAGAAGAAAGAGAGGAAATGCTCCAGGTACTGGAGAACATTCCCTGCAACCCACGGAGAAGACAGTGGTGGCGCATGCTGTCCGCCTGCAGCCCATGGTGTACCACATCAGAGCAGATACACACATTACAGCTCATGGAGGACCCCACACTGCAGCAGATGGATACATGCTACAGGAAACTGCAGCCCATGGGGAGCCCACACAAAAGCAGCATCCTACAAAGATCTGAAGCCTGTGGAGAGGAGCCCATGCTGGAGCAGGTATTCTGGCAGGAACTGCAGCCAGTGGGGAAGCTGTGCTGGAGGAGTCCATTCCTAAAAGAACTCAGCCTATTATATAGACCCATTCTGGAGCAGTTTCTGAACTGCAGCCCGTGAGAAGGGCCCATGCTGGAATAGTTCATGAAAGACTATATGCCACAGAAGGGACCCAGCGCAGAAATACGGGAAAAGGGTGAAAAGGAAGGAGCAGCAAAGGGTTTTGAACTTACTACAGCTCTGTTCCTCTTCCCCCTGCACTGTTCAGGGAGTAGGAGAATGTAGAAAAGTCATGACTGAAGTTGAGCTTGAAAGGAAGGTGGAGATAGAGAAGGTGGTTTTACTTCCTTCTTGGTACTCACTATTCTACTATGTTATTAATTAGCAATGAAGTAAGTTAATTTTACCCAAGTTAAGTCTGTTTGCTTGTGACAGGTTAGCAATCTCTCTCTGTCTTATTCTGATCTTCATTTTTTCCCCTCTTACTTTCTCCCCTTGCTGAGAAGTGAGGGAGGGGCTTGGTGGGCACCTGAGGCACTGAAAAGAACTGTGCTGGATTAACCTTGAAACACAGAATCATAGAATGGCCCAGGTTGGAAGGGACCTCAAGGATCATCAAGCTCTAACACCCATGCCACATGCAGGACCACCAACCTCCACATTTAATACTAGACCAGGTTGCACAGGGCCCCATCCAACCTGGCCTTGAACACCTCGAGAGACGGGGCATCCACAACCTCTCTGGTCAGCCTGTTCCAGCACCTCATCACTCTCCCTGTGAAGAACTTGCCCTTGATATCCAACCTAAACCTTCCCTCCTTCAACTTAAAACCACTTCCCCTTGTCCTGTCATTATCTACCCTTGTAAAGAGTTGACCTTACCTGGTCTCTAGTCAAGATAGAAACAGTTTAATGAAAGAAAAACAAAGGTAACATACCAAAAAATTGAGCAAACTCTGGACTGATAATATTGCTGTATTTCCTCTGCATAGAAACCCTGCTAAACACAAATTACCAGTTCTGTTTTTCTCTGCTTGTTGGCCATAAACAGGGCTGTGCAGATTGTCTTCCCGGACCTTCTGACCACCTCCTTTGTATAGACCACAAAAGCACAGGAAGGTCTGTGAAAACCAAATAGCCCTCAAGAAACCCTTGATGTCATTAAGACCTCCTCCACTAAAGTGCTGTCTTACAAGGCCTTGCATCCTGCTGTGAGTTCAGCTGTCTGGCTAGATGCACTGACTGGTTTTGTTCCCTTACCTGCTGCTCCAGCCATGTGCTCATCCACACTGAGCAGGAGCTCCCATGCTGCAGGATGGATGTCCCCATACATTTCCTCAGTGAGGACAGGAGCTGCCTTGATTAGCAGTGACAAAGGTGCAGGGGAGAGGCTCATAACCTGTAAAAATATTTAAAAATAAAAGCGTCATGACTTACAGCTGAGCTGTGCCATCTGTCTTCAGTGAACACAGTCACATTTTTAAAAATTACCCGAGTTTTGGACAGCACTTTATCTGGCTGACAGCTTCTAGTTTCAGTCATCTCAGATAATGTTCCACAGAAGAACATTACTTTCAACCTACACTAAACCAGCA
>JAOWBP010003503.1:4777362-4822903 GCA_028571105.1 Tragopan temminckii
CTGACAGCTTCTAGTTTCAGTCATCTCAGATAATGTTCCACAGAAGAACATTACTTTCAACCTACACTAAACCAGCAGTGTTGCAATCTAGTTCTGAGACTGCTGCCAGTCACTTAGGTCACAAAACACGGATAAAGAGGACAAAAGGAAAGGAAAACTCTTCCAAGATGGTGCACAAACAGTGATGTAAATTCACGAAAATTTCATAGACAACCAAGAATTGTTCATTGCTTCTTCAAGAACACTGAACAAGAAAGAACAAAGGAAACTTCCTGTACACTGACAGGCTCCATCTAAATGTATCTGTGGTTTTTCTTCTGTTTTATTTTTTGTGTCCCCAATCTCGATGCATTTATCCCTATGGGAAGCCATGGATGTTGATGAACATTTAATGGACCAACATCCTTAAAGGATTCTTTGCCAGGAGTTCCCCTAAAAAGCTTAAATGTAGCATTACTCATGTGATGAAAATATGCAGGTCTGAACTAATCCATACTCAAGGACAACAGTTCTTTCCACCACATGGGCTTCAAGATCCATACACATTTTCCTTCTTGTTGCAGCCTGACCCAACATCTGTGTAGCAACCTCCCCAACCAGTGTATGGCCTGGCCTAGTCAGTACCTGGTGCCTAATGTATTTTAACATTCCAGAGTCCTTCTTTCCTTCCAAGTTGATATCAATCACTCTCTTCTTTAGAGAGGGAGTTCTGAGGCATGACTTGTCTGAGCACTGAAAAGGAAAAAAGAAAAAATAAGAAAGTGTTCTCATTTTGATTTCCTAAAGTTTGGAAAGGGAGATCACGTACAAGAGGAATTTCCATACACTAGAAGTTGCCCAGTACCAGAGGTGCAGCACCAAGCCCTTTCCTGTGCTAGCAACAGGCCTAATATCAGTGAGATGACATCCCATCTTCTCTTTTTAACACTGCTTTTCTCAATAAAAGCTTGAAGACGACAATAAACTAAATGAGTACTGTGAATGTTCCTTGTGTGATCTTCATAGGTGACACTCGTGTGTTTTAGGTGAACAGTATTTTAAACACAGAAGTGGTACAAAAGCCACAGCTTTTCCAAAAATTCCCAAGTGAAATGTTTGCTGTGTAAAACACCCATTCCTCTCTCAGCTACATTTATCTTCTGCAGAAAGCATGTGACAACTCATTTTAAGACTTGAGCTCATGCCTGCCAGATTGTTGTCTCTAGCAGATTGCCAATGCCAATGATAATGACAAGGCCTGTTCATGCTCATTGTTCACAATACCAAGAACTTTCCCAGAATGCTGTTTCCACAGATCTTCTCCTCAAGCTGGTAGCCTGCTGATTAAAACAGGATCTCTCATTTTTCAGAGGGCTCACAAGCTCCATGATTAAATTTGTGTCACACTAATTTTTGCAGTTGGAGATGAAACAATATACAGCATTGCACAGTGTACTTTTGCTACCTTTCATGAACACTGCCAGCTGCTCATCTTACGCCTGCCTACTGTGGAGGAAACGACTGTCTCTCTTTCTTAATATCTAATTTCTACACTGCTTTTCTATGCCAGAGGAAACATATGGGAATTATTCTTTCCAGGAAAGCAGAATCATTACCTCACTTCATCTGCCCTGTGCTTTGTGCCATAAAAATACCCTTCTAACTTGACAGGAAACAAACAATCCATCAGTTGATAACGAAACATCCAAAATTATTCTCATAGTCTTTCATTTCCACTTATGCAGATGATAGCTGCTTTACCCAACTAAAATCTTGATGAGAGTTTCATGAACACTTCTGCTTTCACTATTACTGCTAACTAGCCGGATGACTTCTGCCATTACAAATATTCAGAAGAATGCCTGTCTTTTGTGGTCGAGGCCATATAGGTATTTACCAGATATTGACTTTATTCATTTGGTAGTTCTGTGGGTATTTTGCTGAACCAACAAATAGATTTCCAGTGAAATTAAAGGCACTGCGCATATGCCTAAAAAGGCACAACCTTTTTTGACTGTCTTGCAGAGATGATTATTAAAAGCATCTCACTAAAGAGACTGCAATGTTAAAGACCAATGCATACAATTATCAGAAAAGTGCTGAAATCTCAGATCTAAAAGAAATCTTGCAAGGTTTTACCAGAATTCCAAGAATGATTCTTATGAACAGACAAGAAAGAACAGGAAAAATGGAATGAGACTCCAAGGGCTGATAAACAGATCTCATAAAAGAACAGTATATTTAAGGTCAGGCTACAGGCATTTTAACGTCCTTATCAGCAACCAAGATTCTTCCTGAACAGTACAGTTTACATTCCTTCCATAATGCTAAATGACTTCATAACTTTTTGCAGAAGGACTATGTTTAGGAAAGTGCTGTGTTCCTTTTCTCATGAAAGAGCATTATTTGAATATATTATGCAGTCCTTGAAGATAATTATGCCTTGCCCAGAGAACAAAGCAGAACAAAACAAAACAAAAAACGTGATAGATTTTCCATTTACTCACTTCTTTTTGCTTTTTGCCTCTTGCCACACTGTTCAATGTGCTGTTTTCTCGAAGAGAGTCCACTGTGTCTCCATACAGGAGTTTGATGGCACGGACAAGGCGAGCGCAGGACCGGCTATGATGGAGGTAGCAGTGTGGGTGACAGTAGTCAATGTGAGTACATATGAAACTTTGTTGATTGCATAAGAGGATCATAACCTTGAAAGGAATAAAATTGGATAGTTACCTATACAGTCATGCTGCACAGCATATGCAGCCAGTGATGGGGACGGCAAGCTGGCAAGGCAAGATGCTCAACATAGCTTTTTGAAAAGGTAAGCCTACCTGTGCTGCCCTCCACACCTGCAAGTAGTTTATGAACTGGCTAGGCACAGCTAAATAAATGTTGGTGTTAAGAAAGCAGAAAGAGAGCTGCTGTAGATGCATATGTTTGGCTGGTGGCAAGATTATGGTTGAGGAAAACAGTACTGTCAGTTCACAGAAAAGCTATTCTATCACCAGTCTGAGATAAAGACTTAGACTGGAAATAGTGAACTACTCAATCACCATCAAAGCTGCAAACCCATTAGGTTCAGGGGTTAGTTTCCCTCAAGGAAAGGGAAATGAAATGTCTCAACACACTCTCAAATAGTAATTAGCTCTGCCAGTGGTTATGTGATATACTTGCCTTGCTGTGCTTGGGTAGGCCCAATCCAGCCTAGCTGGCTCAGCTACTATTTCTAGTGGTGATGCCATACGGCAGCAGAGAGCTGCAAAATCAATCTAAGAAACAGAGTAAATATCTGGGCATTTTGCTCTACTAAGCCCTGCTTTGCTGTAGCAACACAACCATTAGATTCTAAACTAATCAGTTAAAAGCAATCTTGGTAAGTCTGCAATTCAGTGACTGCTCTCTGGTTGTACACCAGAGGATTCATTCCTGGAGGAAGAGAGTTCAGTCCAGCAGCAGTTTGTACACAGGTCTTCAAGTCACAGACAACACCAGACAGTTTGTAGTCTTCCAAGGAAAACACTGGGGCATCTGCAAGCTGTTCACACTGTAGATCATAACTGGCCTTTATGAACCCTTCTCTTCATTGCACAACGTAGTGTGGAAATACCCAGAACTACCAGAAGGAGGCTACCCCACACTTTCCATGCATTTAATACCTCTGCAGCTGCAGTCTGCCCACTCTTTCAGGTAAGGCAGCCACATCACTCTCCACTCTCAAATATTTAGGCTTTTGAAAAGTCAGGAGCTTAATTTAACACAAATCTCAGCAGCATATTTGGGATTGTTGTCTTTGCTTACTTGTTCTGGTATTACTTTATTTTGGGGTCAATCGGGGATAACTCAAGTCACTAATGCTGCATGAATGCGTGAATGGTAAATCTGATCAGCACCGTATAGCCTCCACTGAGCCCTGGGTGCACTGTAACTTGTATTTACAGAGCAATGACACACAGTGAGGACATTGTATATAGGACTGCCATAAAGGAAATGTTGGTGCATGCAGAGAAGAAACTGGAACCAATGATCCTTTTGAGTGGTTTGCACGACTGCCAATTAAAGCAGGTTTTTGCTTTGCTGCAGTTTTAGTTAACACCCACCCACACCTTTTTTCCAACAAACAAAAATGAGAAAGTTCTCATGTGATACTGGTACATGTATGGCATTAACTTGAACAAGTGATTTTTTAAATCGTCCTTTCTCCTAAGCAGGATAATCAAACCAAGTGAGAAAAATAGCTCAAGTTCCCTTCATTTCATGCTTCGTATTTAACAGTCCACACATCCTCCCACACTGAGTAAAGGCATCATGTTTTATCCTAAGCTGCTAGGTAGGGAGATGACTTTATCCTCTATTAATTCATCTCTCAGTACACACTTCACAGAATCACAGAATTGAAGGGGTTGGAAGGGACCTCTAGAGATCATTGAGTCCAACCCCCCTGTAAAAGCAGGTTCCCTACACCATGTCTACATACTCAGCTTAGTACAGTGGATTTTCCAGTTGACATGTAACCACTACCAGCAACAGAGAAGTGACAGAGAAGTAAGGCAGTCCAGGGACTGAGGTACTAGCTTGGAAAACACGGTCAATGACCCATACTTACATGCAGCCATGACATGTTCCGATGATAGTTCTCCTCCGTGCCTGTGCTGCTCAGCACCTCTGGCTCAATGCTAGGTTCGCTCGCGCTCCAAGGGCTCCCTTCTTCAAAAGAAAAATATCCAAAGGTGGTTGTTTTTATTGCTCCCTACATGCTTAAAGCCTAGGGACAGCACTTGTAAGCCAGGCAAGCCTTGTGGAAACAGACCACAGTACACTGAATATGCCACACTGAAAAACTGCATTTGGACACCCCGCCCCAATGTTGGTATCATGCTGGTTTGACAATTACATTTCACACGTCAACGTCTCACAGGCCATCTTTGTCAGTAGCAAACTGCTCCCTCCCCACATATTTTCTTTAGTGCAAAGGGAGGAGGAAATCAAAAAACATCAGAAAGAACTTCTTTGCATCATTCAGATGCTATAAATGGTTGGTTTAGTGATCTGCATTGACTGGGCTCTGTGATTAAAAACATCAAAAAAAAAATCCAACCAGAAGTGGCATCCAACTGGAAGCACCCGTGGGCCAAGTAACTGCTAAATGCCCATGGAAACTGCTAACATCACGGGGATGAAAGGGGAAAAAAATCCTGATTCTAGCATACTAGTTCTAGAGAATTCAGGCAAAGGAGAGATTTATGTGGGAACAGCACTGATCCCTGTGTTTCCTGCAGCCATTTCATTACCTGTGGGTTTCCTGTAATACTAACAGTACTGTTAAGGGATGACTGGAGATGCTAGTTAATCCTTTCTTTCTCCTCTGTAAGTAAACTCTGACTTTCCAAAGACTACAGAACAGGCAATGCTACTCTCCATACTCTCCATGTTTACCTAATAAAACATCCTCTGATCAACATAAAAATGACTATTAAGCTTGGGATGCTGTTTCTACTCTAAATGGATCCGAACCTTAGCTTTTGGTTAACAACTCTATTAGAGAGAGCCCCTTAAGTCCAACTGTGATTGAGATTTCTTCTGACAGGACGCATATTTGGTTTCCATAACATACATATACTGAGATTCATCTTTTTGAAAACTAAGGAAGGCAACCGTAAACTGTAAAAATATATGTATATGCCAATATGTAGAAATATAGTATGTAGCACGCACATGTTATGTTCTACATATAGGTATATATATATATACTACATGCCATATGACATGCTTATGATATCATGTACTACATAAAGATGAAGCACATGTCCATACATATATATATATATCCTATCTGTTA
The DNA here is from genome assembly GCA_028571105.1 of Tragopan temminckii. NCBI lineage: Eukaryota > Metazoa > Chordata > Aves > Galliformes > Phasianidae > Tragopan > Tragopan temminckii. Next base: position 4,783,178 of record JAOWBP010003503.1, read on the forward strand.
ATATAGACAATAAAATATCATATATGCATATGACCTTATTCTTTATATCATATGATTTAGGGGTGTGTGTATGTGCATATACACATGTGCATGTGCTCCCCTAAAGACAGCATGCATTCAGCTGGCAGACACCAGCATTCCAAGAGTTCATGCTGTAACACGGAGCTCTGAATGGACAGTCTGCACATGGAGCTGACCCTGCAGCCAGGCCTTCGGCGGCAGGATTTGAACCATATTCTACCCAGGCCCTACTTCTGGCAGTCCACGAAAAGGACTCTAGGTTTTTCCTAGCCTGTTGGGGTAGGGGTCTCTTGTTGTTTCTAGCTCTGCTGCAATCACACCAAGAGTTTAGGACCTGCCTACTCATCCCCTCCCTTTCCACCCACTCATCTAAGTTACCTATATCAGTGACAGTGTCCCTGCTGTGGGACAGCTGCAGCTCCTCATTCTCAGACTCTGAGTCCTGCCGTGATAACTTGGTGCTCTTTAGGCTGCCGGCCCGGCGAATGCTGGAAAGGGAACCCCCCTTCTTCACCCGGAAACTGCGGGTTCCTTTAATCTGGAGCAAGCGGGAGCCTCCTATCCTGATCTTCCTGATGGGAACTGTATTAAAAGAATAAAAGAGGACTTTTTTCCCCTTAATTTTTCCCCATTTTAGAAAAGAAATATATCCTGGCCCACCCCTCCCTCCCAACCTTTTGCTGCCAACCTATATTGCAGCATCTTTTCTTCTACCAAGAAATATAGGGCCAGAGGCTCCCTCCAAAGCCACCGCCAATGCAGCTCTGTCAATCAGGCAGTAAAAGTTTAAGGAAATGTGTTCTGCACCTCTTTTCCTGTAGACCTGGTACCTCACCTCAGGCCTTGTCTGTATTTGGAATTAGCCCTTCTTCAACCACCAGCAAGTAGAGTCAGCTGCTCTAACAAAAACCCAAAAAGTGGACAAGGAAAAACTACGATTCACACCACTTTGAATCAATTCCTGCCAGGAAACAGAATCTGTCCAATGGATGTAAATTGCAGTTTTCTTTGCCAGCCCCTGGGGTCTTCATTAGTGCAGAATCACTTCTTGCTAGGGATAGATGGCTGAATCCCAAGCATGAACAAGGCACCATGGAAAAACCTATTTTCTTGTGGGCCTGGGTTCTGTAAAACCCACTGAAATCTGCAGTAGAATCAACTATTCATACAGCACACGTGATTGCAGAAGGGTAGTCTGCTTCATGAGGTTAGCACACACGACTTCTTTGAAGTAAGATTTGCATAAATCCGTGTCTCTGCATGTTACTCTTCATCATTAGAATGCTTTAGAGGAAACAGGAGCACGTAGATCCTCTCCTTCAGACAAATCAGCAGCTTTCAGGCATTAACAACATCCATTAACACTCTGCATTTTTGATGAGCACAGACATGAAATGGTTCAATGTTCAAAGCACCAACCGTTTGCACTTCCGTTCTCCTCTTAGGCAGTACATGGCAGTATGTCAGTCCAAATGTTGCAACACTCAGTCATTTTACTGCAGATCTAATCAGGCAGGGCCATGTGTGATTGATCACTCTTTTGGAGTCTTGTTGAGAATGAACAGGACACAGGTTTTTTTTGATACCATGGGTAAGAAAATATTTCAAATGAATTGTATTTTGGCTTCGAGAAATAAAACAGACATACCTTTCCTGCTGAGAATGCTCCTAATTCCTCCAGAACCCAACTCCCACTCCACTTTCAGTGACTAACACCCTGGCCGAAGACAGGATAGGTTCTGAGAGCTAGTGTTCAGTCGTCATGGATCAGCTGGGCAAATCACTGTTGAGTGACCAGAGAATCTCCCTCCAAGTGATCACGCTGAGTTTCTTAGCAATCGTTACTGGTGGAATTTTGCTCAGATCAATCTCTATAAGCTGATCAGTTCACACAAACACCAAACTATTTTAGCTCTTGTAACTGAATTTTGTACAATACCATGTTAGTGCCTAAACAGAATGTACGATACAGTGAGAGCCTGCATCTACCTAGCTTTAGTGTCTATATTTCAGACCTACCTGGAGCAGATTCTAGACAGTAAACGCGAAGCTTTTGGATTAGCTGATAAGTCATGCCTGGGGTGAGCAATGAGAACAAAGTTTTTAACACTCCAGAGTAAGTGAAAGGAAGCAGATTAGTACTCATCAGATAGGTAGAGATAAAGAGACCTGCCTCTGCAGGCAAGAAAAATTTAGTTATAGTCACACAACAACATTTTCTTATCTAGAAAAGCGCAGATTACAAAAGATGCCTCTGCATCTTTTGTAGCCCAGGTAGATCCCCAGAAGAATATACTATGGCCAAGAAAAAGAACATAATTATTGTAATTTTTAACTAAAACATTATCTTGCATTTATTTAGACTCCAGACACTTCAAATTCATTTCTTGCTAGCATATATTCAGGGGTCGGCCTTCTTACTATTATCACCTTTCTCATCTCTAAAATGTAGTTAAGAAGTAGCTTTAGTAAAGGAATACTACAGGACAGATTACAGAGAAGGGAAAATGGGGAAAAAATAAAAATCTAAAACTGCAGGAAAAATCATTTAAACAAAGTCAATTAATATTTTCAAAAATAATTCAATTCTACAGTACGCCAGCAACACAGTAACACACAGAGTTACACCTCAGTCAGTACTGTCTCTAAGGAAAATGGGATAGTTGTAGAATGGCCATCAGAATTTTCCAGCAGCACCACAAGCTTGTAAGCATTCTCTCATTCATGAGACTGCTACCTGAGAGGCTGAAAAGTGTCTTCGTGGAATTACATAGCTATCTTCAAAAAAAACCAAAACATTTCCTCATCTAAATAGTTAAGAGACATCTCATCCCACTGAGTTAGATTATGAGATAGACAGTAGGTCAGCGTGCATCTCTGAGCTGCCATTACATCAGGGGTACAAAACACTAGGTTAAGCATGAACTTAACTCACCTGACCTTTCTTAGAAAAAAGTCCCTAGCTGTGTTCACAGAAGTAACTGTCCCATGTGACACACAAATTTGGAGGCAACTGTACACCACGTGAATCTCAGAAATGTTTCTAATACTTTCTACAGTAATTATGGCAGGGTTACAGCAGAAGATAACAAAGACTTTGTCCAAAGCCCCTGAAGCGAATAAAAGCACCTCTGAATCATCAGTACACAGTACAGATCCTAGAGGATAACCAGCCACAGACTTCATCCTTTTCAAATAATCATAAAACATTTATCCTTTTGAAACAATTATCAAAATTATCGTTCAAACATCTGCGTCTTTATATGGCCTTTAGAAGACAGGATTAAATAGTTCCTCCAGAAAATGTGTTTGAGGGAAAATTATTTACAGGTGACTCCTGGCAGTTTAGTTTCTAATTTCAAATAGAAATAATGACTGCATATTGTATTGCAACACTTGTACCATCAGATAGTACGTGAGTTTTGCATGAGATGGCTTAAAAATGGAAACAATCTGCTTTTCTCAGCAAACACAGTGAGCTTGAGGTTTGCTTGTACAGTATACAGTATGTTGGTAACATTAATCTGCTAGCCATCAAAAGCCACATATGTGTGTATTTTTCATGTGGTAGCAAAGAATTCAAGAGATCAAGTGATCACCCACTAATTCCATGAGATGCCATGACTTCCAAACCAGATTTTCACAGAAAGATCCCAATAGTCCCTCCTATCTCTGGTTTTCACATAATAAAATAAAATAAAATGTAATCAGAATAAGAAACAAATAAAACCACCTTTGATCTTTATTTATGAAGTGTATCAAATAGTGATGCTTCTAACAGCATTGCACTGAGATACAGTTGCAAGTAAAACATCCTCCTTTCTAGAAATCTTGCAATGCTCTCAATTGGTTTCAGTCATAGCAGTGCTTTGTAAAATTTAAGATCTTTGCTTCTCACATTCGATATTGAAACCTGAAGGCAAAAAGCATCTCAGAAATGATTCAGAGCCACGTGACTCCATGGCCTCCTGCTTTTTAACACAGTCTATGCAAATGAGAACATAAAATCAAGCGCCACTTCACAAGCCTGAAGAATACACAAGCCTTGCTGTGCCAACAAACCTTTTTTCTCCTCGAAGCCAGCCTCAGATTTGAGGGTGTGGCTGCTGCTGTGCAGGGAATCCTTTGAATCTTCATTTTCATCCAGAACCCCAGCAAAGCTGATTTTTCTTTCATACCTGTGCCGGTCCATCTCAGGGTCCAGACGTAGCCTACAGCTCTCCAGATCCTGTTGGCAGCATGTAGACCACACAGATGTGCAACCAGTTTCAATCACCATCTTTTTCCACTACAACCATAGAAACTTCAGGAAGAATGGTTCAGATGGCTACTTATTTCTGGATAAAATTACGTAGGCTCAAGAGGTCTCTTACTGGAATTTCTATACAACCTCCTACTGAAGTTCCTGGGAACTACGTGGAACATGATAAAGTCTATTACTCTAAGAGCCACTTAGGGGGAAAAAGAAGAGTTTTGTCGAACATATTCTAGACTGAGTGTGTTGAAATGGGTTAGCTGATACTAGCCTATTTCATGCCAGTGGAAGGCCCCAAACAATCTGCAGTCAGCTTTGCATCTGCGTGGAAAATGAACATAAATGACTGTCAGAAAAGCTAACAGTTGATTAGAATAAGGGAAATACTTTGACTTTGCTCAACAACAAAACCTGGGATATAACATATAGCTAAAGTAATGGTTTGTAGTGTATTTGGCATTAAAAATTTGCATGTTGATAGCTTAAAAAGTTATCCAACACAAACAGTTTAGGGAAGAGATCATGAGCTTTTATCCTTAACAAATCTGAACCTAAGCCATAATAGCACTACAGATGTATTCCTAGGGTACAGTCAGAGCTATCCCCCTTGAAGTGTTTAAACACATTACTCCTCACTGTTGTTTGTCAACGTGTACACATTGGAAACTGCTGCCCCCACAAAATTAAACGACAGAATCAAAGACATTTTCTCAGTGCATCACACAAAAGTACATATTTCTATTGATCCTCAATACCCACCGTATTCTTAGTTTTAAGACAGCTACTTTGCTGAGATGAATCCCAAATCCTGGTATTACCCTACTTTTGGATGTAGTCATTTCTTACGTAGTAAAAATATCAACAAGGTGTTTAAGAAAAATCATGCTGAATTTCTCTCTGCTTTTTATTATTGCCATTCTTACATACCTGGGTGCAGAGTCACTTCTTCACAGTTCAACTACAGCCTTTGAAACCACCCTCAAGTCCTATCTACAACAGTGCTGAGTCATCACCCTTTCAAGAGCGACTGTTATCAGCAAAATTTGGTCCTAATCATTCATTAATAAAAAGAACAACAGTAGGACTAAATCCTTTGTGCTCTCTTAGAAATCTTTTTCACTCTTTCTTCAAAAAATGTAGTCTGATTTCCTGAGGAAATTAAGCTTAAAAGATCATACTGCTTATCTGTCATTCTATGTTCATCACCTCTGAATTTGCTGGCCACTTCCAACATAACTTGACAGAAGACAGCTGACAGAAGACAGCCTGTATATTTTGTGAAACAACAGGTTGAAGGTGATGTTAAACGCATTAATTGACATAAGGAAATCCACATAAGAATGAGCCACTAGAAATTATGAGATTCTGCCATTCAGAAAATTAGCTGTGACCTTATCAGATGCTTAGCTTATTACTCATGCTAATATTTGCCTGTGTCTCTCTTAGTCTCGTGGAAGTTTCGTTCATTCTTTGTCTCTGTTTCTTTTCTTTCCTTAGCTCCTTCAATTCTATTGATAAGACAACAGAAAAACTGCAACCATGACAAAGAAGTGCAAGCTCTAAGCTTCTGCAAATGCTCTGCAAACCATCTTCTCCCCTTTCTCCTAACTGCACTGTTGAGTGTCAGCTGACACTCCTAATCGGCTACGTTGCACTTCAACTGTCATTTGTTGCACTCTCAGGTCCTCCAAACAGTTTCTCAATCCATCTACTGCTTTCCCTACTTTGAAACTTTCTTGGACTTTCAACACATATTCTGCTTCCTTATCTTTTTAATCAGCTCATTTGATGTGCCATGCCCATCTTCCTAAAAGACAATGGCTCTTTTCCCTCTGCAACAGACATTCCCTTGAGTTATCCCAGCCTATCTCTCCTCAGAAAGGCACAGAGCACAGTGACTTTGCTGGCACATCTCCCTCTCCTGTTTATATTGCCCACTTACCACAAGAGGCTCAGGACGTGGCCTAGGCATGTATGGAAAAGTCTCTCGAAGGAAAGTGGTAATCTCCAGGAGAAGCTGGCAGGCTGCCATTTTCAGCGCAAAAGGACAACAACATTTGGTAGGATTCACAGTGCCTAGGAAAAAATATTTCTATGGTGAGCAAGGAGATGATACAAAATGTTGAACCAAAACGTGATGGACGTTTTTATGTATGGTGCACAATACAAGCTGCACTAAAAAAGGAAAATCCAGAGTTCTATCTATGCTACTCTTCCTATACTAAAAGGATCATAATAGTACAAATGTCAATCCATGTATTTACTGGCACATGGCATAGCACCAACACAGTACAGTATTCTCCAACATATTACAGTGTATAGATACTATTAAATTAACATGATCTTTTAGTATTTTACATACACCTTATCATTTAATGTTGATACATGTGAAGAAGTAGATATCCTTCTGTCTCTTTACAGTTTTGCATTCAGACAGATCTTCTGCAAGACTGTAAACATCGGAAAGTTTCTCTCTCTATATATGGAATTGTGCTTAGCCAGCAAAGAAGTACTGCGTCTGTTACTAAGTAGTATTCTGATAACTGAAAAACGCAGCCTCCTCTGAAATCAGGCTTCTTTATTTGTGTGTGCACAGAAGCCAAATGCCATTCAAAGATAACTAAAGAAAAAAATAATCAAACTGCATATTCAAGTTATACATTCTTAACCTATAACAAAAGAAGGGAAAAGGGATGACCCAAATACTTGAAGTTTTGCTTCAACTGAGTCTAGACTATCAGCTTCAAAAGTCCTACACTTTGTAAGCAATCTAAGCTTAAAAAGTATGAAACATTCTTCAATGCTTGATAAATTTTAAAAATGCTAGTTAGGATTATGAACAGTTAAAAAAAAAAAAGTTATTTAAAAAATTAGTTGTGATAACAATTAACTGCAACCATCTTCTAGTGTTACCTCATATTATCATCTCCAGGAACTTTAGAGAAGTTTGTTTTTGCTTACTTTCTCTGATGTATAATCCAACAACTTTTTGCAAAAGAAACAGTCCAAACCAAACAAGAAGGCACTGCCAGCATCAGATAAAACCAGATTAATTCTATGAACCTTGTTAATTCATCAGTACATGCTACTTGTAGTGAAGATGGACTCCACAAGGACTAAAATAATCTGAACTGTCAAATAGATTTGAGTTGCATGGTGTAATGGAAAATCCATCAGCATACTTTATGCTCCTGTCTAATTCCTTTGTGCGCAGGGCAGTTTTTGGAAAAATCTGTCTTCAACATGAAAGCTGACTGCATATCTTCTATCTACAACATGGCTTTCAGGCAAATACTTGAGCTTTTATGTGGCTTTCTAGACCACAGTGTGTTCTCCGTTTGCTCACCTTAAGCTGCCTTGTTAAAGCAGTTCCATGTCACCCTGGTGAGTGCCTACTATCAATCGCTGAACAGGGACAAGAAAGCCTGTTCCATCTCTTCATTACAGGAATGTTCCTCACCTTTTAAAAGGCACTCACGGTACAGAAGAGGAAGAAATTTATGTGCACTCTCCTGCTTTGGATATACCTCTTGAGGAGCCAATAAAACACCCAGAACAGCCACCCACACTTGTGTTGCTTCTAGCGCTGGCACACCACACAGTGGCACATGTGAAGGTCTAAGCTCAGTGTTAATACCAGTCTTGATATCACTTCCCACAAATGCCATTTCCACCTCCTCCCCTTAATCCCAAAGCTGACCTTCATGTTGCCATAAGAACAAACCTAGGATCACAGCAGAAGAAACCAGAAGATACATAGACAGTGCTCGCACACTACATCCAACAACAGTGCATGTAAACAAGAAGTGGTACATTACAGCACAGACATATATACAAATGGTGTCTGGAGGGGACATAATGTTTCTTATCACCTTCACCTACACCTGTGACAGTATCTATTTTGATTAAACTTCTTTCGATTCACAGGCTGTTATAATTTGCATATCTATCTAGACTTCCAGAATCAGTGATTTATCACCACCCTCCCACCCTTACGTACACATACACACAGTGTGTGTATTTTAGTTGTTGTTATACAGGTTTTTAATGATGCTTTTTATACCACTGTGCCATGCTTCTGCTTGAGAATCAGGCAAATATATAATGAAGTCAAGATTTAAAAGTCTTTAGCAAAGCTGTGCCAAGACACATCAGGTAAGGAGATCATTCTTCAAGATTAAGAAACAGAAAAGCAGCTAGTCTTACAAAATATTTTGGCAGAAATAACTGGAAAAAATGGGAATCTGAATGATTTTTGGCACTGAGATGACAGCAAGACTCAATAAATAAAGTATTCTGCATATAATTGCTGTTGCCAGTATACAGGAATTGCAACTCACTATCTGTTCTGCCCCCTCCTTTTTCTTCAAAGTTTCTCAGTACTGCTATCCATCTGTCACGCTGTACATCAAGGCACAGAAAGAACAGGGAAGGAAGCTAAGGTGGAGGTGAGGGACTGGGAAATACAGCTGAGTGGCAAGAAGATGAAAAGAAAAGAAAAATTAAGTGCTCCTAAAGCAGAGGTTCTTACAAGCGGGGGTTCTTGTAGTAAAGGGAGTCTCCTTACTGTCATCTAAAAAGTCTTCTTCCTCATCCTCCTTTCTCAGGCGCCTCTTGGTCTCCTCATCATAAATGAGGCCCAGCAGGTTGGCAGGGCTCTCACTCTCAGCGTGGCACAGCTCGTTGAGGCGGACACCAATGGCCTGCAGACAGGGAGAAGAAGAAAGCACAAGAAGGTGAGAATTTCAGCCCAACCTTGCAGTCTGTGAAGATGTTCCAACCAGAAGAAAACATACTGGCTTCACATTTATTGTCTGCAAAATGCACTAATATAAAGAGAGGAATGATAAGAGACTAATTGCTACCAAAAGCATTTGTTTCCCCGTGATCTTTTCAACCAAATTTTGCAAACTGCCATGTTTCAGGAGGATTTTTTTTTTTTTTTTTTTTCCCCCACATCAGGTTAAATAATAAGAGCAGAAATGGTACAGGATAGGCAAAAAGTGAGTAAGTCATTATCCTGTATAAATTTCTCCCACTATTCTCCCTTCCCCCTATATGTGTGACAGATTTTTGATAAGCTTTTTCACTGAGAACATGCATCTTCAGATCAAGCAACTATCCTGCCACTTAGGGATCCAGTAAAAATCTCCCGTTCCTCCACAAGAGTTGCATGCTTGTGGGAAAGTCTGCTTTCATTTTTAAAGGAGCTGAGAATTTGCTCTGTCAAATATCTTTTTTGTGCTCCTCATATCTGTTGTAGCTTCCACTGAAATAAGTAGGAGGTATTACTTTTGGAGTGACCTACACATATAATAAAGACAGGCAAAAAGATTTCCACTGAATACTGTTACATTCTCTACAAGAGCATCGACTGTTTATTTGTTGCTAGTATGTCAGCATCCTTATCAGCACGTAAGCAGCCCTTTCATTGCTGTCAGCAAAGCTACAGATAAGGATGTGTTCACAAGAGGTTTACTTTCCTGCTAAGACACTTCATAGTTTTTTATTTTCTTTGTTGCATAAAGTTGAAGAGAACATAGTCAAGAATGTAAAATTTTATCCTATGATAATATCACGAGGAAGTGTTTTTAACCTTGAAGTTCTAACCAGCACTTGCCATTTGGCTTCCTTGGTTTAGGGATGGTTTCAGAGAAAGATATTAAAGAGGATTTCTGAATCTTCTGAAAGTCAGACTGATGCTAGCACTATGTAATTTTCCTCTCTCAGCTGAAGTAAAGCAGAAACAAATAAACAGTTACAAACAGGCAGCATTTACAGCTCTTCTTCCTTGTCATTTAGCAGTTCCTGTGAAATCCAGCAATAAAGAAGTGGGTAGATTCTGCTACACAAAGAGAATAAAGTGTTATTATATTGTGGTTTGCAAGCTGATGCAAACAGTTGCCAATCTCAGCAATCTGCATATTGCTAAATAAACTCCACATCTCTCAATTTTTTCCCTTCATGTTTCAGTCTGTTGAGGAAGAAATAGTCTGCTTGCGTCTGCAGAGAGCAATAATCTATCACATATTATTTATGCTGTTCTCCAGCCTTACATTTAAGCAATCATACACAATCCCACAGCACCCTACCTAAAGAGAACTGAATTCTTAACACGTATTACCTGCATGTGTTATCCTTGGTTACTTACTTACTTATTCTTAAATGTGTGAAATGTCTTACAACAAGCTCCAGATCTTTAGCAGGTATGGGCTTTCAAAGAAACTGCAAGTGCACCGACAGGACCAGACAGTGCAATTGCCTTGCTCACATACTGTAAGAGACCACGGTCAAATGAAAGTTGAAGAAGCCAATCTACCTTTTTAGATGACATGCATTAGCTCCGCAGAATTCTTTGCCAAAGAATTTTAAGTGTGCAAAAAGAGACTGAAGAAGTATGTCAAAGAAATCCACTGAAGGTTATGAATACACAACATCACATCTAGGCTACAAATAAATATTTGGAAGCTAGATAAAATCACTGCTCCTACTCTTCATTAAGCATTCACGTGTGCAAAGTGATGGAGTAAGGAGAGCGGGCCAAAAGGATCTTCTGACTGAAAGTTTAAGGACAGGGACAGTGTCTCTGTTACATCCTAACAACATAAATTTTGACCAGAGGAAGAGCTGATCTTGGCAAGCCATAAAATGCAATTTGGAAAGGAGGCTTGAAATTAACTTCACATTTTGGTTGTTTTTTAAATGTAAATAGAAGAGAAACAAGCTCTTACATCTCCCCATTGGTAGAAGAGCTTAGCTGCATTCCACTGCAGTTTCTGGTTCCTTTTGTTGCCAACAATAGGAGAGCGTCCACGGGACAGGCCTTTCTTAGTAATGTTCACATGGTGGCCCTTCATCCACTCGGGCCAGTTGCCACGGTTGCAGCGATGAACGAAACGTGCACACTCAAGGAACAGGGCTGCTCTTGCCACTACAGGAGCTTCCTGAAATGTTTGCAAAAAATCATTTTAAATACACACACACTCAAAGAAACAAATATTAAGAGGACTTTGTGCTTTTATCAATTGATCATAAGCTTGCCATAGTGTCACACAGACCGAGCAATCTCTTCATCAAAGCCTGAAACCAGGATCTCTGCCTCAAGCTAATAAAATCAAGGCCCACAACACTGAGCAATTACGCTTAGTTGAACCACCAGAGGGGCAAAAAGAACCAACTTATAAACAATCTTCTGTTTCACTATGCCTCTATAATCATTTCTTCCAGAAACCACCTAACTACCAGAAAGCAGAAGTGTTTATCTGACACTTCTACTGGATCAGTGACTCATATTTGCTTCTCACCTCTAGTAAGCCTGCAAAGTAAGCAGCACGGACATATGAATCCTAGCATTTGTCATGTTATGTTTTGCTTGTGCAGCTCGGGGGTGGAAGAATGAATGGAGGCTTGCTGAAACTAGGAAAAGTGCTGTTTTACACTTACAATAAGCAGATACAAAGAGTGAAATGCTCCACTGGCGTAAGTCAGCAGAATTTCACCGACCTAACTGCAATAGCTTTAGTAAATACATACAATCTAGTAGTGAAACTTAGTATCAACCAGCTGAGACCCAAAGTGAAAACCTTGTATATTTGTCATGAGGACCCTCCACCCTCAACTCGGAGGAGACATTTTCTTTAATGGGAGACATGATCTTGAGCACCACAGATAAACTTAGAGAAAATAATCCTGATGGAAAAATGGACAGAAATAACTACAGGATGGAAAAAGAAAAAAAAAAAAAAAGTCACCTCTTCTAAAAGACTGTAAAAAAAACCAAAAGGGGGGTGGATTTTATGTTGTCCACATGAAAAAAAAAAACAAACACACATTAACTGCTTCCTGCTGTACCTTGCTGCTGCTTAAAGCTGCAGGCTACTATTTGCTTTCATCATTTGAATAAAATACGATCTCTTTGCTTATATTTTATTCAAATGATGGAAGAAAACAGCAATGTTTTAGTCATTCACGTAAGTAGGAAGTACATTAATGTTGACCCAACGTTCTGACCAGGAAGGCAGAAATCTTCAATCAGACATTGATCAGCAACCAAAACAAAGCTAACACCTATCACATTACAAATTGCTTATTATCCACGTGAAATATGGAAGACAGATTACATAAAAGTTCTTGTTCGTGTTGTTTTAATTCTCACACAGTAAAACCTTATCCAGACTTGGAGACATGTAATCACTGGGAAAATGAAGTCCCACCTTTGGTATTCTGTTTCAGTTCACTACTCATAAAAATCACAATTTCTTAGGAGACAGGAATCTTGTAAAGATATACATTCTGAAGGCTATGGAAGCACTCAACTAATACAATTACGGGAGCATATCTAGGATAGGGAGTGAAGGGCAGGAGGAATGCGGCCTAGCACAGGAGTTCCACATTCAGAAACACTGGAATGCCCCCTCGCATGAAAGAGGACTTTCTGAACATCACGAGGCATAAGCTCCTTGTGACAGCTTACCTGAGGCTCAGTGTAAACTGAAGCAGCAAGAGAAAGATGAAGATGTGACAGAATGAACAGGGATGGATTCACACCACAGAGAAACACATCACAAATGGAGAGAAATGAATCAGGCAGGCGATGCATAGCTGAAAAGAACACAAGTTTCCACAATCACTGTCAAAACTTAATATAGCAGCAATACTCTCACAAGCTGGTCCCTGCCTGTGAAACAGTTCACAAGTCCACTTATAACATTAGACCTGCTTTGCCTTTTGATTTTTTTTTGTACTGTCTAAATTGACATAAACACGATTCCATCACTTAACAAAATTTCAAGCATTCCCATTCCTATTCTTCAACAGATAATCTGATTTGTACTAAAGTAGCAAAAGCAATGACCCGGGTGACAGGGAGCAAACATGGAATACATTTGGAAATTTATAACATCACATTACTGATGAAGTATAGCTGACTGTGGAGAGCTTTATGAATGTGGAGTGCTTAGGTTCAGTTTTGTCTTCAAGTACAAATAATTTTACAAGACTAACCAACCAGTCATAATTGTCCTTATGCTCTCTTCTGTACCCTGTGAGGCACTTTGAGCAAAAGACAATTTCTACTGATCTCTTTAATAAGAATAAATACATAAATAAATAGCAAAATAACAACAATTTACTTACAAAGTAAATCAAGTATATGTAAGTACTCTCAAAAGATGTTGACTGGATAGCTCTGTTTTGTTGAGCCATGAGAAGGAGCCAAGCGCATAGATTGGAAACAGGCCACAAGCAAGTTATTAACCAAAGCCTAGGAGGATTACCTCAAAAATGTTACTTGAAATCTTTCATGCCCAAAAAAGGTAAAATGCATGATATGACTCCTTGCTTCTTTTCCCAGTCATCTATTATGGAGACAGCAATCTCCAATTTCCTTTCAGGTAATACGTCCTCCCATGGACAAATATTTCTCCTCTGCAAACATGAACATGGGAAGAACGCTGCCTGCCTAAGACATTTGATGACACAGAGTCAGGGAAACTGACTAGAATTCTTGTTCTTGCAGCTTAGATTTTGCCCCTGCACTCTCACGACTTGATAGATTCTTTCCCAATGCAATCCTGCCATAAAGCAGTGCCATTATAGCATTGCTAGTAGGATAAAAGATATACATGCTAGAACAGAGTAGCTCACACATGGTAAGGATGTACTGGGAAAGCGTAATAGTGCTAAGTGGCACTCATTGCTAAACCAGTCAAAGGAAAGCTATTACTCTCCAACATGAGTCATTTAGAATCAGAATCATAAAGGTTGGAGAAGACCTCTAAGATCATCTAGTCCAATTGTCCACCTACCACCAATACTGCCCACTAAACCATGTCCCCAAGTACTACACTGACCCCTTCCTAACACCTTGGCTACTTGTCATGGCTAGACAAAACAGAGCTATTCTAATAGATACTAGTCTAATTACAAAACTTGAGGTAACTTCTTCGTACAATGCTACACAGTGGTTTTTTGGAACACTTTGCAGAAACTTACAAAACTGAAACATCATATTCCTTGCCCACAAAGCTTCAAAAGTTTCCTATAAGAGAAAAAATACCAGTTTTATTATTGCCAAGTCTGGATTTCAGTTAGGGACAGTGATGAAACTGTCTGCAACATATTATCAAGTGTCATTAAATGTTTGCAAAGCCATGAATTGCTTGCAGTTTTATAACATTCAGTCAAGGATGGGTGGTTCTTCTGGGAAAATACGTTAACTGCATGATTTCTAACCTGAAGTAAACCCTTAATTTGAAGTATAAGTAAATCAGTACCTCCATAAGGGTATAGCCTTTGTTTCACTGCTCTTATTTCTGAAATCGCTGTGGCAAATCTTTGTAAACATCCAGGCTAACCAAAGATCTTTAAGTTTGTAGAAGATTGGAAAATTTTGGTGCAAATCTGCATTAAAAAGCATGCTGAAAAAGTTTATGAAATAACTAAAATTAAGAACAGTTTGCCTTTAATTATTTTTAAGGTTGCCATAGCAACTGGGCTGGATCAATTATTTTTTTTTTAATTTGCATCAAACCTGATTCCAACTATTACTTCAAGAACCTGAAAACAGAAGTTAAAAAAAAAAAAAAGGTTTTCTGTTGGGTGTGCTTCACTGAAATAAAATACGGGAATTTTCTGTAGCAGCACACTGTCATTAAGAAACGCATTGATATGATAGTGTCTGTCATCTTTTGAAACCCGCAATGCATGTGACTTCTCAACTTCCATATATCTCCAAAATGCCAGCTAAGTAGGTACTTGTAAGTAGTACCCCAACTCTGTGATTTGAACGAAGTTTGCATCAGCTTTAACTGCAGACTAGAAATCTAGTCCATCTAGAAATTCTGATTCCAGAAGTGTGGGCTCTCGTTCGCATCCACAGCTACTCCAAAATGACACCACTGTGCGCTGCACCTCACGCAGTGCAGAGAAAATATGCAGGTAAAGCAGTACGAAAATGTAGAGAAAAAGATCAAATCATGGCTACTGAAATGACAGACTGGGGTCTAAGTTGTTTCATTCTCAGATTGCAGAGAACAACAGACCACAAATGAAGGAGCAGGTTTCCATGCATTCCAAACAGGTGTCACAGATTTCTGCCTTACGGCACATAGCCACTTTCTGCTATCTTCTAAAGGGACAGTTTGTTCAAGGCAGCTTACCTGGCTCCCCGCTACTGGGTTGAAGGATTACGGACTCACATACATAAAACTCCTTAGTTGTGTGTCAAGTTACACTCTCTCTGAGATCACACAGTAGAAGTCCAAGAAAGAAAAGCAGAACCAGGCAGCTATAGTATTGCTTTTCTACTATCACAGTTCTAGCCACAACAGCAAGAAAAGCCAGATATCTAGAGTTTTAAAATATTCTCAGTAAGTACTCTTCATAGCAGATGCTGTGTTACAGTTCTTCCTTCATTAGACAATTGTAGACTGATAGCAAATATAGAAACACAGAATGTAAAACTCCAAGGTCAACTTGTCGGAACAAAACTGAAATTCACCTAGAAATGAATTAAGACACGCTGATGGTACTGACCTCCCTTAAGAATAATATCAAATCCCCTGAAACTTTATATGAATGTATTTGTGCGTATGAGAAACGCAGTATAATAGATATATGTTAACATAAAATACCTCTTTTTAGTGGCTATAGTGAAATCAATATTACTTTATCTACTGCAATACGTTTTATTTTACTAACTTTAAATGAGTGGACTGACAAACACATCTGACTTCACAGCCAGACTTCAGCAAGTTTGTCCCTCTGCCACTTGCTCTGACTAGACACCTAACTTACACTGCTGCCCCTCACTAAAGCCATCTGCATCATCCCATGGGAAAGGAAAAAAACTGAAACTTCACTTTGTAAAAGCCAGCTCTGGAAGTCAGAAGAGACTCTTCAGGTAGTTCACTTGTACTAGTGATTTTCAATTGACTTCTTACACTGGCAGAGAATAAGTCTGTCTGTGGCTTCAGCACGTGTAATTATGACATTTTCAGGATATGATTGCCAAATCCATGTTTTACAGTCCAGTTATAAGCTCACATACTAGACAGCAGTGTCTTCCCTGTCCGTGCACGATGCAGCAGCAGTCTGGCAGCCTTGAGGAATGAATTTGTGCTGTACACACAGCAGGAGTGACTATCCTTCTCACCTTCCAAGCTCACTGCAACTCTGATTGGTGGGAACTGACTGTGAGACTCTAATGTAGGCTTCACTGTCAGCAACTCTTTACAAAGCTTTCAGGCAGAGGACCAACAAATCCCAGAAGAGGGGAGGGATGACTAGTGAAGAAAGCACCTCTCAGCTGGAAGATGGACAGTAGAATAGCTGTGACCTGGATAGCAATAGTGACTTTTGGCTGATAGTAGTGTAGATTTTCTTGCATCTGCATCCTAATGATGTAAAGGGGTGGTGTACAGAGTATATTACCCCTAGGACTATAGAGCAGACAAGGCAGCACAGCTCAGGACACAGCATAAGCAGAATATGGGAGAGTCCAAAGGTCTGGCATCTCCAGCAGTGAACAAAAAACCGAATATGAGTACAAACAGCAACAACACTGTAAAAAGGTGAGAAGTGGGGAGCAGGAAGACAAAGCAATAGAGAGGATGTGGATGCTCAGGGAGCAGTGGCTTTCAACCTTTCTCAGTTTGTGGACATCCAAAGAACTAGAGGAACACTGTGCAGAGAAGTTAGAAACACTGACAGGCTTCTCTTTGCTGTCTTCACCAAACCCTCTCAACAGGAACACAAAGTCCCACTGGCCCATGAAGCACAGGTTGAAAGCCACTGCTTTAAAAATCAAAGGGACTGTCAATATAAACAGCAGCTGCAAGGAAAGGAAGGCAGGAGATAGAGACACCTAGCATCAGGAGCAAGGGACTGACTGAGTTGTGTCACTTCTGTGACTTAGATCTACAAATTACCAGTATCTACATTTAAAAGCAAGCACAGTGGCATCTGAAGTTTTTCCCAGTGACTGGCTCTGGTGAGGGATTAACGTTACCTAATGCATTTATAGCTCTATCAGAACTCCTGAGTGGTATCACTGTGCCTCCCCAGGTAGTTATCCAGTCTTCAGTCTTTATTCTGAAGGTAAGTATTGACACTAGGAACAGACGCAGAATGGCTGTGAGCAAAATTGAAGTCTGACAATAAAAGCTTTATGCTGGCAATAATCTAGTGATGGGGAGCTACTAATACAAAAAAGATCCATTTTCTCTGCACATTCATCCAGTCATAGGTGCTAAAACTCCAGCTAACAAAAGCACCACCAGTTGACACTGCTGTAACACCTTACCTGCTTTCTGCATGGGCATGACTGACACTAGTGAACGACAACACACCATCACATATGCACATGCTCTCTCACTCAGCAGGTAAAACACACCAATGAATGACTTACAAGATCTAGGGCAGCTGCTAAGATGGAGGCATCGGGGATAGTGCCTGGTTCACAGCAGTTCAGGAGAAACTGAAAGCGCTTCATCCCTTGGCGGATCGCTCCCAGGTTGACAACATTCTTGGATTTTCCTCCTTCTTGGTTGGAGGTCAAGTGATCATCAAAGCTATGGCAACCTAAAGAGGTAAAGAGTACAGAGGGGATTGCAGGGAAGGGCAGGGAGAAGAAAACACTCTCTCACCTATAAAAAAAAAAAAAAAGAAGTGGTGCAAAAACCCTGATGAGTACAGTTTTAGTCTAAATCCCTTCCTCATCTTGATGTGTTATCTTAAAGATAACATGAGCATTTTTAAAACATTTGTGACTTCTGTGAAATAGGCATACAGCAAGACAAATTCTGTTCTTGGTCACACTGATGTCTCCTCAAAACAATGCCACCCTACTCAGGGTGGAAAACCCAGACCTATTCTAGCATAGATGAACAAGAGCATGGTTCTTCGTCCCCACCTCTTTAATACAGAAGATCACTCTTACTGCCTCTTTTTCTTGAATACTCTTCTACCTCACTTATCTATTAGCTTCTAACTTTATACATAAATCTTATTCCTCGTAAATTAAGCAATATTGTATCATGTAGTAGGACACAAAAATCAGTAACAAATATTATAAAGATTCTATATGGGAATCACACACTGTCTAATTTTTAGATATGCATCTTCTGCAATGACCAGAACACCTAAAGTGAGATCTGATTCAGTTTCTAAGTATTTTAAATCATACCAGCTTTTCTCCCTTGAAGTGCCTTGCATTCTTTGGGATGGAAGGTTCCCATATAAAATTTCCTTTTCAAAATGGAGTTAGGAAGCTCAGTAGGGCTTCTTTCAAACATTATTTTAAACTACATAGTGAGATCACACGATAAATCGACTAATCCCACTGCAAGTTGGAATTAATGCTTCTTAATGCAGAAGATCATTACGTAGTCTCTACTCAGAGTTCAGACAGTCATGGAAAGACACAGGAAATCAGGAAAGAAGTTTTGAGGCCAACACGGCTGGCCAAACAAGAACAGTCAGCTTTTAGGGCTTTCTGTCTTTATCCATAATACTCTCTCTGTTTACACGTAAAGGTACAAAAGGTTACAGAGTACTGAAGGATAAAGCACTGAAGAACAAAATGCTGCATGGAGAATTCAAGATTAGCTTCAAAATTAGATTTGGAAGATTTGGCAAAATGGCCCTACAGCACTTTGGGACTTCTCCAGAAAAGAGTGGCTGTAAACTCAAAATCTCTTTGAGATCTCAGTTCCCAACATTTCTTAGAAAGCATTTACACACTACAAACAGTCACAACAAAAAAATGGCAATGTGGATCTTCTTTTTTTTTTCCCCTATGAAAACAGTGGTATGCTAAATGTCAAGAAATTTCTTTAAGATAGCTGAACCTTTTCTCTCCCCAGTGAAGGTGCACAGTTTTACAGCAAATTAAATGTTCCTACGTTAAGAAATACTTCAAAATGTAACAAACACAAACAAAGAAGTAGAAAGAACAGGCAGAACGCTTACATAAATGAGTAGGCACAAATACTCTTTTCTTTCAACTCCTCCTGTTTCCTTACAACCTTCAGCGTCCTGTCTGAGCCTTCCTGTTACGGCTATTTTAATACTAACTCATCTGAGGTACAAAGAATTTTCTGCACGTAGGGACCTGTTAAGGGAGTGCCCATATGAGATAAAGAACAGAAACATGAACTTCGGATACAGAAAAGTCTGCATAAGTCTGCCTAGACTCGATTGCTACAGCCCTTTGCAGTCCTTTGCAGTCCCAGTCTTCAATTGGTTGAAGCTCTGTAACAGAATCCCTCAGAGGCAGCTGATGGTTGTCCTCTACATCAATCCTGGAATAGCCTTGCTATCAGCAGGGCGACTGTCTCTGGCTTACAAAGGGTTAGTGCGATTCAGCCTTACAAAAACTTCATCCAGTGAACAGAAAACTAATGTCATAGGAACACTGGATGTTCATGCGCCCACCCGCTAGAATTGCTTCCTGTGTGAACATGAGATCATCCCTTGGAGCCTTAACATACGCTGCCATATGTTCTGTGGCATGAAAGCCCACACAACCTCTCTATGATCATCAAAATATCTTCAATAAGTGCCTGAAGAATCACAAAGGCTCTCAATTTAAACATACTGTAACTCACTTCTGTATACATGCTGTGTTCTTAGTATAAGTAAAAAGATCATTAAAACAAAACAATTTTAATGCATGAATGTGCATACATTTATGTGTGTATATATGTATACACATGCACACATACAAATAAACACACACACAGATATGCATACATACATATCCAACGTAGACAAAAATTTCCAGTGGTCTAGATGATATTTCACAATTACAGTTTATAAAAGGTGTGACAAATTATTCCATGTTTTATTACCTCATTTTCTATATATACATATTTATTCTAATGTAGATTCATATTTTTTTTCTTTAATTTTGTCTACTGTGTTAAAAAACCCAAAAACACAAGAGGAAAAGCATGAGCGTTGTAATGGTACAGCGTCATGAATGCCAGGAATGGAAAGGTAGAATTATGTTCCAAAATAACGTCTCTGGGTTAGAACTTGAAGGATTTAATAGCATAGCCATCTACCTCAACAGACTTCTGTTCTCAGTATACACATAAAACTTACACACTTTTATGGAAGATACAGAAGCACTGCAAATTTCAAAGCCCTCTGTATGAACCTGTTCTCCCATCCTGAAAAGGCCGCATGAATTTCAATATGCACATACATATATGTACATGCAGGCACACACAGCTAAACTTACTTTTGCTTGTGTGGCTTTCTTTGTATACCCGATATCCATGTGGACACAGTGACAATAATTTCCTTATCTGTCACATTTTGCTGTACAGCTTTAAACACCCTTCCTTTGCCTCAGTTAGTGATCAGACAACTCTCCTTACCAACATCACTAGACAATTTGCCTGTTTCTCATACTCACATGTAATGGTCTCTGTTTTTAACCCATGGTATCACCTTTAATATCGCATTTCTAAGGCACTTATATATCAAAACAAAACACATCATTTATCTCCTCTCACAGGTATATACAAAGCCTCAAGTTCTTATCATTAACTAGATCAACTCTGATGTTACGTACAGAAGGCTGAAGTATGGACAACTGTTAAAAAGTTCACACAGCCCATAACTAGCAGATCATCTGAGTTTTATACAGATGCAAGATGTGCCACACATACAGAGCAAAGCTATTGCTGCACACAGGGCCAAAACTAAAACTGTGAGACTAAATCAACAATACAGGCACCCTAGACAAAAGCAAACAGTGGCAAAATATCAGCATTAGTAAGATAAAAAGAAAATGTTGCCTGCAAGAAAATATGAAGCACATCACAACATGAGCAATGTAGAAACAGCTGCAGCAGTCTAAAAATTTTACTGCCCCTCAGTTATTAGATTCCAGGGAGAGCTGGGACAAAAAATAGTTGAATTTCACACCTACTTCAGAATAAAGTAGCAGATGCAGTTTCTTCTGTTGTGGGGATTTTCACTGTCAGCTAAAACCAAACGAGCTGCTAGGCTGAGGCAAACTCCTAGAGGAGTAATATTTTTAACTTGGGAGGGAGCTGACTGTGTTTCTACCATGGCAGAATGATGATCAATCTACACTTGTGAGATGTACTCATCCTTTGCTAGTATCATTTGCTTAAACAATGGCTTATGTGCATTACATTGCATGTCTGGGACAGGTGATGGTAGAAAACAATGCAGTGCCAGAGGGTAATGTCAGAAAATGAAAACCATAATGTCAGATAATGGATCATACTGTAATCAGTACAGAAATCATGGTGAAACAGGAAAGGCACTCCTTTCTGTGTGTTTTTGGGAGTTGGGTTTTGTGGTGTTTTTTTTTTTGTTTGTTTTTGATTTGTTTTGAAATACAGTAGTAAAACTACAAGATTGTTGCCTTCCTGAACAACAAAGATGAGCTCTGAGCTGAGGACAGGAGCAGATGAATGACTGCATGACATCTGAAAACAGAATATATCAGAACATTGTAGTATTCATAAAGGCACTTTTCAAACACTGCTGATTTTGAAAATGCATTGCGATTAAGTATACTTTTGTGGAAAAGTAGTGTTATCATTATTTTGTGCGCTATGAAAAAGGGACAGCATCCCTAACGAATGGTATGCAGACATTAGACATGCAAACACAGAAGAAAAGAGGTAATTTTAACAAGATTTGTGCAGGGTTTTCCATTTCATCAGTGCTGATCTTCGCTAAAACTGTCAAATGGTCACAAATTGGAGGGAAAAAAAAAAACAACAAAAAAACTGATGGAATACCCATTGTCATCTTAGGCAATGAAAGATTTACAAACCTAATTTCAAACTGAATCAGTGCTTTGAAGCAAGCATTAATTTTTCAAGCGTGTTGTTCAAATTCAATTTGATTTTAAAAGCCCAAATATTGTATTTGCATAATTTATTTGGAGAGTCTGGAAAAAAAAAAATAAATCGACTTTGCTAGAGGATTTTCTAAATCAAAACAAAAGAAAGAAGGAAGGGAAAGAAAACAGTTACAAGACTAAAAAGTTGGAGAAGGCTAGAATGGATACAAAAACTATGGAGAAAGCAGAAAAAAGGGAAAGGGATGGAATACAGAAGGAGATTTTAAAAGAAAATAAAAAGAAAGAAAAAAAGGAGACGAGAACCCTGATTTCTAACCATCTTTTTCTTCTGTGTGATGAAGCTTGGATGGGTGTCTTCGGCAGGTGCGCCATTTACCAAGACGCTTGAAGAAATTCTCCTCTTCATCTCGCCCGTTGTCCAGGCCACCTCCCGGCCCCCCTCCTTCCGACAGCTTCACTGCACTGGTAAACTTCACCTGTGCAAAGGCAAAGGGCAGGTTAGGTTGTGCCATGCTACTCCTCTTGATAGTCCTTGCTTAGATATAAAGCATCTAGGGAAGTGCTGTGGCACAGTGAATCACCATAGCAACACAAGTGGGTCTGCAGAGATATACATATGCTGAAGTACTTAATCTTTTAATCTTTCTGCTTACATGACTGGTCTTTCACAAAAGGCTGTAAAGGCACAAAGGAGGCATAGAGAAATGTGACTAACAGTTAAACCTTATGGGTATTTACAGGATGTGCAGTTCTTTCTCCATGAACAAGGACAGGCAGACAAGCACAACAGAGGTTTTACCTAGTCTTCTTCACGTCTCAGAAAGGAGACTACAGGCAGCTACTCACATACCACAGCCATCACTATCGTGTCCCTTGTGCAGAGGATAAGGCTCCAGCATTCTCTCTGACAAGGTCCTAACACCTCACATCTTTTCCCTCTTTTACCAAGAAGCATTCTGCACTTTATTACTTTTCTGTTTCAGCTCTCTCCCCCAAACACCCTTTCAACAGCACACATTGTTCTCAACAACGCATTCTTCATTCTTCACCATATATTGACAGTGCTTCATTAAAGATTCTCCTCAGTGTTTTTCCAGTATTATGCAGCACAGGACAGACTAGACAATACGTTACAATAGAAAGATACCGCTGGTGCCCAAGTATAGCTTGTCTCCAGTCTACACCATCTCTATTTAAAGGTTAGAGGAAAAGCTGCTGTTTTCTATAAAAAAGGCTCTTACGGAGCTGGAGGAGGCAACACATCAGCATTTAGGGGCAGACAAGGTGGGGAAATTCTGCAACACAGATGGAATTGCAACTAGTGCAGCGCCACCAAGCTTTTTCACAGACAGAAGCAAGCAATCGGCTGGTAGAAGAACAAATACATGCGCTATTAAGCAAAAGCTAGGTTTTTCAACCATGCAAGGACTGAAGAACAGGAAAGAGTAAAGAGAGTGAGGAAAAAAAAATAAAAGACTTCCTTGCTTTCAGGGGTCAGCAAGTGCTGTGACACCTACTGCCAGGACAGATAGTTTTCTCCTAGTCCTTACTCTGAGGACTCCTGGTGCCTGGCACAAATATCTACGAATTACTCTAAGAAGTGAATTGGCATTTATAAGTTAGACTGCCTTACTTTGCAAAAGTCAAGTATCAAATTGCCATGTGATCTACTCTCTAGATTTCTGTTACTAGTAAATCATGTTGGCCTGCAATGCTGAAGTTGATTACAGCGTTTCCTTGGGCAGGTAGAACAAGTCAGATCCTGTCCTTGTAAGCTCTCTGAAATGGAGTCCAAAGCACTTACCTTGGAACTCTGTCTGATGAAAGACAGGCGGTCAACAGAGCTGATATCTAGGAGATCTTCCACCCCATCAGCCAGGCCAGAGAGAGAGGAACGCTTCAGCCAGTTCCCTGTGGCAGATTAAGCTATTCAGAACAGTTCTGAAAATGTTTCCAAGTAGAACCTATTTATTAGCAATCACAGCATATTTCTCTGAAATGGCTGTGCCAGGGTATGGTAAAACAGGAGGTAAGGAGAAAGCAACCGTGTCACGTTACGTGCATTAACTACAGTGCAAGGCCAGGCCTCGAGACTTGTAAATAATGCATGCTTTACCTATCTAAATGTTATTTGGATATTTCTCTTTCACAGAGAGGAAGAACGCTTGAGAGATTAAGGTGTTAGCCTGCTACTTTGGAGATCTCTTTTGCCACAGATATTGTTACCTTTGGTAAATTGCTTGCTTTTCCCTTTGCCTTAGTTTTCCACCTATAAAATGGAGAAAGCAGCATTTCCCAGCTTCATTAGGGAGAATATCAAGTATACTTGGACAATAAGGAACTATGCTAAAATATGTTTTACAAGAGATATATCTATCTGTGTTTCTCTGCACATGCAATATGTATACAGAATAGGAATAGACATACATTTACCTATGGGGAGTTTGAGTTTCTTTCGAAGGGAGATTCGTCGAGAACGGGAACGGGAGCGTCTGTCTGTAGTGGTCCCAGAGTGAGCAGTGGTACATTCAGACGTGTCCTGCTCAGACTGACTACTGGTATCGCTTGCTGCACTCTGTGATTTGAACATCTTTCGCCAGAAGTCCTTGCGTCCCAGAACGGCACCTTGGTTTTGCTCATCACTGGAAAAAAAGAAAACAACAACAAAAAAACAAAAAACATGAACTTCAGTGAAGTCTGGATGTTCAGGACAACGAGGCCTCCTCCAGCAGCCCCACGCTGACCTTCCTATTCTTTGGGGTTGTTGTATTCTGAATTCCAAACATACTCTTCTCAGTGGGACATAATCAAATTTAACATGTTCAATATTATTCAAGGTATTAAATAAGTATCTTTTCCACTCTGAAGAGTTTGCCCACAGAATGGGTCCTTCCAATTTTTTGTTTGCACAAGTGAAAAGCACATCATCCTCTTTAGGTCAAAATGACTTGTATTGGCAAGACTACACTGGTGCTTTCTACAAGCACATATGAGTACTGGAACAGCTTTAGGACATCATGATAGCTATTTGTGAACCTGCTGGAGTCTCAGTTCTTATTAACTTACTGCAATGTGGAATGGGAGCAACATATTTTGCTCCCCTATTATTCTTGCAATCTCTTATGGCTGTGGCAGTGCCCAGAGTAGAACAGCTTGCTTCAATTCTGCACAGCAATCAAAGGCTTTCTGTTATCCTTGCAGTCTCGACAAAGGAGAGACTTTGCAGGCTTAGTTAACACAGAAGAAATGTAATATAGAGCTGTGATGCACTTGTGCATCTCAAAACACTTTAGCAAGACAGATGGGTATTCAGGGCACAGAGAAGTTAAATGATTGGTCCAAAGTAACTCAGGAGACCAGTAGCCATTCACTAAACTTCCTGAAATTCTTAAGACTATTGATTAAATTTACGCTTCAGTATTACATTTCAGAGTTCTCTGGACAACAGAAGCTTCAAATGTGTAATGCCTAACAGCAGGTTGGTTCACTCATGAAGAAAACTGGTAACACAGCTCTACTGTTAAGGGAAATGCAACAGTTTCAGGAGACTTCGGGGCCAAGATGAATTCCTGGGGGGTAGTAGAGGAGCAATGACTTTTAACAACAACTTAGAATTTGAAAATAAGTGGAGCCACCCCCCAGAAGTACAAATAAAGCATCAAGAATAGCTGTGATGACAGCCCTGAGGACTTACCACCATATCCAAGGCTATGATAGTAAGTGATATTGATGAGTTACTATGGTGTCTTTAAACAATCTCCGGTGGTTGCCCATGAAAATCAAGCTGATTTCAGTTGGCATCACTGAAAATAGGCATTACCTTGATGTAACCCGTAGCTCCTCAGACCGGCAACACATTTGTTGCACCATCCAGGGAGATAACTCTTTGATGTCCTCCCAGTTTGTACTAAGCCCAGACAGAAGCTGCCAGCAATAACATAATGAAATAATATTCACTTACTGTTCTGGAGTTTGCATTGGGCGGCTTGAGATGTAACTGCGACATTCATCAGGTGCAGCTGATGCCTGACCTTTCTCAATGATGACGCTTCCCATCTCAGATCTATACAGACAATGTAAATCATCAGATACCATGAACGATGGTTCATCTCATGCTCATCACATAGCTACATGACAAGGAAATCGGTGCTGCTGAACAATCAAACAGCTTTTGAGACGCACTCTCAATTTACTAACTTATAACCTCTCTCTACATATCACTTTTAAAAGGCAATCGCTCTGAGAATAGCCAAGGTTTTTAGGAGCTTTTCAACTTTCTTAATTCTTCTCCCCAGCAAACCTCAAAGCATGTTTCTTTTTGATGAAGAAGCATGTCAGGATTATATTTGTTCTGGGACTTGTTTTGCATATCATGGTTTATCTGTCAGATAAACAACACTGATCTCCCACAGGATGTGGCATACATTAAAAACTGCATCCATACAGCACTGTGGGACTTGCACTGTGCTCTTTCAATTTTTTTAGTCTTCCATCTTCCAGTGTTTCCACTGTTCTGTTTTCTTTAGACTCCTGTAAGAAAGGGTTAACATCTTTTGCTGCAAATCTATGATTGTTTCAGTTCATTGAATTTTAAAGGAGGCTGTCACCACAGTGCAATTCTGTACACCAGAAACTAATATAGACTGTGAAGACATAACACACCAGCCCTTGGACTTTCTACATTTGTGTTCAGTGCATATAGTCATATAGCCATATTCAAATCAGTCATTCGCCTTTTTCTTCCCGGACACCAACCTTTTGCTGCCAGAAGATTTCAGCTCTTGTTCTGTTTCCTCTGTTTTTTTTCCTGGTATTAACTTTTCAGCACTGTCTAAAAGGGCACTGAGTGCCACTCTCCGAAAGACATTTCCATGAGCCTCCTTGATAAACTGAACAAGCTGACGGATATCGCAGTACAAGCCCTGGGTAGCAAGACATCATGAAAAGAAAAATCAGTCTGCAGGTTGTGAAGAAGCAGTGAGAATCAATAGTTTCTAAGGTCCTTCAGGAGGCCATTACTTCCTCTGATTGTTGTCTGATCTACTCTTAATGTACAAGGTTTGTGTTTTCCAGCTGAGATCAAAAGCTGGAAAAGCTGCCACTTGGAGTACTTGGAAGAAGCACAGCGAGGATCATTATTGTTACAGAAGACGCTCTGCAGAGACCTAAAGCAAATGTAGAGGTATCAGAGGCTAGATGAGGAAGCTGCAAAGATGACTTAAAGCCTGTTTTATCCCATTTATCTAGCCCATAATCTAAGAAGGCATGAAAAAGCCAAAACGATGGGCTGGAGAGGAAACCATAAAAACCTTGCAAGGCTTTGTTTCAAAACCAGTGGGTGTCTTGGGATTTTTCCTAATTATTTTAGAGCTCTACATCATGGGAAGAGAGAGGAATGACTCATTCTCCAACCTACTCCTACACTTATGGCTCTTTTTAGTTTTGAACATTCATACATAGCTGTGACGTGACAAGTCACCCGTACCTCTGAGGGTAAGTGGATGGAGGGTAAGGCTTATAAGACCTGCTTTTCAATTTGTGAACTTTTTGTGATCTTGCATAATTCTGAAAATTCCCAGCCTGGAAGTGCATAGCCAGCTTTCAACCAAAAAAAAATTGCTATGTCCATGGTATTTGACTAAACTGAATTCATCCATTCTGTTAAGCCTCACTGGTTACACTCAAGCGAAAAAGCACCTTTGCAAATATGAAATCAAGTACTTACAAGGTTTTCCGGACTGTGCAGCTCGTGTGTAGTGGAAGCACAGCGAGTGATCAGTGACTTGAACATGGCACTCACAATAATACCTTCTACACTCTGTGCTGTAGACTTGTTGTCCACTGTGGTGAAGTTATTCCCAAACCCAGCTTTGTCTGTGAAATTGAAGTACAAACAAACTCCCTTGTTTAGAATGCTTTTCAAAAGATGGCTTTAAGATGCATGTTACGGTATTCAGAAACATAGGACAAGGGCTAGTCCTCACCTAAAATCTTATGCTCAGTTCTGGCAATCCCACCTCACAAAAAAATTTGGCAGAGGAGGAGGAAACAAATGAAAAGGATGTAATTTTTCCAGAAATAGTTGTAGTACGAAGAAAGATCAAACAGATTAGGGTGAGTCTGGCTTCTGTTTATCCACATCCCCCACTTAGAAAAGTATAAAATTAGACATAAAATTTGAATGATACTTCTGACTTTTCTATTTATTATTTTAAAGAATAGGAGATGTTTGATTAAACTGAAAAGTGACAATGCCCACGAGAAGACAATCTTTTGAACTGGAAGAAGGCTGTTCTTGCAAGGTGCAAAAGACGACCAAGCTGTCAAAGATTCAAAAAAGCATTACACATTTATAAGACAAGAAATATCCCAGTTTTATTAGGCGAGAGGAAAGACTTTTCAAAAGCTGCATGAGCTGCCATTCTTCAAAGCCTGGTAATAATTGGTGAATGTTGAGGAAACTTCCTGTGAGCATCTTTTTCATAAAAGTCTGCTACTCTTTTTGATGCAGTCTCTGAAATGCCTGAGATCAGAGAGAATCTAATAGAGCAGACAGACTCCCTAAATACTGGGGAACAGCTATTTCTATTCTGTAAACAGTGACTGTTAATTGCTGTCACATGCAGTGACCGAGCAGAAATGTCCAGTCATTCTGTTAGCATCTGGAATAATTTTCATAAAAAAGAAGAAAAATATACATAAACACACACTTATTTTGTAGGTATGCACATCTCTGTGTTTATATTCGTGTTTATTCAATCTGTTCCTGCTATTTCCTGCCTCACCTGAGGCACCACAGAGGGTTTTAATGCTCAATTATATCTCCATTCAGAATAAACCCTGGATTAAACAGGCCATTTCAGCTAGCGCCCGCTCATGCCATGAAGCAGAAAACCTCCAGCCTGAGGCATAACCGAATGAAAATATTTTCTTTGAAAGCCATGAACAACAGGTAGGATGGATCAAAAGAGAAGCTTTCAATTTCAGGTGCACTGGGTGCTGCATGATCACTACATGCCATCGCTAAGTGGTAAAATTGGATGAGTTAGAACTCTGCTGATCTGTGCTTGCTAAGAGTATAATCTGTATGTTTTGAGGATAGAAATTCACTTTTTAAAAAATTTATTTATTTTAAGGCAAAGAAAAAGGCATGGTTTCTTTCTGATGGTAAAGTTTAGGAACATTCAGTTAAGAAGTTCTGATGCCAGCCATACTTACTGTCTGTGACTGGCTCCATGCAGAATCCCAGTAAAGCATGAAGGAAATCCACCACATTATTAAGAGAATCTCTGTTCACATAATCCCTCATGGTCTGGCGGAACTGCATCCTATCCAGTTTGTACAGCTTTGTGAGGCAGTTCTGAGCCTGAAACGACATCCATCAGATCAAATCACATCAAATTACGTGAGTTTTGCTGACAGCAGCTGGGTGTTTTGAGGTCCTCTTTTGCTCACAGTCAATCCTCTGCCTTCCTATCTAAAGTAATCTCCCCCAGGAGCCAGAATATTTAGGTTCTATAGCCAAACACAGGTTCACCCCTGAAGCAAACAAGAAATTCAGCACTTCATGGGTGCCACTGTTTGGAGGTGGTGCTGAAGTCATTCTCAGCCACATCTGAAGGCCTTACTCCCACCTCTTCCCCCAAAGTCAAAATCTCATTACGCATGAATGAAATAGGAATGTACCACTTCTGTCAAGGTTTATTGCCTCGAAAAAATTTCTTAGATTCAAGCATCTGATTTTCAGCTGATGGCTCAGATCCAAGCCAGCCCACTTGCACCAGTGGTCAATATGTATCATTAGCTTCTTATTTAAAAGCTATTAGTATTCAATTTCCTATCAGAAAAGTACCCATCCCACTGGGACTCCAAGCAGGCTGGTATTAGCGAGTCTGAAATATCAGCTTTTACAGGGAGCATCAACTCTTCTGCTACCTACAAAAGGGTGCTTAGCTTTCCAGTAACTCAGATATTAATTGTGCATGCAGCCAACACAAATGGTGCATGCAAAGCAGTCTGACTAGACAAACGCACAGAGAGAGATGCAGACTTTGACATGTAGGTATCTCTTCCCATAAAGACCTAGTTTAATGAGCCTGATAGGAACTTCGGCTCCAAGAGACCTATTCATTTATGTATAATGTCATGCCCTGGACTAAATGTTTTGCTGGCTCAGCTCCAACGCAGTGTAAAAGCCTAACTGACATTTTGCTGAATATAGCATATTTTCAACCAGTGCTCCGTACAGAATCTTTCTACCGTTACCACTGGGATTCTCTTACCCCATAGTCCTACTGTGTCTGCAACTAACATTAATGCTGCAGTCTCCTCAGTACCCAGGGGTCTAGCGAACTAACAGAATAATGGTGACTGATACAGAGGTAGTTAATCCATCTTCAAACCACCGAGCTCAGATTCTAGCATCAAGTTATAGCTCTCTTGGCATGGCTGAGGCTAACCAAAGCCACGCAGAAACACCTGGCTCCCATGCCCACTATGGATGGGGGTAGAGTAAATTCTCATTACAGTCATCAGAAATGCTATCTGCTGCGAGCACAGAAGGCAGAGAGGAAGTAGGAGAGGAAGAGGAAGGCTCCCATCTGACAGGGCATTGGACTGATCTCAGGCAGTCAAATTCTGGCTAAAGTCAAATGTCTGGGTTACATCCTGGGCACTTTCCAGTGCTTCAGCTTGAGCATACTCTGAAGTATAAGGAATCAGTGGTAACCAGCTTCCTTGTCCTTCAAAAGGGCATGAATCTTCTACTTTCTTGTGGTACAAGAACATGCCTGCAAGCATAGTGCACTTCAACTATCAGGAGCCGATGAAGCAGCCCAGCAGCAACCAGTCATGATTATCATTAGGAAAGGTGGACATAGCTACTTCGATTTCAGGATTTAGATAGGCAACCCAAAATAGCTTCACCTCTTGTAAAAGCATACTCTGTTGGAGTTTCATCAGTGTAAAAAGTGACTTACAACAGCACATATGGGGCTTTGCTCCAGTGTATTTTTGACTTTTCACACAACCTTTCCATTGGGTGCTGAAACATACCCTGTGCCTCAGATGTACTCTTATAGCAAGTCCCAGGGTATGGAAAGTAACATGAAAGTTGAAAGTCTGCTACAGCTGGGCTGCAACACAGTCTATGTGCTCAGACAAGGAGAAACACATTTGTACTCAATACAAAAAAGCTACAGAGGGGGCAGACAGAACTCTCAGCAGCCGATGTCA
The DNA here is from genome assembly GCA_028571105.1 of Tragopan temminckii. Classification (NCBI taxonomy): domain Eukaryota; kingdom Metazoa; phylum Chordata; class Aves; order Galliformes; family Phasianidae; genus Tragopan; species Tragopan temminckii. The sequence goes on from JAOWBP010003503.1 coordinate 4,814,542, forward strand.
AAAGTACAAGGGGAACATTTTAATGAGCTTTAATTTTCTTACATTCTCCCGGAATACCTGGTGTCTCAGGCGATCTCCAGAGAGCCCTCGGTGTCCTTCCCCACAACCATAGGCACAACCCAAGGACTTCACAATTTTGATAAGCATTGTGAGTGCCAGCCTATGGGTGCTGATAGACGGACCTTCATCCTGAGTGAGAGAGAAAGTTGGTGTGAAACCTTAGCAAAACTATTGGCTTTTTGTTAGCATTTTACTTTCAAGAAACGGTAGCCCATTTCTCCCCTCAGTCACTCTGTTACAAAGTTGTAACTCTTAAAATGCGTACTGCAACTACTTTTCAAGTTAGAGCACCAGCTTCCTCTTTTTAAACTCCCCTTAAAATGTTGTTATAAATGCAAAGCCCACTAGCAGGATGCTGTGACTATCATTCAGCATTTACTTCAAAAAATTCTGCCTGAAAACAGAGAGCTGGCTCACTGGGGCAGAAAAGCAACCATATATTTTAAATATCTTTGGTATTATACTACCACAAGTTGTGACTTTGAAGGTCAGGAACAGCCTTTCTCAGCCAATTCTCATAGCAATATTGAAAAATTTATGATTTCTGGTTATCAAAGAAAACAAGCTGTGTTCAAACACTGAATTTTGGTTTTCCTTATAAGCTACACATGATAAACCTTAAAAGAAATAACGATTGCCTTGCATTTTGATAGGATATTAAAAATGTCCCAGTAAGACTCACAAACTGCTTTTGGAGAAGTTACAGTGCTTGAATTACCATTCGTGTTTCTTCAGCACAACTTTAGTGAACACCAGAACAAAACAAATTAATTTGTACAAAGAAAAAGGAAGGCAAACAGAAGGGGAACTGCATACACATTCATACTTTGTCTTAACAGACATCACAGTTCATTATGGAGTGGCACACTGGGAAGCAAAACAAACCTTTTCTTGGTTTTTGTCATTCTTCTCATACGGCCCTCCTCCTCCACCGCCTCCATCACTTCCTCCTCCACCACTTCCACCACCTCCTTCTTCTCCTCCATCTCCAGCTCCACTGGCTGGAGGAGGCCCAAATCCACAGGTTGAACCTCCAGAAGCTTTGAGTTGGAAGGATCCTTCATTTGGTCTCTTCTCAGGGGCTTCATTTTCTTTGTTCTCACTCTTCCTCCGGACTTTCTCTACACTTGGCACCACTCCAAGCTGAAGCAAGCACTCTACAATGTTCAGTGCCACATCACAAATCCTGGAGCTGATGTCATGGTTCAGGACCAAGTAAACAGCCTTCAGGACCACCTGGTAGAATCAAACATCATATTTAAAATTAGAATAATTTTCTCTCCTAGTACTATTCAATGCCTGGAAATTCTAGTCATAGACCAAAGACTCATCATAGCAGGCACAGTACAAACTCAGAATGAATAACACAACCCTCAATCCCAAGAGCCTACAAACTAGGTGTAAAAGAAGAAACCACAGGTTGGGCACAATCAGGCAGAAAAGGAAACGATGAGATGACATCTGTGAGCCTGAGAACACTGCCTCAGTGCACCAGGTGCTGTCAAGTCATTAAGAGGAATGAAGTAAGGGTGAGTTTTAAGGTGCCGTCAAGGTGCTGTTCAGTTTTATGCTGTTTTATAGGGAATTCAGTGCATGCTCCAGGAACACAGCAATTAAATAACATCACTTAAGATCCGATGTGTGCATTACACATGCACATGCACTCCTTGCAAGGAGTAATAGGAGTTGCAGTATCTCAAAGGAGACCTTTATGATATGCACAAATGTATCTGACTGACCTTTATGTACTGCTGAGAGAAGTCATATAAAGAGGTGGAGGAAAAGCCCATCAAAACCCTGATCTCAATGGTACCACTATAGTGACAGAAGAGGGACCTGGCTTTCCTCATTCCTTGCCAATTACCGAGAGATCCAGCATGCCGTTCTTGTGGACAAAGTTGTTGGTTCCATCAATGTGATCTGTATCCTCCAAGCAACTGTAATTGATGCATGAGTCTGTCAGGCTCCGTGGGAGGTTGGCACACGCAAGAGGTTCATGGGGCATCTCAGGGATGGGCACCTGATTGCAAAGTTTCCTCATGTGCTCACTGAAGAAATCGGCATAGCCCACATTGAATGAAGCCAGGGTAGTGTTGAAGGTAGCCACAGTGATGGTAGAGATCTGGGACCGAACTGCAGGGAAGAAAATGGCTACCTGTGAATTTCCATCTCCAGAGTTAGAAAATGGCAAACTGAGGCTGTGCTTGTTTACAAAAAGTGTGCAGCTCTTAATGCAACTCACAGTGCTGAAAGACAAGACAGGTTCCTAATTCCTATAATGGGTGCAAGGGTGAAAGCATAAGTTAATTTCTTCCTTTACGCTACTGCAAATTAGAACCCAAGATTGCTCTAGCAGTATAGTTCCACGGCAGCATAAATTAATCTGAGTCTACAAGGCATTAACCAGGGAGTCCAGACAATTTAAAATGAGGATTAAATTTTGGTTAGCTTTGCTCCCGTTACTGATCCAGTGCCTAGTCTCAAAAGCAGGAACACCACAGCAAGGGAAAGAATAAGCACTCAGCAGCTGAAAGGAGTGAAGGTAGGTTAGCAACACCAATTTAAAATAGCTTTCTTAGTCAGACTGGCTTGAAAGATTTCATCACAGCAGTTGAGAAAAAAAAAAAACCTAGCACTACCTGCAATAGTACATCACCAACATGTAAAACTGACTGATGAGAAAGGTAATGTGGCATCTAAGTTCACAGTACCCAGAAAAAGGACATCGTGACATAGCTAAATCTAATTTTAAACTGGCTAGCTCAGGTAGTGACAGCATTTTGGCAACACAAGCCAATTTTCATTAAATGTTCATGCTGAACTCTAGCACATAGTATGAGTAATTTCCTAAGCTTACTGCTTTGTAAACAGGTCTGTACACTCAACAGTGTAACAAAATCGTGTGTCCCACATTGCTGATTGGACCACCTTCTTCAAGAGAGTATGGTAATAGCACTATGGAATAACAATAAACTTCTGACTAAGGCTACTTAAAGTGTTCTAATTAATAAAATAACAAATCTAGTAATCTTCAAGAATTGATTCAGCAATGGACTGGCTGCATTTTCAAAATAACAACTTGTCAAAGTGGTGACTACATGTCTGAGCAGTCTGTGCAACCCTGCCAGCACTGAACGAGGAGTTTGTATTATGAAAATCGTTCTAAGGTCAATGGCAGTGCTTCAATCTAGGCTACAAACTGGTTAACGATCAGTACAGGAAGTAACTGCTGTACCTAATGTAACAGGATTACTTGACAGCAAGAGTGACTTTTCAATGGCAATCACAGACATCTGCATGTTGAAGACAACAAGGAAAGTATGAAATTAGGAAACTTCATTCCTGAGTTACCAAGTTTGATGACTACCCAAGGGTAATTATTTTCTGCTTCACTGAGGTTTTGCTTAGTTTAACAAAAAACCATGTCCAGAATCTACACAAAATATCTTTTTTCTGTGCTGAACCTTTATCTCATTATCACTGACAGAGCTGACTGCTGGATGGAACTCAGAGGCAGACAAGAAGAACTAAGGACTCTTCATTTATACCCATGGATGCCTGCAGCAAGTGTGTCCATGACTCCTCTTCAGCATCTACACAGGACATAACTAACTCTTCATCTCTGATTTTTAGTGTGTCAGCCAGAAGAAATGTTTATTAGCAAATTTCTCCTGGCCAGGGAAATTAGACAGCAGATGGGAAATTAGAAATGACCAGAATGCTTGGATATAGTTAGCCACAAAAGAAAAAACAGTTAATATTTGTACTTATACTTCAACTACAGAACATTTTGTTCAAAGTTGGAAACTTCCACCGAAAATAGTGCAATTTGTCCTATTACTTAAATAGTTGCAGCACAATTGTAACCTAGGTACAGACAGTTAACACGCATTGTATATGGCAACTTTTTAGAAAATATTTGGCTAGAAAGCTGGGGTGGTGTGTGGGATTACTCTCCTACAGAACAAATGTAGATCATGTACATAGACAGCACAAAAATGACCCAGGAGCAGAACTCTGCCCAGACTCACAGAGCAGGGATAAAAGAGATGTGTCCATACTAAATTAGAGATGATGCAAATCCATTCTCTTTCAGGCTTTTCAGAATTGCTGTACTAAAACAGCATGGATCTTTGAGAGCTCCCAGGGCTACAGCACATAAAAACATGAGTATCCTTCTTGGTATGCTGCCTGACAGCTTATGCAGACAGATTGTGCCCTGCTCCACGGGGTGTGTGATATCCTCTTCCCTCATGAAGGTTTAAGGTTGTGCTTGCCACAGCTGAGGCTTGATCTGCATGGCCAGGTTTTGCTAGTAGCACTACAAAGGAGGGAGAAAGATTTGCTGTGCTTAGGCAGCAGGAGTAGTGCCAGCAAAGCCCTCTGGCGCAGATAGCTCTGCTGACAGAAAAGAACTTTCCTCTGCATGGCTAACGTTGTTTAACAAAGGTGGAGTTGTCCTGCCAACAGAAAGACTCCTCTTTATGGAGCAGACTTCATCCCACCAGGGGTTCTCTCATAGTGGCCATACTTGGCATTGCTATTTCTGCAGAGGGCTCCAAGACAGATGGGCCCAGGGTGACTGAGCAAATTTCAAAGCTTGGCTTCTGTTTTGAATTAGGAGAAACTAAGAAAAAAGTGGATTTTTCAGCACAACTGAGGACTGAGATGAAGTGCTAAGTATCACAAAGTTCCCATGAAACCAGCGAAGCAATACTAAGTTTCTGCCCAAATTTCTGCACCGTGTACTGTTTGGTTTTTTGTTTTTGTCTTAACACCACCACACCAGAACAATAATAACAGAAAACAAATTAAAAAAAACACAACACAACCTCTCTCTTCTCCCTGCTAATGGCTGCCTATATATATATATAAAAAATACATATATATATTATTTTGAAGTGCACAAGATAAACACAAAAGACTTGAAAAATATTCATACAGAGAACAAAAAACAGAAAAAAACAATTATTCATATACTTATACATGGAAACAGTAACACTTCCTCAACTTCCTGGAGTTTATATTTCAGTGAAATTTTTCTTTCTTGATGTGTTAAATTTACCTTCTTTGACTGTGTTCTCTCCATGGCTGTTTGAGTGGTCTGGCAGATCAGAGACAAGAGTGTGGTGAGAGTGCGAGTGCCTAGCGCTCAGGCTTTCCATCTCCGTTGCTGTGTCAGAGCTCCCCCGTCTGGTGAACTTTCCTAGGGTGAAGACAAGAATTTGACACTAGGTTTACTCATCGGAGAGGTTCTTGGAGATTCTAAGAGGCAGTAGCTGAAGACAGAAATGGAAAGGTTGAAGTCAGAAGCCATGACCTTCCACGACCCTGTGAAGTGTAGCAAAACAAATTAAAATGGGATATCTTGTGGGGGTTCACTGATGTAAAAATTGGCTAAATAATATGAGAACGTTGTCTATCACCTTCAGGAAAGGATGTGAGGATGAAAATACATGACATTAAAAGTTTGTGAAAAAAAAAACATGCCTAGAGTCTGTTCAGTGAACTTGGAAGTTTGAAGGAACCAATATTTAAACACCACATCTTTGTAATACCAAGACAGGGTAAGCTTAACTATCTGAAGCAATACTCTATTTAATATCCAACATTCACTTGAGGAAAATTGTTAATATTCTTTTCTATGCTTCTAATGACCACACTGCTGCTTCTCCAGAGATTTCTCTGCAGAAGAAAAGGATGTAAACATTCCTTGAATCTAATTTAAGCTGCAGTTGATAATGCAGCCTCACATGAATTCAAGTGGTACAGCCATGACTATCGGTTTCTACAGTAGCTATTACTAAAGTATGACTGTTTTCAGGGAAAAAGTGAAGCATCAGTCATCCAAGGTCTGCTGCCAGCACAGCTGCCACTTCTGCAAACAGATGTTTAATACTGAAAACAGAACGAAGGACATAAGATTGTAATAGGACAGACAAAGAAACAAAAAACCTCTGCTGTTCTCTAAACGTTCAGGACAGGAATGATACGGAACGTGGGGCAGAGATAACAATGCCTCACCCAATATGGTGGTTTGCCATCCTCCTCTCTCAATGCCACGTCGGTCCTCTCCAATGCCAGAAAAACTGCCAAATGAAAAAGTGCTCCGAGTGGGTGAAACATCCAAATGGTCCTCGTGGAGCAGAAAGGGCATCCCCATTCTCCGCTGACGCTTCTTCCCAGTATGGTGGAAAGGGATTGACCCTTTGCGTTCACGCTCTCTGTCCTCTTTGCGGCTTTTAAACTGCAGGAGGAAGAAGAGCAAAGATGAGAGCAGGTAGAGGCATTGAGGCATTTAACTTCTACTAGGGGGGAAAAATTACATCAGGTATGTGGCCCAACTGCAACCTTATGCGCTGAGCTTCTTGTCTTGGTCATTCATCCTGAAAGAAACTATCTACACTCAAGGACCATATGAATATTTTAAGGAACTCAGTTTTACCACAGGCTGGGATGGATGCCTTTGAATAACTGTCCAACATGCTCAGATATGAGAAGTAAATTTGCAGAATCCACAAAACTCTGCTAAGCTTCCTGGATGGGTACAAACTCAGAGCTTCATTACATTAAAAAAAGTCAGAAAAACTTTATTGAATTAGCTGGAATTACAGTGAGCACCAGTACTTAAAAATCCGGATGTTGTTTGGGTATCTTCCCCACATATAGTTTTAGCAGAACAGATATCAGAATAACGATTTCATAGAATCATAGAATGGCCTGGGTTGAAAAGGACCACAATGATCATCTAGTTTCAACTCCCCTGCTACGTGCAGGGTTGCCAACCATCAGACCAGGCTGCCCAGAGCCACATTCAGCCTGGGATTTAGTAGTGTGATTTGAATTTGTGCATAATACCTAAACAATAACACATAATATTACTCCCAATAAAAAACATGACAATCTCTTATACAGCATGAGTGCACAGTCCAAGCAAACCTTCAGCTGCTACTTACCAGGTCATTCAGATGCTGAATCATAGGTAAATTAAGCAAAATTTTCTTTCACTCACCTTTTTGAAGATGTTCATCCCCAGATCTGTGGAGAGATCGGGAACTGCTGGCCTACGCAAATTGGTCAGTGAAACCTTGGAAAACGCTTCTGTGCTTAGTGATTTTTCTTCCTCGTTACATTTCATTGTAAGATCCTGCAGATCCCAGAAGACAATAAGCACAAGGAGAAATAGAGGATAAGCAGCTTAATAAAACAAGTGCTTCCAAGAGCTCTCATTGGAGGAGCACTGTAGAGAAAAAGGACCCTCTATTCATCACAGAAAGCATTATTCACACATTTAAAGAAAAACAAACAAAAATGTTTAGAGACTCCTACAATTGTTGACCTTGAGTAACATATTTGTCATCGGAGGGAAAAAAAAAGAAGAGATGAGTGAGGCACTGTGCTGCCAAAGACAGTCTCAGGCATTGCTGTCAGCATGGTCTAGTGGCACAGAAGACCCATGGTCAGCTAAACTTGATTCTGATTCAAGGCATGACCCTGAGTGGCAGATGATCTTCCTGAGGCCTTGATTTACCTTTACATGCAATCACAGAGACCATTCTTTGTGCAATGTTTTAGCACCTAAGAGAATCTGCCCTTAACAGTGTATGCCCATAATAATGTATTTTGGAATTAAGCTGCAATAAGCAGCGTGGTCACCTCAAGAGATTTTATTTGTAAAAATATTTTAATTATACAATTTCATAAGTACAAGTCTCTCTGTGAAAGTTACAAGCCTTTTTTTTGATGCCATAGTGGGCTGTTTTTGCAGAGGGAAGGAAGATGGGATTGGAGCAACGCTCTTCTTTAATTTTATCTATCAAGTAAACAAACCTAAGATGTCAACATCAGTAAGAATCCTGCACTTGTAATAACAAGTCCTCCAAGATCCTTCCACACCATGCTTCTCATATTTGTGAAAGCCCCTATAACTTCTTGCATCAAACGTCCCAAGACAACGAAAACTTTGAGACTAATTTACCAATAGTTCAGTAGAGGGCGCTCTGCTCCCCTTCTGCATTGAGCAAAACATTCCAGCTGCCTACTGCAAAGAACGGCTTTGGTACAAAAGGTGGCATAAGCTCAGCTCCTGACCATCTGTTCTCATTAAAGATATGCTGCCACTTTTCATGAGATGTTTGTGCAGCTGACCTGACCAAATCCCCTCAGGATAATTTTCTTCTGCCTAAATACCAGATTGTTTCCAATGGATATGGTCTTCTGCCTTGCTTCCTCATTAAGGTTGTGCGGAACTAGGTTGTGTTAAAATACCTTTTCCCTTCCAATCCTGACAGCTATATGCTAT